>CM056833.1:4446848-4459348 GCA_029853015.1 Chelidonichthys spinosus
ACACACACACTCACACACTCACACACACACACACACACACACACACACAGAGGCTGTTATATTGGAGGCGTTCCAGGACTTGACATCTATTTTAAATATTTGTCCTGCTCGCAGAGAGACGGAGGAAGGTCAATGGTCTCCACACACACACACACACACACACACACACACACACACACACACACAAATTGCCTCAGCTGGCTTCAGCGGAGATCTTTTTCCGTTGCCAGCCAAGTGTCCTGTAACTGTCATCTGTACGCTAATAGTCAATAAATCTAATAATCAATTAATCTAATAATCAATGAATCTAATAATCAAAGAATCCAACCAGACAGATGTCATTTGTTGATTTAAACTAAAAAAAGGGGAATCAGACGTTAGAGAGGAGCTGCAGGTTTATGTTGGGCTGTTGACTCACAGAAAAACATGTCGCTCAGGAAAGTCGTACACAGGGAACGATATCGCGTTAGCAGCATCGCACATTTCACATCGTACACGACGTAGAACCAGAAATACGATGGGATTTGAACACTGTGCTGTTTTGGCTGTTAAAGTGAGAGAGGAGAGAGAGAGAGGACGCAGTTCTGGAGACAGATGCTAGTTAGCCACTTAGCTCGTGAACCACTTAGCTAGTTAGCTAGGTAGCCGCCTAGCTCGTTAGCTAGTTAGCTAGGTAGGAGCGGCGTTGAGCATTTAAATGTAGATTTAATTAGTCTAGCGGTGTAAGCGTCGTAGCTGCGATGTTTAAAAGTGTGTTGTCATGGCGATGTCACCGGGTATGGTGACATCACATGGTTACTCCCAATAGAAAACACTCTCTCTCTCTCTCGCTTTCTCTCTCTCCCCCATCTTTTCCTCCCCCTCTCCCCCTCTCCCTCCCCCTTCTCTCCCCCTCTCTCTCCCTCTCCTTGGATTTCTACTTCGTTCCTGCTGTTTTCATTTTGTTTGGGTACATTCGATGGTTTGATGCCGACGGGCGTACCGATGTAAAGTCGTGTGCGGATGCACATCCACGCATCACAGGTACGCGTGCATGTGACATCACCATCAGACGCACGGATACCAACGCCGCCGCCGCGGCATGGAGGCCGCTCTGCTGCAGCTCGCCTCCTCTAACCGGCTGATTTAGTGCCGGGGCACGTACAGGCGTGGAAAACAAACGCCCCCAGCAGCAGCATGTTTGACACGCCGCTGACACTCACAGGAAAAATGTAAAAAAACTCGGCCGACAGCCGGCATCGAACCCCTGGAGTAGAGAAGAACCAGACCAGACCTAAAACTGTAACCGGACTAAAATACAAAGAACCAGACTCTTCCACACCGAGATGAGCCGAATGAGACCAGAACAAACCACATCAACAACCAGACCAGACTACACAGGACCAGAACAAACCACATCAACAACCAGACCAGACTACACAGGACCAGAACAAACCACATCAGACCATTCCAGACTACACAGGACCAGAACAAACCACATCAACAACCAGACCCGACTACACAGGACCAGAACAAACCACATCAGACTATTCCAGACTACACAGGACCAGAATAAGTCCCCATCCAAACCAGACCCGACCAAACTAGACTTAAAACCCAGATTAAACCCCCAAAATCTCATCAAATCTAACAAAACGAGACATGATCAACACCCAACCAAACTGGACACACCCAGACCGAATCAGACCAAAGACCGACCCAGACCAGACCACAAACCAAAGACCAAACATACAGACCAGCAGAGACCAAAACGAACAACTAACCCTAAGACCAAAGCCAAAAACCCAAACCACAACAGACCAGACCGATCCAATCCAGACCCGGACCAGAACAAAACCACGCACCAAACCTGAAACAGGCCAGCCTGTACACACACACACAGACACACAAACACACACAGGAAACAGATCGGTGATGGGAGTGAAGCCATAACCTTCGCCTCCCTACCCACAATCCCTCTGGGGAGTGCCCTCACCAGCTGCTGCTGATGCCTCCCTGACACACACACTCGCACGGTGAAAATTAGAGAGAGAGAGAGAGAGAGAGAGAGAGAGAGAGAGAGAGAGAGAGAGAGAGAGAGAGAGAGAGGGTGAACGAGAGCCAAAATCACGGAGGCGTTTCCCGTTTGATTAGAGCAGATTTCTCTGTTGGATTGTAGTGATTATGGAGGGTGACAGAGCCAGGTGACGGAGACATGCCAGACACACACACACACACACACAGACACACAGACACACCTCTGCAGACTCGTTAAAGTGAACACATGTGTTTCACATCCTGTCTGCGTCCTCGGTGGGTTCAGTGACACCGCAGAACGGAAAGATGCAACATGACGCAACACAAAAAACAAAACAAACTACATATATATATATATATATATATATACACACACATTCACCTCCTCGTGTCGAGAGGTTGTGTTTTTTCTTTGTGTCGCGACAACAGAGGCGCAAAACTGGAGGAGGAGGCTTAGCTGCCAAACAAGAGAATTTAGCTAAGAAAAAGAAGAAGAAGAAGAAGAAGAAGAAAAAGAAAGAGGGATGAAGAGAATAAAAGCTTCTTGGAGAGAAGAAAAAAGAGAAAATCCCCCCGTCTTCTCTGTGACAGTAAAACCATTAATCCACATGCTCACAACCCTTATAATGAAATTATTCTACAGAATCCGCTTTCAGTGTGTGTGTGTGTGTGTGTGTGTGTGAGTATGAGTGTGAGTGTGTGTGTGTGTGTGTGTGTGTGTGTGTGTGTGTGTGTGTGTGTTGTGCGTGCACAGATTCATTTGGCGGGGGGTGAGGGGGATTCTCTCTATCCTGCGTCTGGAGAGGAGGGAAGCTTTTACATCTCAACCCTCCCTGTTCGGCTTCCACAACGGCAGAACACACACACACAGACACACAGACACACACACACACACACACACACAGAGAAAGAGAACAAAGCGACAGAAGGACAGAGATATAATCTGATCGTACTCTCATTGTTGCCGTTTGTTCAATTGTCACTTTGGCTTTCGAGTGATCATCTGTTTCCTTTGATCTCTCTCACACTCACACTCTCACACACACACACACACACACACACACACACACACTCACACTCATACTACACACACACACACACACACACACACTCACACTCTCACACACACACACACACACACACACACAAACACACACACTCATACTCACACACACACACACACACATCACACTCATACTCACACACACACACACACACACACAAACACACACACTCACACTCATACTCACAGACACACACAGTTTTATTCATCTGTTTTCCACTTTCAAGTAAGTGCCCACATCGAGTCGACTGAATCTAAAAAAATAAACCATGTTCACGTGCAGCGTTTTTAGAAATATTAATTAAACTAATTTGAAACGTTTTTTTGTCGGCTCAGTGAACAAAGTAGTTTTTACATCACAGTGATGATCGGCGGCCGTATATATCAGACCTGAACACAGGACTTTCACCCAGGAGACCCATTTTAGTGTCCCGTTAAAACCACATCGTGTTCTTTAAATTTCATCCTCATTTTAAAGCCAATAATAATATTATAGCAGTTTCCATGGAGACGTAACCGAGTAGACAAACAGACTACAGTTTGGTGTCACTGAAACCCTCATTCCCTGTTCAAAACAACTACAAGATTTTGAACTTTAAACTGCAATAAATAATATTTTTTTCTTTTAATTGATTTAATTCATCACAATTAAAAAAAATAATCCTTTAGATGCCAGTTTTGATCATACACCACTAACAGCTTGATGTTTTTAAATATACACTCAAATGTAATATTCTAAAAAATTAATTTGACTGATGGATTATTGATTGGTGCAGATTTAAAATTCCTTTAAATACGTGGCGTTAACAAACGAGAGCTACGATGTTATAATTGTGCGACAGCATTTTGTGATTGACACCTGCTCACTTTGACCTCTTTCATCCTCCATCGCTTCACCTCCTCCCTCCTCCTCCCCCCTGTCGGCCCACTTCCTGTTCTTCCTCTCCGACTCTGAGCCCGTTGAAATTCAGTCCGTCTCTCAAGGTTGTTAACTCTCTCTCTCTCTCTCTCACATCAGCATCACGTCGGGGGTCAAAGTTCACCGCCATCCGCCTGCCTCCGCGGTCCTCCCACCGGACCGCTTGATTGACAGCAATCAGGACAAACCTCCCCTCCCTCCCCCCTCCTCCCCCTTCCTCCCCCTCCACCTGTCAAGACAAACTGGGAACTTGTGTGTGTGTGTGTGTGTGTGGACCATTTCCTCTGTCATTTTTAATTATCCAAATGATATTCAGCTTCCCCCTACCAAAAAAACTCCCATAATCCCCAAGTCCAGCCTCCCACCAGCTGCTGTCAGGAGGGCAGCGTTGCGCCGCCATTAGCATAAGAGCGTGTTTGTCTAAAGATCCCGCCCCGCCTTAAAAATCAAACAATTAGAGATGCAGACAAGACTCGGCCTATCGACTGCATAAATAATCAGTTCCTGCACTCGGCCTCTTTTTTCTTCTTTACGTTCTTTTTTTTTTCTCTCTCTCTGGACGTTTCGTTTATTGGTTCAGCCCTCCTTCCTTCCTTTTCCTTCCTTCACTCTCTTTTTTCTCTCCGCAGGTATTCCCACGGCTAACGAACCTGCCGGACCTCACAGGAAGTCAGAGCTGGGGGTTGTGGGTAATCAGGATGCGAGGCTCGACGCTCACCGCCGTGACCTTTAGTCTGGCCGCCGCCAGGTCACGCCGGGCCTCTGGAGTCATCTATGCATGCAGGGTGTGTGTGTGTGTGTGTGTGTGTGTGTGTGTGCGTTCACTCTTTGAATATGCAGGTCTTAAAAATTCATCTCAAAGCATCGACTTCAGAGACGCAGAGAAATACATCGGAAATACTGCCGACTGATTTCTACTCTTCTTACATAATGTTAACATATTTCCGACGTGCTCCGACGGATTCAACAAACTCCTAAAAAAGGTCGTAAATGTTGTTCGTCTAACTTCTTTCTGTCTGAGAAATCCAAACTGGCAACTTTTTTATTTTTGTTTTAGGTCGGATTCCCACGTCAGGTTTTTACAACCCGGTTGGGAAATAGTCACGGAAATGCTAATGTGTTGGTTTTCGTGTTCGGGGACGTGAATTAGCATTTGTGGCGTCGCAGACGATGGAAACAATACGAAAGGAAAGTTAATTATGATGCTTTTTTTGTTAAATGCCATCCACGTGACGACGTCCAGAACAAATGACGTAAGCCCCACTTATTATGTTTGTCTTAAATCTAACTAAACGACCGATAAAAAAGGCGTTATAAGCGTCATTGTCCCGACTTCCTCCCTCAGCTGTTTCCACTAATCCACCGATTACAATTCCCCCAGCCGATCTGCCGTCCCCTCCCCCATTCACACGTCTAACATATATATATATTTTACCTCCGGTGACACTCATTGGCTGACAGCTTGATTGACGGCCTGACAGGTAGCGGTGTCGTGTCTGCCAGCGCTGTCGCTGTCGTCTTTAATTTCCCGCTCATCGCCGTGACAACTCGCGGCACCTCACATCTGCTTTGCTCGGCGGCGAGCGAAGCGGTCGGCTGACGGCTGCAGGTGAAGGACTCAAACGCCTCCTTCGTATGGAACAGGACAGTCGTTAGGTTTCTCTTTGCTGCTGATCGCTTCATCTTTAAACTGGGATTTTATATTCAGCATGTGAAACGGGACCAAAGGCATTTCAGGTCAGGTCAGGTATATTATATTAAAAATACACACAACTAGGTTAAAACGCCTGCCGACAGATTTAGATGGTTTTAAATATTTTTCTCAACATGTTTAGGGTCTAAATCAACGTTCAAAGTAAAGAAAGACAGAATATCCAGACTAATGGATTTCCTTCAGCATTCATTTATGGCTGTGGCTTATCTTTATTACTGGTGTATAAATAATAATATATAGGAGTCCCCCCGGATGGCCAGCAAAGAGAATGACAGTTGAAGGCACTTCAGCATCGGCTTCACTTTTCAGAAAAGGAAGGTTGCCGCCTGATTTCAATAAAAACGTTGAAGCAAAGCCAGAAAAAAAATGCTGGCAATGCACTGGGTGAGCAATTTTCATTCAAGTTCTCATAACCCATCGGTGTGAACGTGTTTAAAACGCTTAATTTAATCAAATTTAACAGAAACCTCATGCCTACGTCTACGTTCAAAGTGAGCATCGGACCAATAGTCCATTCTGTCTTTGCTTGCCAAAATATCCTGATGTACATTTCCCAATATAATAATAATTTCCGAACTTGTGTGATGAGGGGGGCGTGGCTTCTTTCAGGAGGGAGGGGCCAATGTTGAATGCTGCGTTTCAAAAAAGTTCCAAAGAAATGTTCCTTTCAGTACATTTTGATGCTACAGAGAGTTTCTATTCTGTGCTTCTACTTCTGTTCTTTACTCCCAAAAACCAAACGGTCCTCACTTGTTAACAAAGTCTCGGCCAGCTGTCCGTCTTCACCGCCTCGTCTCCTTTCGTCTCCTCGCTGCAGATCGGCGGGTCGTCCTGAGCACACCGCGCGTTTGATTCTCGCACAAAGAGACATGCAAAACAAACAACCAGGCTGTGTGTGTGTATGTGTGTGTGTTTTAACAGGTGTGACAGTCATCACGCCAGGTGCTCTGCCAGACTGTTACACACACACACACACTTCCTCCACTTTGTCTCTCCTCTCCGCAGGTTTTTGCGTTCCGACTTCACTAAAAAGCGTGAACGTTCGCCGTCGTCCTCCTCATCAATCGCTCCCAAATTGTTCACAAGTCTTCTTTGGAGCGACGGCGTTTGCTTTACTACACCCCTCTGTTTAATTAGTGTCCGTCTGTCCGCCGCCTCTTCATCTTCAAACGCCACATGGCGTCTTTCAACCAAGAAAACATCAATCTGCCCTTTAAAGTCCAACAACAACAACAACAACACTGACTTCATCAGCAACTACACAACTTCCTTCTACTTCCTGACCTGCTCAACTTGAAGAAGACGAGGTTTCAGCCTTCACGTTTTTTACCACGTTGAAACCACGATGAAATCTCAAAGCGCATAATTTAGCGTAGCTTAGCACAAAGGCTGAGAGCAGGGGGAAACTGCTAGCCTAGCTCAGACAGCTAGTCAGAGAAGGGAGGAGTCATGTGACGGAGTCGGAGAAGGGAGGAGTCATGTGACGGAGTCAGAGAAGGGAGGAGTCATGTGACGGAGTCAGAGAAGGGAGGAGTCATGTGACGGAATCAGAGAAGGGAGGAGTCTTGTGACAGAGTCGGAGAAGGGAGGAGTCGTGTGACGGAGTCAGAGAAGGGAGGAGTCTTGTGACAGACGGGTTACGTAATGTCACTTTAAATGTTTCCTTTTAGAATGAAAAAAATAATGAGAAAATACGCTGAAACGCGGGACATGATGCTTAATAAATAAATTTAAAACTCCATTTATCCCGAAGGTAACTCTCGTTCCAGAAAAACAAGTTGAAGAAGAAGAAGACTGGAATTAACGGAGGAAGTCATGTGAGACGGGAAGAATACAACAATACAAGAAAAATACATCAAATATGAAAAAAGAGAGAATGCTAAACTGAAACTGAAAAGGTCAGGTTCTTTTTAAAGGTATTTAACCGGTTGAGTCTTTTTTACGTACATGTAAATACGTCGGCTAGGGGATGTGTGTGTTTTTATAATTCCATCAGCGGATTAGAAGCTAAACATGACGAACCTCGACTGACAGTGAACGTCTATCGGCCGAATGAAGGCGGCGGGAGATCCGTCATCCCTTCAGACCGCCGTGTTTTCTCCTCACGCAGACCCGAGCAATAAAGTTCACAGGAAAACGAGCTCACACCTGACACACACACACACACACACACACACACACGTTACGTTGCATGCTCTCTCCCTCTCCCTCTCTCTCTCTTCATTAAGCATTATCAACCTCTCTGGCCTAATCTCTCTGAAATTAGTGTCTGGTCTGCGCCACCTAAGTGACTGGCTGGCATTCATTAGCGCTGCGTTTTAGCCGAATCAATCACGCCGCGGCGTCCGCCACGCTTTCTTAAAATGTCATCCTCAAACTTCTCACAATCAATTAAGCGGGAGATTAATGAGGCCAATTTACCGCCAACAAGTCGGTCCTCCGGTTCACCACTGGAAAGAGGAGGCTCCACACACACACACACACACACACACACACACACACACACAGAGGAGGTGAGCTGACAAACGAACACACACACATGTACAAACTTAAGCACACACGTCGGCCTGGAAAAGAGGAAAACTGTTTCCTGTTTGCAGCTCGGCAACGAAAGAAGTTTTAATAAACAGAGATGATAATCTATTTTGACGTGGATTTATTATTCTGTGGCTGTGTGAGGAACGGGAGGAGTCATGTGACGGAGTCAGAGAAGGGAGGAGTCAGGTGACGGCGTCGGAGAAGGGAGGAGTCATGTGACGGGGTCAGAGAAGGGAGGAGTCATGTGACGGAGTCAGAGAAGGGAGGAGTCAGGTGACGGCGTCGGAGAAGGGAGGAGTCATTTGACGGAGTCGGAGAAGGGAGGAGGGTTACGTAATGTCACTTTAATTTCCTTAAGAATGAAAAAAATAATGATAGAAAACGCTGAAACACGGGAGACGATGCTTAATAAAAAAAATAGAAAATAAAATAAATAATGAAAATAAATAACAATTCATTAAATTGAATTGAAAAACTAAAAATAAACAAATAATATTAATAATAGATTGTATTTGTAGTGCACTTTTCATTCAGTGAATCTCAAGAGTGCTTACATTAAATTAAATAAAAATAAATAATAAAATAAGCATAAAAACATCAATATGTTAAACCAAGAAATCAATGGTGTTTGTGTGTTGATTAATTGATTTTAATTTCCCCGCCCAAAGAGACAGAGAGATGAGATAGAACTTAATTAATCCCGAAGGAAACTTGAAAAGCTCACAACAGAAGAAATAAAACCAACACCAGGAAGAGCGAGGTCGATTTAATAAGATATAGAAATAATATAGAAGTAAACTGAACCAGCATGAGACTAAAAAAAATATACCAATAATAAAGCAACTATAAGAGTAAGAGTGATTCAAGATATTGATTTTGTTCTCGGGGTCCAACGTTTGAGATGTCCTTCCGGCAGAAAGGGGGCGGAGTCAAACAGTTTGCTGACCTCCAATCAGACGTCTACGTACTCTAATTGTCACAAAATTAAACATTCCGCGTTACAACACGTGGGATTGTTCAGCTAGAATGACAGACGGCCAAACACATGGTGGCCGTTTCAAAATAAAAGCATTCTGCAGTGGAACACGTGGGATGCTTTTATTTTGAAGAGGAAATGTGTCGTGTTTTTGTAAAAAAAAAACGTAACGTAGCGTTTCTTTAATGAACATGAATCAGTTTGTATTACTGCAGGGAGGAGAACACACACACACACACACACACACACACACACACACACCTCTCTTCCAGGTAAGAAGGGGAGGCCCCACATTGTTCGTGTCACTTCCAATCTCACAGCTGCCTCATTCTGCCTCGTACGGTTGTCATGGCGACTCTCCAGGGATTATAACAAGGTATTATGGGATGTCTCGTGTCTCAGGATCAGAACACGGGTGTTAACACTCACTCACACACACACACACACACACACACACCACACACACACACACACACTGGCTGGCTCGTTCCGGGCCTCGTGTTAACACTCACACATGATAACATGATGTGCAGCGCGGCGGAAGAGGAGAGTCGGTCGTCACGGCGACAGGGCGGCTCTCTGCCGCTTGCTGCCTGCAGGATTAAAGCGAGACCGATGAGGAAGAAGACCATTAACAACGTCGTACGGCGGCGGCTTCCTCTTCCTCCTTTCTGCTACCAATGCTAACGGAGGGAGGGGGGGCGTTCACGGGAACAGCGCCCCCTAGCTGCGAACGTGACAGAATCTGGGAGGTAAAACCACGAAGACTCGATGGATCCTGAAAGATGACAACAAGCTGGTTTGATTGTGAGAAATAAAGGCAGGAGCGTGGAGTCACGTAGTTTCCTGAATCAGATTTACGTACATAAAAAAATGACGTTTAGAAAAGTGTGAATTTTTACGCGACAAACGTTCCCTGGGGACGACCAGATATTATTATTAATAATAATATGATTATAATTAGTATTATTATATAGTATTATTGTTATTATTAATATATATTCATATTTTATTATTAATAATAATAATATAAATAATAAATACATGATTAAAAAAACACTTTTGGAGGTTTACAAAATCATCTCAGAAATGTATGCAGACGAACAAATGATAGTGCCTATAGGATAACATACATGCACACACACACACACACAGATTAGCAGCCTCTATCAGCTGTAGTATCGCGTCCGCCTGGTTGTGATGTTAAAAGCTCAGCCTTCAGGCTGTATGTTAAACAGATAAGAAGTGGAGCATGTTAGGGATTAAAACTACAAGACACACACACACACACACACACACACCCCGGGGGAGCAGCGATAACCCCGTCATTATCATACTTTCATAATTCCATTTAATAATTCAGCTTAGCAGCAGCAGCTGGATGTTGAGGAATAATTGAAGTCGGCGGTGAAGAAAAATCCGAGTGTGAATTATGAAGAATCGCTAATAATGTGAAGGTGCATAACAAGGAATAACACGGAGTCATTACACACTCCAAGACACACACCACAGACCGTCTGTGAGTCCAGAGACCAGACCAGACTATGTGGAGGAACCAGAGACTGTCTGTGGTCCAAACATCAAGGTCTCTGCTGTATTTATGTATAGATGACCTTATTTGGAGTGTTGATGGAGCAGCTACAATGTTAGCGTAGCCTAGCACCCATCAACCAGACTCCATTCAGAAAACCAGCGTTTTAACAAGTGGTTGAATGAAGCGGTTTGGTTGTTCGGGAAACAAACTTTACAAGGAAAGCAAATGTCTGCAGAGTGCTGTCCAAAATATGAAAGAGGTTTGTGTGTGTGTATGTGTCTCTGTGTGTGTGTGTGTGTGTCTCTGTGTTTGTGTGTGTGTGTGTGTGTGTGTGTGTGTATACAGTATATTGATTCTGCACCATGTTGAGTGATGCAACGGTACAAAAACAACTGGAAGAATAAAAAAAAGCAGTGAAAGTTTGACTGGATCAACCGTGTGTGTGTGTGTGTGTGTGTGTGTGTGTGTGTGTACACTCCAGTATGGTGGACCTTGAGTCTCAAACAGCTCCTACCTGTAAAATGTGGCTGCCCAGGTGAGGTTCGAAGATCTCCGAGGCGACGGCGCTGGGACTCCTCCTTCTCTGGGTACCGATAGCTACACACACACACACACACACACACACACATACATACATACACACACACACACACATAAACACACGTGCACACACACACACATACATACACACACACGCACACACACATACAAGGAGAGAGAAAGCACAGGACAGGACAGAAAAAGACCGGTGAGACTCAGACACATTGATACGAGCAAAGCTACACACACACACACACACACACACACACACACACACACACACGCACTTACATCTCACACACGTTTATTCAGCCTGGCGTGACGAACACACATGGCACAGGACAACAGGAACCAGTGAGGTCAGCACTGCAGAACATTCTCGGAACAGTGCAACCGGTTAGCCTTGTTAGCATTGTTAGCCATCGTCATGGAAAACCAATGTTAGCATGTTGCGACCAACCCTGCAGGGGGCTCGCAATGCTAACAAGTCAACCAGCAAAGACTGATGAACATTTTTACACAGGAGACGGAGTCGAAGAACTCAACCTCATTAACGCTTGAAGCCCCCCACCCCCCCCCCCCCTTCCTAGCCCTCAGTGGTCCTGAGTCCCGAGACCCAAGACCCTGAGTCCAGGTCTGAAGACACCGAACTCTCTCTTTCATTCTCTCTTCCTTTTTTGGTTTCTCGTAACGCATTTTTATTATTCCCATCTTTCTATCATCACTGGCCATTTATGGAGAGAGAGATACCCGTTTTCCACCAACGTGAACCTGGTTCTGACAGACAGACAGACAGACAGACAGACAGAGAGAGAGAGGGAGAGACAGACAGACATACAGAGAGAGAGGCAGACAAACAGAAAGAAATGTTTTATAGCTTTCTAAAAAATTCTCCCCAAGGGCAAAAGTCTCTCTACAGAGAAAAACAGAAAGTACAACAGCCAGAGAGAGAGAGAGAGAGAGAGGAGGCGATGTGAGAAATCTGCCCTCCGGTTAAACTGTCTCACTCTCGCTCGCTCTTTCCCCAAAAGAAGACAAAGGCAGAAAGTGTGAGAGAAATATAATTGCATTTTCTTTAAAAAAATGTTCTTTTTATCACCAGAATTAAATCACATCGTGTCCGTCTGCATCGTCCACACAAACATCGGCCGCAAACCGGGGGAATAGAAACAGAAACCAGAGCGTACAAATTACTGAAGT
>CM056833.1:4464348-4529348 GCA_029853015.1 Chelidonichthys spinosus
GGGTAAAGTGCAACAGAGTGACGACATGGAGGAAGACAAACGGGGACGGACACGGAGGAGAGAGCGTTCCAGTACTGTTTGGGACTCCACCTATGAAATGTAATGCACCCCGACGCAGTCATGTGAGGGACCTCAGGAACGTTCACTTTGACACTAAAGTAATGTGTTCTTTTTAAAATAAAATACGGAAGTTTATTTTGAAAAGACCGTATGGACGTAAATAAGTGGAATTTCAGACCTGTGGAGGGATATTTACAGGAAAAGTACTTTTCATGAGGTCCATCCATCCATCCATCCATTGTCTACTGCTTACCCCGTATTCAGGGTCGTGGGGACTTTTCCTGAGGTATCATACAAAATGTGTATCTGTAGTTATTATTCATGTTTGTCTATTTTGGGAACAAAAATGTACTTTAGAATTTGAATTTCACAGTAAAGTGCTTTCACGGTGACAGATATACAACAAATAACACAACCTGCCTCACAAAGTATAAATCTTTGTTGTTTCATGAGTCGGGGTTTTGGCACATACTGCTTTCTTCAGGATAAAAAGAAGGAAAAATAAATCCAGTATGTTAAAACTGGATCCACTTTCATGAGTCAGTAAAACACTTTTTACAGTGTTAACTCCGGGGCTCCTGGGTAATGCGGTTCTTTGGCTTCTTCCACAGAAAAATAAAATGTTTCTGTCCTCTACAATTACATTCAATCACAAGAGAGAGAGAGAGAGGAGGAGGTCAGGGTTTTAGATCAAATACATACGTGAGTGTAGCAAAAAATAAATATTATTAGTAATAATGTATTTTAATTTATGATAATATTAAGTCACAATAATACTTAAAATTTGATAAATAAAAAATCATTTCAATAAATACATAAAATACCAGACATGTTTAATTTTTGTAATTATTAATATTTAATAATAATAATAAAATAATTAGGTAAACGCATTAAATAAGTGTTTTAATAGTATTTTGGATTCACCTATTTTATTGATGCGGTGATAAATGATTAAATCTTAACTACATCAATAGTGATCCGAGTGAGAATCACCAAAAAAGAGGTGAATGTTGGTGTGTGTGTGTGAGTGTGTGTGTGTGTGTGTGTGTGTGAATCAAAAGCCTCATGAGATTTGAGGCTTCTCTTGTGTCTGAATTTGTCAGAGTACATGATCGGCTGCACGCGCGCGCACACACACACACACACACACACACACACACACACGCACACGCACACGCACCACACACACACACACACACACACACACACACACACACACACACACAGAGGGTTCAGTCAGGCAGGAAGGTATTGGCACTGAGGGAATACAAGGAGCAGACAGTAATTAGGAACCAGCCTACTGTACCATACACACACACACACACACACACACACACACACACACACACACACACACACACAGTGTAATTAGGTAGGGGCCCCGACGCCCCAGTGGTGAACTGAACAAGCCCCCGAATACCCACAATGGGAACGGCTGAACACCATAATACGTGGGAAAAGGGTGTGTGAACACACACACACACACACACACACGTAAATTAAGTGGCAGCCTACTGTGCGTGAAGGGAACACGGCGGCGGACGGCCGCGGTGGGAGTGTACGTGGACCAGCAGCAGTCAGGATTAACACGAGACGACCTGCCGGCACTGAACGCTGCTCACAGCTTCCTCCTCCTCCTCCTCTCGTCCTCCTCCTCCTTCTCCTCCTCTAGTTTCGCAGCTCGCCGCTCGTTAAACCTCCTCACGCACGCAGACGTGTTTGTGGATGCGAGCGTTTCATTTGGACGCCGAGGCCAAAGACCTCTATCTCCAGATGTGTCTTTATAAAAGCCGATAAAAGCTCCGGGCTTCGTGATGGACGTCGATTCGTTTAAAGAAAGTCGTAAACGTGGATCCAGAGTCCCACGAGGACCTGAGACCGAGACCAGAACCAGTGTAGGGGGACTAAAGGAGGACTTGTGTTCAGTGGAAATTATCATTTTAAAATCACGTTATAATTATAACCGGCTGGTTTTTGATAAAATTGAACAAATCAGGAAAAAAACACACAATAACTAAATATAACTAAAATAAACTTCCTTCCTCTATTTACTTCCTTCTCCTTCATTGTGTCCATGCTTCCTCTCTCCTCCTCCTTTCCTTTGTTGGCCTTCCTTGTCTCCTGCTCCTTCTTTTACACCCATTCCCCTTCATGCCCTCTCCTCTTCTCCTCATCCTCCTTCTCATCCCTTCCCCTTCTCCACTTCTTCTTCTCCTCCTCTTCCTCTCCCCCCTCGCCTCCTCCTCCTTCTCCCCTCTTCCATAAAGTTGGGATATTGTGTTTCTGTTGATTTAAATCACCAGTAATCACTGTTGACTGGGTGCAAACTATTTAAATTATAAAATCAACATTTATGACTTTCTGAAGTTGCGTGTTATTAAGCGGGGGTCATGTGACCCGTCTCGGGGTCCCGTGGTGGTCTGGATCTGGGCGTGTTATCTGCCGTTAATGCGTCCGGACGGCAGCGAGGAGGAGGCGTTCGCTGCAGGAGTTTAGTGTGAAGCTGTTAGTCATTAATTTAACAGACAC
Source organism: Chelidonichthys spinosus (assembly GCA_029853015.1). NCBI lineage: Eukaryota > Metazoa > Chordata > Actinopteri > Perciformes > Triglidae > Chelidonichthys > Chelidonichthys spinosus. The sequence continues at coordinate 4,466,938 of CM056833.1, forward strand.
GGAGGTGAAGGAGGCCACGCGTCTCCATTATTCTCTGTCATGCTGTCAGCCACGTAATAACGGCTCTGCAGGCTCCGGCTGCAACTCAACTCATTTATCGGAATTAACTTCCATCGCCGAGCTCAGAGACGGAGACTTCGTTGTTTAGTGGTCGTCTTCCTGTCACTAGCTGGGAAATACATAATGATAGATATATTACAACGTATGTTAAATATGTTAAAAATAAACGACCCCTCAGCGGCCTCTAGAGGATATCGTAGTTAATAATCGTAGTTAATCTATCGTAGGTGATAATCATAGTTAATCTATCATAGTTAATAATCGTAGTTAATCTATCGTAGGTGATAATCATAGTTAATCTATCATAGTTAATAATCGTAGTTAATCTATCGTAGTTAATAATCGTAGGTTAATCTATCGTAGTTAATAATCATAGTTAATCTATCATAGTTAATAATCGTAGTTAATCTATCGTAGTTAATAATCATAGTTAATCTATCGTAGTTAATAATCGTAGTTAATCTATCATAGTTAATAATCGTAGTTAATCTATCGTAGTTAATAATGGTAGTTAATCTATCGTAGTTAATAATCGTAGTTAATCTATCGTAGGTAATAATCGTAGTCAATCTATCGTAGTTAATAATCGTAGTTAATCTATCGTAGTTAATAATCGTAGTTAATCTATCATAGTTAATAATCGTAGTTAATCTATCGTAGTTAATAATCGTAGTTAATCTATCGTAGTTAATAATCATAGTTAATCTATCGTAGTTAATAATCGTGGTTAATCTATCGTAGGTAATAATCGTAGTCAATCTATCGTAGTTAATAATCGTAGTTAATCTATCGTAGTTAATAATCGTAGTTAATCTATCGTAGGTAATAATTGTAGTTAATCTATCGTAGTTAATAATCGTAGTTAATCTATCGGAGTTAATAATCGTAGTTAATCTATCGTAGTTAATAATTGTAGTTAATCTATCGTAGGTTATAATTGTAGTTAATCGTAGTTACGAGTCAGACGGACATTAAAGCTGGACGAATCCCCCCGAAACAAGTCGGAGGCGTCCGAGAGCGATCGCTCCGAACTACCCAACGCGTTCCCGACGCTACATTTGATTGCAAATTTTGTACATAAATTCAGCTCAAATGGGAGCCGCAGTTCACCTCGTTTCCCCTCTTATTACAGCCCGTGGTAACCATGGAAACCGATCCCTGATGGGAGACCAGTGAAGACCTAATGAACTCTGACAGGTGATGGAGGAGGAAGGATTGGAGTTCCCGGGACGACGAGTGTCTTTACGGCATTTTCTACGAGTTATTTTACATCCAAGAAAAAATACCTGGTTTGCTATTTTCCTCCTGGTTTCATTTCCTCCTCCGTCCTCGGCCGATTCCCATTCAGCGTAATTAAGTCGCCGAGATGAACATTATGTGTCGGATGGGAAACGGCTGAATGCCACCGGTGATGGGAGGAGGAGGAGGAGAGGGATGAAGAGGAGGGGAGGAGGAAGAAGAGAATGGAAGAGCATGGAGAAGAAATGGAGAGACGGAGGAGGATGTTAATCAATTCTAACCCGTCAGGGTCCAGATCGTCTTTTTAATGTGGAGCAGCAGAATAAAACCTTCAGCGCTGATTTAAAAGGCCGAAAGGAAACCGAGGAGGAGGCGGAGCTCGGGCGAAACCACGCAAACACACTCACAAGATGATGTCACGGCCAACAAACACAGGACTTTCACCAGGCAGACCCGTGTTCACATCCAGAAGAGTTGCTGTTTGATACGTTTGCAAAGTTTTTACTGAACATAACTTTGTGGTTTTACTTACGTCATGAGATATTGTTTCCATGGTGATGACCCAGCATGCTCTTCCTCCTCCTCCTCTCCTCTTCCTCCTCATCCCTCCCTTCCCGATCCTCCTTACCTTCCTCTCCTCTTCCTCCTTTCGCCATCTCCTCCTCCTCATCCCTTCCTTCCCCCTCCTCCTCCTCCTCCTCCTCTGCTCGCCTCCTTCCCTTTCTCTCCTCTTCCTCCTCCCCATCTCTTTCTCCTCCTCCTTCCCTTCCTCCTCCTTCACCTCATCCCTTCCTCCCCCTAACTCCTCCTCCATTCCTACTTGTTTTTATTTTTTTTGCTCGACATGTTACCACAGTGATGTCACAGATGCACTCCGGTACGCTGTGACATCACAGCTGGTCGTCGTCATCGTTAAAGGTACAGACATTCGTCATCAGAACAGTTGGTCAGATAAATATCTTGTGTCTGCAGTGTTAAACGTTACAGAATAATAAATAAATGAATAAATACGACTAACGTTAATAGCAGCGACGGCGTGGTGAGATATAATCATCCCGTTTAGTTTCACACTCGTCACGTTAACGTGATCTAACGAGGAAATCACACCCAGAGAATTAAAGCAAGAAAGTTAAACAGCAGCGAGTCTGCAGAGAGGAGAGTTACTGCAGTCCTTATCAGAGTCCAGTCCTTATCTGATCCACACACACACACACACACACACACACCGAGAGGCACTTTATTAACTGCATCACAACACCAGCCTGCAGGAGAGAGAGTGTTTGTGAGAGAAAAACGGAAACAAATGCTCTCTCTTCAGCTATTTCATTGAGTGAAGAACAGTGTGTGTGTGTGTGTGTGTGTGTGTGTGTGTGTGTGTGCTTGTGTGTGTTTTCAATTCCGTTCTTCCTCAGAAGGCGAAGAAGAGTTAAAGGGCAGAAAACGACAGAGTGAAGCTGAGAGCTCGAAACCTCTACGGACGATTTACCAACAAACTGAAGGCGACTCCAACAACACACTTGTGTGCGTGTGTGTGTGTGCGTGTGTGTGTGTGTGTGTGTGTGTGTGTGTGTGTGTGTATATATATAGTAGTAATATCATGAGTGAGTTGAGACTGAAGCGTTGACATGATTTACAGCTTCTTCCTGAAACCTCGGCGGTTCTTCTGATGAATTAAAAGGTAGGAATAGTTTTGGCAGAAGCAGAGTTTCTCTTTTGGCTGCTGTTGTTCTGTGATTTCATTCAGTTCCAGGAAGTAAAAAAACACACGGAGGCTTTAAATAGTTTCAGACGTCTCAATGTCACAACTTTTTATAGCGGAGAGGATTCACTGCCAGAACGGCTTTTACTGGAGGAGGAGGAGGAGGAGGAGTGAAAGAGGGAGCAGGAGACGATGAAGGCCAACAAAGGAGACGATGAGGAGGAGGGGAGGAGAGGAGGAGGACAGGAGGAAGGGAAGGAGAAAAGAGGGAGCAGGAGACGACAAAGGCCAACAAAGCAGACGATGAGGAGGAGCAGGAGGAGGAGGAGGAGGAGAGGAGGAAGAGGAAGGGAAGGAGAAGTAAAAGAGGGAGCAGGAGACAAAGAAGGCCAACAAAGGAGACAACGAGGAGGAGGAGATGAGGTGGACAGGAGAAAGAGGAAGGGAAGGAGAAGTAAAAGAGGGAGCAGGAGACAACAAAGGCCAACAAAGGAGACAAGGAGGAGGAGGAGAAGTAAATAGAAAGACAGAAAAAGGAAGCAAATAAGAAAAAAGGAAATTGCAGAGGAGAGGAGACGGGAAGGAAGAAAACAAAAACAGGGATGAAGGATGAAGTTTCAAGAAGACAAGATGAAGGAGGAAATAAATGACTGCAAGAAAGAAGAGAGGAGGAAGGAGAGGAGGAAGAAAAGAGGAGGAGGGAAAAAAACAAAAAAAAAACTATGGATGAAGAAAGATAGGAGAAATGAGTGAAGAACAGAGGCCATGAGGAAAGGATGGATGTTAGGACACATGGAGGAAGGAAAGAAGGAAATGCTGGAGGAGGAGGAAGGAGGGGGGAGACGAGTTGCCAGACAGTCATTTTTAAGAGTTGGCTGGTTTCCCGGGAAGCAGAAAAAGAAAAGAAAAAGGTCGAAACCACAATCTGACAAAAGTCAGCCAACAAATGAACAACGAGGCGATCGACGCTCATCTTTCACGTCGTCGGTTTGTTCCCGACCTCACTGTGATGTCATCGCAAATCTGAGCGATGCGAAGTCTGTCCGAGGTTGACTCACGTCGGTTCTGAGGCTCGACGCCATCTTTGTCAGGAGGCCGAGGCTTTTATTTTTGTAATCGTTCACGCAGTAAACGTTGATGTGAATTCAAAGAAAACCCCCAAAACTGGTTATGTTGTGTAAAACAGATTTACCCTGAACAAGAACAGCCGCCTACTGGGTGAAAGTCCTGTGTTTGTTTGACCCAGGTTCCCCCTGCATCCTCAATGATGTTTCCAGGGCAAAACATGTTTCCGGACCGAACCGTTGCAGTTTTTAAATTATCTGAAAGACGTGGTTAACAAACAAAAATATATAGTTAATATAAAAAACTTCTTGGTTGGATTCAGTGAAAAACACATCATGGTTGGGAAGGAAGGAGGGAGGGACATGACGCTGGTCCATATCGGAGTCCTGTAGCTCTGACGGAGACGAGGACAGGAAAGAAAAGTTTGGAGAATCTCTGATTATGGAGTCTCCCTCCCCCCTCCCCCCTCCCCCCTGTGTTCCTGGCTGACAGACAGGAACATAAAGGTGTTGCCGCTCCGAGCGTCTTGTGATCCAAACAAACATCACACACGAACTCTCTTTGATTCCAGCGTCGTACAAACTGCTGCCAGATTCCTGGAGAGCTCGTTGGGTTTTTTCTTGTCACGTTAGCTTTGTTTCACCGTCGCCGCTGGCAACCAAACAAACGCCGTCAGCTGATTAAAACACAACAAACTAAGCTTCGTACCTGTAATGTATTCTAGTGAGCAGCAGGAGGCTCTCAGAAAAATATAAATCCAATATCAACGAATGTGGATGATTTCAATTTGCTAACATCCATCCATCCATCCATCATCCATCCATATAACCATCCATCATCCATCCATCCGTATAACCATCCATCCATCCATATAACCATCCATCCATCCATCATCATCCATCCATCATCCATCCATCCATATAACCATCCATCATCCATCCATATAACCATCCATCCATATAACCATCCATCCATCTATCCATATAACCATCCATCCATCCATATAACCATCCATCATCCATCCATCCATCATCCATCCATATAACCATCCATCCATATAACCATATAACCATTCATCATCCATCCATCCATCATCCATCCATCCATCCATCATCCATCCATATAACCATCCATCATCCATCCATCCATCCATCCATCATCCATCCATATAACCATCCATCCATATAACCATATAACCATTCATCATCCATCCATCCATCCATCCATCATCCATCCATATAACCATCCATCCATCATCCATATAACCATCCATCCATCATCCATCCATCCATCCTTCCATCCATCATCCATCATCCATCTATCTAACCATCCATCCATATAACCATCTAACCATCCATCCATCATCCATCCATATAACCATCCATCCATATAACCATCCATCCATCCTTCCATCCATCATCCATCATCCATCTATCTAACCATCCATCCATATAACCATCTAACCATCCATCCATCATCCATCCATATAACCATCCATCCATATAACCATCCATCCATCATCCATCATCCATCCATCATCCATCCATCCATATAACCATCCATCATCCATCCATATAACCATCCATCATCCGTCCATCCATCTATCCATCCATCCCTCCATCCATCCACCATCCATCCATATAACCATCCATCCATATAACCATCCATCCATCCATCCATCCATCATCCATCCATCTATCCATCCATCCATCCATCCATCATCCATCCATCCATCCATCATCCATCCATCCATCCATATAACCATCCATCCATCCATTATCCATCCATCCATATAACCATCCATCCATCTAACCATCCATCCATCATCCATCCATACATTCATCCATCCATATAACCATCCATCCATCATCCATCCATCTATCCATCATCCATCCATCCATCTAACCATCCATCCATCATCCAACCATCTATCCATCCATCCATCCATCCATCCATCCATCCATATAATCATCCATCCATTTAACCATCTAACCATCCATCCATCCATATAACCATCTAACCATCATCCATCCATCCATCCATACATCCATTTAACCATCTAACCATCCATCCATCCATATAACCATCTAACCATCATCCATCCATCCATCCATTATAACCATCTAACCATCCAATATTTCTATCACATACATCTATCAACATGCACACACATCATAGCTGTGCATGCAGGTGTTCATCCGTTATAATCGATCGCATCGACATGTTGTCCAATTAACCGATTAAAGACGGACGCACTGAGAACACTTCCACTCTTCTCTTTCATTTCCTTAAGGAATGTAATCACCTGGAGGCTCTCATGTTTAACTACTGCACACACACACAAACACGCACACACACACACCTTTGTGCAGGTGGCGGTGTGTGACGTTGACTAATGCGACGCCGGTTCAGACATGTTGCCGTTAATCGATTAGCGCTGCGGCTCGACAGCGCGAGCTGCTCACGCTCTCGTCCTGCTGCCGTGAAATCACGGAGACGGAGAGAGAGAACGACTTTGGAAAGAGAAGAGAACAATATCGTAAAAAATACATGATTGTAAAGAATAGCATGAAACAAAAAGACGGAGAGGACGTTAACGTGACGAGGTAGATGGAGGAAGATACGCAGCTCGGATCTGTTTCCTGCATCGCAGATAAAAACCATAAATCCAGGCTTCCTACAGCTTCTCCGAAGTAAAATTCAAGCACTTTTCAAGCACTTCCAGGTGCATTTCCATGCTTTTCCAGCACCTTCCAGCTGTGGTAAACTCCATATTTGTATCAACATAAATATCCAACATTCATATCACTAATTCTTCTTTAATTCATAATCTTTGATTCATTTCTGCATATTTCTCCTCCTTCAAATGCTTTTTAAAGCAACAATCCTCCAGTGTGTGTGTGTGTGTGTGTGTGTGTGTGTGTGTGTGTGTGTGTGCGTGTGTGTAATGCAACAGATCGTGCCCCACCAGGGAGCGTCATTAAAACCACACAGAGCGGTTGTGATTAAGGCGAGCGAGCGTCATTAACAACTTGTACTTGTAGCACGACGCCGTTAATGAACGCCGCGTTGCTTCAGGAAGCGGCAGCTCGCGTCTGATTTACGGCCTCCGTCGGTTCACCGGACTACGAATATGGCGGCGTCATCAGATCAGCTCAAGAAATCTTCATTTGTGCACAATAACGAGTTCGGATCAGTCATTTAAAGCTGCTACAAAATGTATTAAATAATAAAAATTACAATAAAAGATTAACAATATTAAATAACGGTTTGTATGACATCTTCGGTCTGTTCTCCTAAAAATTATGTTCCCACATGACAGCACGTGAATTACATTTTGTATCCCAAATTAGTTTCAAACAAATCGGCGGAAAATACAGGACTTTCACACAGGAGACCATTGTTAGGGTCCCGTGTGAAGCAAGAACTGTTTACGAAGTTTGTTTAAATTTCATTTTAAGGTTAATTTTTTTTTTTTTGAAACCAACCAAAGAAACATAAATACGTAGTTTTGCAGCATTTTTGTTATTTAGTGTTTGTTTTGTTTCAGGTTTCAAATAGTTTTAAAAAATTGCGATCTTTTGGACCTCAAGCTTAACGTAAGTCACTTTAGATAAAAGGATCTGCTAAATGCCCGAAATGTAAATGTAAGCTTAACAGGACTTTCAACCACGACGTTAGCGTTGTAGTGAGGTGATGCGATCGTGACAGTTTTCATAAACATATCGTTTGTTTTGTAGCGCAAAGTTGTCCCGAAAAAAATAAACAAGTTATTTTTATATGAAATAATACTTTAATTTGAAGTGAGTAAGTGTAACGCGTCGTCATGGTAACAGAACTGTGTTGTCATCACACGTCCAAACCGACAGGAAACCAGATTTATTAGCAGAGACAGAAATAGACGTATTAATGTAAACCGGCAACTTCTGTTCAGAAACAATTATATCTGTTTGAATCCATCTGTATGTGTGTATGTGTGTGTGTGTGTGTGTGTGTGTGTGTGTGCGTGTGATAAGCTATCTGGTACAGTAGAACTATGATGTATGGTCCTCATCCTCACACTGAGACACAGCACTGATAGTAAACGGAAACACACACACACACACACACACACACGGTTCAGAGCTGATGCAGAAGGCTGATAACGCTGCAATAAACTCTCACACACACAACTTACAAAGTGCAATCAGACCATATGGGTGTGTGTGTGTTTGAGAGTGTGTGTGTGTGTGTGTGGGTAGAGAGAGAGAGAACAAAAAGAGGAAGTTAAACTTCAAACAGGAGCCTTGATGTTGATATCATTTAATAACATCAGGCTCTCACACACACACACACACACACACACACACACACACTGATTACACTTTGTAAGCTCTCATTATTCTTAACAGCAACACTATCTGTTTTTATGAGTGTGTGCGTAGAAAGGAATCAACACACTAACGCTTCAATGCGTCGTGTCTTTTCAAAATAAAGTTCCGTCTTCACAGAAAAAACCACACACTTCCTGGTCGTCTCACGTTTCATTCAGACTCGTCTCCTAAACGTACATTTGCACACAAATGGCATCATGGATTAGGTTTGCTCTCGGTGGCCAATGAGCTTGAAACAGGTCCGTGGAGGTCTACGTAGGGACCGGGTCTGGGGGATGGGGATCTACAACATGGGTCCCACGTGAACGAAGAACTTTAGTGTGTTTTGGTTTGGTGTAATACTTTTCACTTTGAGTATAAAGTCTTTATATCAGTCTTGAGTAAAGAAGTTAAATCTGTACAGAATAGTTTGGAACACAAAGTATCAGGACTTCTAATTAATTTACTCATCAGGGACGACGCACGTTAATTAACATCAGCCGGATGTAAATGTCACATTTAAGGCTGCAGGTTGTTAGACAGAAACGGAAACTAGATGGAGCAACTTCAGAGCACGTTTCTCTCTGATAGCCACCAGGGGGCGACTCCTCTCTGGTTGTATAGAAGTCTATGAGAAAATGGTCCTACTTCTCTCTGCTGGCCACCAGGGGGCGACTCCTCTCTGGTTGTATAGAAGTCTATGAGAAAATGGTCCTACTTCTCTCTGCTGGCCACCAGGGGGCGACTCCTCTCTGGTTGTATAGAAGTCTATGAGAAAATGGTCCTACTTCTCTCTGCTGGCCACCAGGGGGCGACTCCTCTCTGGTTGTATAGAAGTCTATGAGAAAATGGTCCTACTTCTCTCTTGATGTATTATCTCTGTAAACATTGTAAACATGAGTTTATGGTCTCAATCTGTAGTTTCAAGTCTTCTTCAATCCAGCATTATGTCCATTTAGTACATTATGGTCCATTTAGAGACCACCAGACCAGAAAGCAGGGGATGCTTTAGGGGGCGGGGCCATCTAAAAAATGTCTCATTTAGCAGTTGGTTTCACTTTCACTTAGCTCCTCCCTCTCATGTCACTTCCGGTTGCAAAAAACCAAGATGACGTCAGACAGAAACCAAGATGAACATGGAGGGTATGAGTTCTCTAACAGGTTTTATTGTGAAGGAGCGTTTATGCTGATCTAAATCCTTCACAAGCTCCGACCCCGAGAGGACGAAACTCTGGAGGGCGACGACTAAAACATGTACAATAATTAGCAGAATAAAAAGTGAGACAACAAAAGAAAGATTTTCAGATGATAAAAACAACATATTTACCCGTTTTCTTTGATTCCGCTGAGACTAAACACACTGCTACTTTAAAAAGTTCTTCTGATCAACAACCTCATCAAAGTCAATTAAGCTGGTTGGACTTTTTTTTCTCCCTTAAAAATATTTTCAAAATCAATTAGTGAGCGTGCAGATCAAACAGTTTGAGTGACAGGAAGCCGGCGACAAATTAATCAGCATCCTGAGGGACAGATGGCTTCAAAATGAACTTTCTACGCTGTTAAGCCTCAAAGCGACTTTTCTTTTCTCGTCTTCATGATGTTTTAATAATAAACATATGAGTTCTAGTGTTCAAACAAACAACAGCTGCAATTAGTCCCGACAGCAGATCGTCTTCAGTTTGAAGAGGAGGAGGATGAAGAAGGAGGAGAAGGAAGAGGAAGGGGAGGCAGTGAGGGAGGAAGGAAATAAAGAAAAGGAGATGACGGGAAAGGTGAAGACAGAAAAGAATCGATGAAGATGTCGGGCCAAGGAAGGAAGGAAAGAAGGAAGGAAGGAAGGAAGGACTAGAGAGAAAGAGTATATTTCAGAGATGGAGGGTTAATGGACACCCTTTCTCTCTCTCTCTCCCTCCCTCTCACTCTCTCTCTCACTCTGTGTTTAGTCGGAGAATGAACCCAGAAAAAATAGAAAAAAGTCAAATCTCATAATCTGAGAAAAATCTCAGAATTTCCAAGAAAAAAATTGTACTAAATGAATGAATAAAATAAAAATAAACAAAAAGATAAATAAATAAAAAACATTTGTAATTTATAAAAATTGAAATTGGGGACTATTTTCAGCGGCGGATGAACTGACATTAAAAACGCTTCAAAACCGTCAAATAAAAAAAGGACAGAAGCGACATCACCAGTAAACAATGTGATCATCACATTAAGGAAGAATTCATGAGAAACCTAATTAGAATAAAATCCCTCGTCCAATTAATCCACGGGGAGAGAAAGTTGTTTTTTTTGCTACAGTGGATGAAATTAATGAAACAACGCAGATTGATTGTTTTCCTTTAACTTCCCTCCGCACAATAATTCAGGACAATTAATTCAACTTGTATGAAGTCGTTTTAGTCGCACAGCTGTTTTTTTATCATGTAAAGTAGAGTGGTGTGTAGATTAGTGTGTATATTGTGACCTATCGCCATTGGCACATACACAGTTTCCATGGTAACCATATTTCTGTGTTTATCGGCGGGTATACTCCAGACACCGGGGAGGATCTGATGGGTAAAAGGTCCACATCCCCCGCCCGACTCCCACCTCGACTCCCCCCTCCTGTCCAATCACATATATTGGCAATCGGTGTTGCAGCTCTTTTTAAAAAATAAATAAATATTAAAAAGCTCCTTATTCCCCAGTTTATTCTGACATTTTGATTCACGATCAGCTGGAGGAGGAGGAGAAGTAGGAGGGGGGAAATAATTAAAAAAAAAAAAAGAAAAAAAAACACCCTTTGAGACAAACTCGGGCCTGCTTAACTAATTACCAACATACATCACCGCCGGCTCCCGACAAGCCAATTACACCTGATTGGAAATACTTTACTTTGTTCAACACGTTGCTTTTCATGTCGGTTTTAATTCGGTGTCAAAGCCAGCGTTTCTGAATATGAGAGCGGGTGATTGACTGCCGAGGCCCGCGGCGTACAGTACATACGCCAATAATGTCCCATTTGTCTGCGGCGGAGGGGGGGCGCCGGATAAACAGATTAGAAAGAGACATTAGACGTATAAGTGGGTTAGTAAGGACATCGGCTCTGAATGGGCAAACGTCCTTCACCCGAGTCTCGCCATGATTAATACAGAGCCACGCGACGGACGGGGGGGCCTTCTGGGAAATGGGGGGGAAATGACGGGGGCTGATGGGAAACGTTAACGAAACAAGCAAATATACATGTACGTGTATACGGCCTCGTTAATGAGGCTCCTCGTGACCAGGATGGTTTTTATTGCTTCATGTTCAAATCACGTTCGGAGCAATCAGAGACTCTGAAGATCGACCTAATGGTCCCTGAAACCACCTCAAAACCCGTCAGAGGCCCCTGGGACCCCCGTCAGGAATACCCACATGTAGCTGAACCAGGAAAAATACACAAAATGTACGAAAAATACTCTTCGTATGACGTCATATGACGGTTCGTGAAGACCTCTGAATTCTCCTTGATCACTGAACCCGACCCTCCGCGAACACAGGACTTTCACCCAGGAGACTGCTGTTAGTGTCCTGTGTTAACGTCGCTCTTTAACCGAAATCTAACTGAGTGTTGGGTTTTGTTGCCTGAACATGACTTCCTGTGACATTTATTTTGAAAATACACGACGCAGGGAGGGAAGGAAGGAAGGAAGGAAGGAAGGAAGGAGGGAGGGAAGGAAGAGAGACAAAGGGAGGAAAAGGAAGGAAGTAGGAAGGAAGGAAGAGAGACAAAGGGAGGAAATGCAAGGAAGTAGGAAGGAAGGAAGGAAGGCAGGAGAGACAAAGTGAGGAAATGCAAGGAGGAAGGAAGAAATGAAGGAAGGAAGGAAGGAATGAAGGGGGGATGGAAGTAAGGAACGAAGGAAGGAAGGAGGGAGGAAGGAAGGAAGAAAGGAAGGAAGAAAGGAGGGAGGGAGGGAAGGAAGGACTAGAGAGAAAGCGAGTACATTTGAGAGGCAGTAAGTGTGTGTTGACGCTAACGTAATGAAGAAAGACGACGTGTTTTTTTAGCTCCGCCCCGGCGACCATATTTGGTGTCATGACAACGAGTTGCCGGGCGGCGATACTTCCCCCTGGAGCCGTTCTGTTTCTGCCAACAAAATAATAAAAAAAGACAACAAAACAACAAAAAGAAGAGGTGTTCGGTTAATTGTTTCCATGGTGATTATTTTTCCTTCTTCTTCTTCGGTGTGTGAGCGTGCGGCAGAACGAGGGAGAGAGAGAGGGACGGTGGACTCGAACGCCCGCCAGCCACGTCGGCAGCCGAAAGCAATTTTCTCGTCTAAATTTAGTTATGCAAAGCCGACGGGCGTCATCAGCGTTTGGTAATTAGTTTTATAATTACTGCTGTTTCCTCTCTCTCTCTCCGTCCTTCCATTTTTTCTTTACGCCGCGACCGCCCAATCCAAACATCTCACACAGCTGGACACATTACTCCACGTGTATTAAGTGCAGGCGTGCACGGCGGCGGGCGGAGCGGTGGAAGAGCGGAGCCCGACGGCGGCGGGCGGCTCAGTGGGTTCTTCTGACGTCTGACAGGTTCATTATGTGAAGAAGCAGCTGCTCATCTTCAGGTGGAACGTGAGATCGGCGGGTAAAAGGCCGGCGTGATTGCGGGGGGCGTGATGGTGGGGGGGGTGACTCAGCGAGCATCGGTTCAGCGGCGTCGTGCTGCTGTTGTTGTGATCAGACGGTCCTGCTGTTAAACAGCGATCAACCTGAAAGCAGCAGCTGGAGGGAGATCGGGCCAGTTCGCTTACAGACGTAAACATCAGGCGGTTAGCCGGAGAGCGCCGCGCCGCCGTCAACGCTAATCTGCGTCAAAACGCCAACAAAAGTCTCACATTTTAGAGTGGAAGGGGTTTTTTTTTCGCTTGTTTTTCAAGAATTACTCTAAGAAATATAACTTTTTAACTCAGGACAACAACTGACAAACTCAAAGATAAAACATCGAGTTAAAAACAAAATCTTGTTTAAAATGTCTCTGGACCTCAAACATATCACATGTTAACGTACATGTACACTGAAAAAGTACGGAAATGTGTTTTTGTCAGTTCTGCAAAATACAATAATAATAAAAATGTTAAATGTCGTAATATTTTGAAATTTCGTTTCAACACTAATATATAATGTCTGCTTCGTACCTTAATTTGCATATTTCCCGCCTCGGAGGAAGTCAGGTGACGTACAGTAGAAGAAAGAGCGGTAAAGTTGGTTTAAAGAGTCCAGGAAGAGAAGGGGGTCTGGATGGTGGACGGGTCAACGAACACAGGACTTTCACCCAGGAGACGGATGTTAGTGTCCCGCTTTTTGTGTTGTGTAGTTCATCAACGTGTTTCAAACTATGACTGTTGTGAAAATTGTGAGAAAATCTTTTGAGGAGAAAAAACACTTTTTCTCGGGGATTACGTTTGTTTTTTTGTCGTATCGCGAATATGTTCGTAATCAAAGTCTGTAGGTGTTGCGTAGAGAGGAGGAGATTTGAGTGAAACAAGCACAGGACTTTCACCATGTCCGGTAAATTTAATTTACGTAGATAACAAACACAGTTATTTGCAGTTATTTATAAAAAACTAATATATATTTGAAGCCAAACCAGGTTCAATGTTCAACGTTAACCACGTGTTTAAAAACTCTAGAAACTGAAGTAAGAGTGTAGTTTAGTTGTATGAAGCATTTGTTTGTAGGAGACACTCAGGACTTTCACCCAGGAGACCGCCGTTAGTGTCTCATCTTAACAAGAGAAAGCAGGAATCTAAATATGGTCTTCAGTAAAAGCACCAGCAGGTTAAGCTCCTCCCCCGCCTTCCTCTCCGGATCACAGCCAGCCTGTGTTTGGGTGAGGGGGGGAGGCGGGGGGAGAAGCGAGCGGCGTGTTTATCCGGGTGGCGGGGTCACCGTGTTCCCTCAGTATAATGGAGGAAGCCATTAGCCCAGCCGGCAGGCCGCATCATAAAAACGTCAGCTGGTACAAAGAGACGAGATGGATCATAACGAGACCAGACTCCCGCTGCTCTCGCTCGCCCGCCCTCTCTCTCCCTCTCTCTCACTGATAGCCTCTGTCTCTCTAATTGACTGTCTCGTTTATTCTTCTCTCTTTCTCCCCCGTCTCGTCTTTATCCCTCTCATTTCTCTCTCTCTCTCAGCACTCCCAGCCTCTAAGCAGGAGGTTGATTCTGTCTGGCTGGATGGAACGCTAAGTGGATGAGAACACTTAAAAAAAGGAAAGAAACACGACGAGGCGAGCTCGCGTCGCTGGAAAAAAACAACGTACAGAAACACACAACGTAAAAAAACACGGGTTCTGTTAGACTGGCTGAAGGTGCCGGGGCCAGAATATGCTGGTCTGGTCTGGTCTGGTCTAGGTTAGTCTGGTCTGGTCTAGTCTGGTCTGGTCTAGTCTGGTCTTGTCTGGTCTGATCTAGTCTGGTCTGGTCCTCAAGTCTAGTCTGGTCTGGTCTTGTCTGGTCTAGGCTGGTCTAGTCTGGTCTGGTCTGGTCTGGTCTAGCCTGATCTACTCTGGTCTGGTCTGGTCTGGTCTAGTCTGGTCTGGTCTGATCTAGTCTGGTCTGGTCTGATCTGGTCTGGTCTGATCTGGTCTGGTCTGATCTAGTTTGGTCTGATCTGATCTAGTTTGGTCTGGTCTGGTCTAGTCTGATCTACTCTGGTCTGGTCTGGTCTGGTCTAGTCTGGTCTGGTCTGATCTAGTCTGGTCTGGTCTGGTCTGGTCTGGTCTGATCTACTCTGGTCTGGTCTGGTCTGATCTAGTCTGATCTACTCTGGTCTGGTCTGGTCTGGTCTGATCTACTCTGGTCTGGTCTGATCTAGTCTGATCTGGTCTGGTCTAGTCTGGTCTGGTCTGGTCTAGTCTGATCTAGTCTGGTCTAGTCTGGTCTAGTCTGGTCGGGTCTGGTCTGATCTAGGCTGGTCTAGTCCGGTCTGATCTAGTCTGGTCTGGTCTGATCTAGTCTGATCTAGTCTGGTCTGGTCTGGTCTAGTCTGATCTAGTCTGATCTAGTCTGGTCGGGTCTGGTCTAGTCTGATCTAGTCTGATCTAGTCTGGTCTAGTCTGGTCGGGTCTGGTCTAGTCGGGTCTGGTCTGGTCTAGTCTGATCTAGTCTGATCTAGTCTGGTCTGGTCTAGTCTGATCTAGTCTGATCTAGTCTGGTCTAGTCTGGTCGGGTCTGATCTAGTCTGGTCTAGTCTGGTCTGGTCTAGTCTGGTCTAGTCTGATCTAGTCTGATCTAGTCTGGTCTGGTCGGGTCTGGTCTAGTCTGATCTAGTCTGATCTAGTCTGGTCTAGTCTGGTCGGGTCTGGTCTAGTCTGATCTAGTCTGATCTAGTCTGGTCTAGTCTGGTCTGGTCTGGTCTAGTCTGGTCTAGTCTGGTCTGGTCTAGTCTGATCTAGTCTGATCTAGTCTGGTCTAGTCTGGTCGGGTCTGGTCTGGTCTGATCTAGTCTGGTCTAGTCTGGTCTGGTCTGGTCTGGTCTAGTCTGATCTAGTCTGATCTAGTCTGGTCTGGTCGGGTCTGGTCTAGTCTGATCTAGTCTGATCTAGTCTGGTCGGGTCTGGTCGGGTCTGGTCTAGTCTGATCTAGTCTGATCTAGTCTGGTCTAGTCTGGTCTAGTCTGATCTAGTCTGATCTAGTCTGGTCTAGTCTGGTCTAGTCTGGTCTGGTCAGGTCTGGTCTAGTCTGATCTAGTCTGATCTAGTCTGGTCTAGTCTGGTCGGGTCTGGTCTGGTCTGATCTAGTCTGGTCTAGTCTGGTCTGGTCTGGTCTAGTCTGATCTAGTCTGATCTAGTCTGGTCTGGTCGGGTCTGGTCTAGTCTGATCTAGTCTGATCTAGTCTGATCTAGTCTGGTCTAGTCTGGTCTAGTCTGGTCGGGTCTGGTCTAGTCTGATCTAGTCTGATCTAGTCTGGTCTAGTCTGGTCGGGTCTGGTCTAGTCTGGTCTGGTCTAGTCTGATCTAGTCTGATCTAGTCTGATCTAGTCTGATCTAGTCTGGTCGGGTCTGGTCTAGTCTGGTCTGGTCTGATCTAGTCTGGTCTGGTCTGATCTAGTCTGGTCTGGTCTGATCTAGTCTGGTCTGGTCTGATCTAGTCTAAGGTTTTGGTGGATGTAATCATGGCGGCGTTGGCTTCACTAGTCAGGACTGGAGGTTTTCCTCTGGTTTGGTCCGTGGTGCTGAAGTAGCGATTCATGGAATGAGTTTAAATAACAATCTTGATAAAAGCTGCTCGAGTCTTTAAAAGAATATTTTCCATTTCTCCTTTTTTCTATTTTTAAAATGCAATAAAACACATTTCATCTTTTATATCAATAAATTTGTGTTGTTTCTGGGAACTTAAATGTCATAAAAAGTGTTTCTATGTGCTTGTTACTGCTTCCCACACATTTCAGTGCATTATTATTATTATTATTATTATTATTATTAAGATTAAGATGAACTTTATTTGATCTTTGGCTCCAAAAAAAGGCGTAAAGTCTGCAAACCCTCAACATTTACTTACATTCATAATCATAATGCAGTCCTTAAAGGTGACTCGCAGGAAAGATTTTCACATTAAAAACTACATCAAATGACCCTGAGCACGCGCGCACACAACACACACACACACACACACACACACACACACACACACACACCTTCTGCCTTATGAGCTCCCGTATCGAGCCATAAATAGGTTTGTGGGTCTTATAAAAAATGCCATAATTTATATTTTAATAACCGAGAGAGAAGATATTTATACAGAATGTCAAGCAGCAAAGATATGAGAGTGTGTGTGTGTGTGTGTGTGTGTGTGTGTGTGTGTGTGTGTGTGTGTGTTTACAACACGTGTGCACAGTTTGCATCTACACAGGCAGGTGTGTGTTCTTAATATGTACATGTGTGTATTTGTGAGAGTAAAGTTGCATGTTTGTTTGTGTGTGTGTGTGTGTGTGTGTCTTGATTGTAGACTGGCTCATGAAGTGTGGCATTTTGGTGTCTGCTGCTCTCTGCATGCATAATGAATAGCCAGGTGTCGGAGGAGGTCACACACACACACACACACACACACACAAAACAAACATGCAACAGTCTGTCAGACAGACACACACAGAAGCTGAAACACTCACTATTAGACACACATACTGCAGACACACACACAAATATTGAGCCGCACAGTCGCACACACTGAAGTGCTGAGCGGTCATTCGTATGAACACACACACACACACACACACACACACACACACACACACACACAGAGGCTGGGTGTCAGGATGCTCCAAAGGTCACGGGTGTTTGCGTGGCGTCCTGCAGCAGATGTGGAGACTCGCTGACAGGAAGTCAAAACCTCCAACACTAAACTGTAGAAGAGCAACTGATGGGTCAATTACTGCAAAGGTCAATGGTGGAGGTGGAGGAGGAGGAGGAGGAGGAGGTGGAGGAGGAGGAGGAGGAAGTGGGAAAGGAAGGGTGGAAGAGGATGAGGGCAGAAGGAGGAGAAGATGGGAGGAAGAAGAGGGGATGAGAAGAGGAAAGAAAAGTGAGGAGAAGAAAGGGGGGAGGTGAGGAAGTTAGGATGAAGAGGTCAGAGGAAGAGGAGACCTGGCAAGTCTAACAATTGGTGGAGAAAGGCTTGAAGATTAAGGGCGGAGGTTAAATAAAACAGATGGAGGAGGGGAGGAGATGGTGAGGAGGTTAAAGGGGAGGAAATGAAGACAAAAGGAGAAAGAGAGGAGAGGAGAAGAGGAAATGGAAAAGGAAAAGAGGAAAGGGAGGAAGAGGTGGAGAGGGGGGAGGCAAAGGAAGGAGGCAATGAATGAAAAGGATGGGGAGGAAAGGGAGGGAAGAAAGGGAGAAACAATGAGAAGAAGTGAGGAAGGAAGAGATGAAGAGGAGAGAGAGGAGAGAAGATGGGAGGAGGAGGTGAAACGAGTTGAGACGGTAGACCACACACACACACACACACACACACACACACACAGAGTGTGTGATAATGAATCAACAGACTGGAGGTCAAACAGCTTCAGCTCCAATAGAGAGGAGCGCTTCATTTATGTATCTGCACCTCTCGGCTGGAACAAACAGGTCTGCTCTAACGCTGGTGTACGCGGTCTTTATTATTATATTATTATTATTATTATTATTATTATTATTTGTAGTAGTAGTAGTATATTTATTGTATTGTGTGATAAATTAATCCAACACAATGTGGATTATAATTTGGAGTAATTTATAATGTAACACACGGAACTAAAGGAAGAAAAGACGTGAGAAATACGCAGAGAGAGAGAGAGAGAGAGAGAGAGAGAGAAGACATTCGCTATGAAGAACAGAGAAAAAGAAATAAGAGATGAAGTCATGAGAGAAACAAATAAATGGAGGAGGAGAGAAAAAGAGGAAAACACAATAAATGAGGCTCTAACTGAAAGAGTATGGAGTCATCAGGAGGAATACCACACACACACACACACACACACACACACACACACACACACACAGCCATCTTCATTACCTGAGCCAATGCAGAGCAGCTACACAGAGGCCAGAATCAATAACTCTCTGCTGTACTGAACGCTCTGCAACACACACACACACACACAACACACACACACACACTGTGTGTTCTGGAGGAGGATATTCATTCATTAGAGTCAGTCAATAGGAGAGAGAAGACAAACTGAATACACACAAACACACACTATACTGAGAGTGTAAATGTTCGTGTGTGTGTGTGTGTATTCACATACAAGGTGAGACCGGCCTCACCTTCCTGTGTGTGTGTGTGTGTGTGTGTCTGAGTGTGTGTGTAGTTATTTGATCATAGACATAGAAGGAAAGTATCGGACACAAACCAGGCAGCGAACCTCCGGTTCTGAGAAGTGAAGCCAAAGCTAAAGTGCCTTTAAAATGTGCTGGCCACCAGGGGGCGTCTCCTCTCTGGTTGTATAGAAGTCTATGAGAAAATGGTCCTTCTTCTCTTCTTCTCTCTTGATGTATTATCTCAGTAAACATTGTAAACATGAGTTTCTGGTCTCAATCTCTAGTTTCAAATCTTCTTCAATCCAGCATGATGTTCATTTAGTACATTATGGTCCATTTAGAGTCCACCAGACCAGGAAGCAGGGGATGCTTTAGGGGGCGGGGCTTATCTGCTGATTGACAGGTCGCTACCACACTACCAATGCTAGTTAGCTACTAAGATGACTCTTAGCTGTAAAGTTGAACCTTGAATTATAGAAGCAGAATTTAACAAGATCCTGTCAGCCAATCAGAGAGCAGCCCCCCCCCCCCCCCCCCCCCAACAACAGCATCAGTTTGTCATTAACTACAGGTTAAAGGCATAGGTCAGGTGTGTGTGTGTGTTTGTGTACTGAGTGTGATCCTCTCTGTCAGGATGTAATACTGTGTTGCAGGAAATGTCCAACGCACGCGCGCGCACACACACACACACACACACACACACACACACACACACACACACACACACACACACACACACACTGATCTGGCGTATACATTTCTGCTCTGTTCATTAAAATGCATGTGACTCTTCAAAGCGCTGACAACAATAATGCCATCTGCTGTTGTGTGGCGAGGGTATGTTCACACCCACACCCACACACACACACACACACACACACCCAATCACACACAAACATCGACTTTTATTCACACATTCCAACATCCTGAACTACAATCTTGTTCTTGTTGCGGCATACTGGTACATATCACACACACACACACACACACACACACACACACACACACACACACACACACACACACACACACACACGGCACCAGAAATTTCAGGCAATTTGCTTTCATCTTCGGGTCATTCCTACGAGCCCAAACGTCCCTTTTAGAAGCGAGCGCTCCTCTTCTCCTCTAAGTGCGTCGCACAAAGGGCCCATTTCAAAGGCAAATTCCACTTAGATTCACAAGTGCTGTGTATACTCTGGTACTCCAGGCAGAAATTCATCAAAGCTTAATGTTCCCTTCACAGAAAATCACTTAGCGCAGAAGCTAGCCGTCTGTGTGTGTGTGTGTGTGTTTCCGCAGCGTTTCCACGTTGTTTGATAGCAGTTTAAAAAAAAGGGGGAGGGGGGGGGGGGGCTGGACGATTGCCGGGCCAACGCCGTACGGTCGCCAGACCGATCGTTTATACGATGAACAAAAAGGTTTGATCGGAGACATAAACGCACAATTATATGGGAGCTAAATAAGAGGCTAAATCTGTTGTAATGGTTTCATTTAACGAAAAAAGTGATAGCGATGGTTGGGACGCAGCCAGATTGGGTGTGAATGCAAGTCGTTTAACAGGAAAGCGAACGCCGATGACAGACCGGCATTAACGCACGAGACAATGGTGATGTCATGAAACCGTTTTTCGTCCGCTGTGATGCTTAGAAACTGTACTTGTAGTAAGTTGTTTTTTGCTTCGCACCTAAAATTCTTCTTTGATGTCTGGAATAACTTCGGAAGGTTTCAGATTTCCTAATTATAAGCAATGTACGGGAAGCCAAAGATGTACAGAAAGATTGATTTTACAAGCTGGTATCTGGTCTAAGACGAGCTGGATCAATGAAAAGGTGGTCAAAAAATCGTTCATCATCAACATTTGTATCAAGCCGAGCAATCCACGTAGCACATTTAGAGAAGTTGTTTTTGGCTGTAATATCTGGAGACAGTTCCTAATTGTAAGTAATGTACGGAAAGCCAACCAAGGAGCTGCAAGAAAAAGGTGATTATATCAAGGATCGCCCCCTCAAAGCGTTCCCTGGGCCCCCGTCCTACCTTTGACAGAGATGTTGGGTGGTGGCCCCTCCATGCGCAGGTTCCACGGCGGGTCGCCCTGGTTGGCGAAGTCCCTCATCTTCAGGTAGCTGATGGTGAGCCGGATGATGGAGGCCTTGTCCAGCTGGCTGGTGATGGCGCCCGGCAGCGGCAGCATCTTCGCCAGCTCGTAGAACTCAAAGTTCTCCTTTCCCCGCCGCGATCGCGCCGCGTCCCGCGACTTCTCCTTCCTCAGCGCCTGCAGCCTGGACGAAGGAAACGGCAGGAACATCAGAAACCCGATTACGGGGAAAGACAAAGCATGATAATGCACTTCAAGGGGATTGTATGAGTGTAGCTATGAAAAATAAACAACGGTAATGCCAAATAAGGCCATGATGTAGAACACTGTACCGATTATTAAATGTATTCTTACTCCATCAATTTGGTATTGCATGATGCATACATTTTGGAGTTTTGCAGAAGTGAAGATATTGTGACTTTGAAAGCCACCAAACTGAAACGTACATTCCCGAGTCCTCCACCAAAACTCACGACTCCGTGTCCTTGTCGACCACATAGATCACCTGGTAAAGAAAACTTGTGAATCGTCCAATCAGAACGAACCACAATGCTTCCTCTACTACACACAACAACCACGCTGGATGCTGGCTGTGCAGCATTCATGAGTCATACTCTATACATTTTTACTATATAAATATGTACATATAGTACAGTATACTATAGTAGTATAGTATGTGGATCGGAACGAGTTATGTAAACGATGACACCGAGAGACGACACTTTTAATGAAACACGAATGCACACATTTGCAGATGATGCCCACTTATTGCTTCCTGTGATTTTTCCTGCATCATGACGGAAACCGCGGCAACAGAGATCCTCGTCTCCTCATGTCTCTCCCTCCTTTCCTGTATTCCCTCCCTTCCTCTCGTCCTCCCTCCTCTCCTTCACTTTCCACTCTATTACTTTGTAGGAACGAGCCGCTCTGTTTCGTCCCTCTCTCTCTTTCACCCTTCAACAACAACGGTGACGACCATACTTTCCCGCGGCCTCTCATCATCATCGGACGCCGTTATGAATTAACTCGGCAATAAATCAGCTGCTAAAAACCTCTGTGGGCTTCCTGCCGGCCGGCCACACACACACACACACACACACACACACAAATACACACTCACACACACACAAAGACAGGTGATTAATTTTGGCACTGCAAAAAAAAAACGAAGTAAAGTGTTAGAGGGATAAAAGGGGGAGAGAAAGGGGGGAGTATAAGGAGAAAGAGAGGGATGAGATGGAGGGATAGCGGACAAACACTGAGGAGGAGGAGGAGGAGGCGGCGGCGATGTTTCAGGCTAGGGATGAAAAATGGCTGTCATCTGGCGAAGAATATCATTTTCATACTGGTTGTCATTTACTTATTAGGGAGAACAAACACTCAATGAGGAGGAAAGGGGAGAAGAGGGATAAGGGGGAGGAGAGGGGAGGGGTACGAGGGAGAAGTGGGGGAGTTATTAGGAGGACGAGAGGAGAAGAAGAAGGAAGATTAAAGTGTTTAATGGGGAGGAGAGGAAAGGGACGATGGGGAGAAGAAAAGGAAAAAGGAGAAGGGGGAGGAGAACTGAGAGGGAGGGATATGGGGGAGGAAAGGTGAGGGGGAGGGAAAGAGGGGAGGAGAGATGAGGGGGAAGGATATGGGGGAGGAGAGGAGATAGGGAGAGATACGGGGGAGTAGAGGGGAGTTAGAGGGATACGGGGGAGTAGAGGATATGGGGGGGATACTTGACCGTCAGATTTTGATATTAAAAACAAAATAAATAAACAGCAGAAGGATTCTGATGAACGAAACCAAACTGTGTCAGATGGTCGTCACGGCAACCACGAAGATCACCGAGGGAATTTATTTGTTCCACAAACTTGGAAAGAATTATGTTGATAGGCGACAAATATGTCTTCATGTCTGTCTTCTGTGTGTGTGTGTGTGTGTGTGTGTGTGTGTGTGTGTGTGTGTGTGTGTGGACAAGGAGGTGTGTTTGACCTTGAGTCAAACAGACATATTTATCATGTACCGGCTGAGTAGGTAAATGCAACACTTGTGATTTGGATGTGTGTGTGTGTGTGTGTGTGTGTTTGGGTCTTATAAACATGAAATGAAACCGTGTCGTAAAGTTCAGCCGGGTGACTTGATGGTGTTTTAAAGAGCTTGTCACAGCAGGCGAGGTGTGTGTGTGTGTTGTGTGTGTGTGTGTGTGTGTGTGTGTGTGTGTGTGCGTCCGTGCGTGTCATGTCGTAAAGTTCAGCGAGGTGGGTCGATGGCTTTTTAAAGAGCTTGTCAGCTGAAAGGAAGAGATATGTGTGTTTCTGTATGTGTGGGACTATTTGCCTAAACGCGGAGGCAGAGTGCATGCTGGGAAGGTCACCCCGGCGGTCGAAGGTTTATCTTCCGGGTTAATTGAAGGTCAAACTGGTCGTCAGTCACACGACGGGACGGACTGTTGACGAGCAGCTGAGCAGCTTGCACACAACGGAAACATCGGATTCAAACAAAAACAATAAAACATCATCGTTCAGCTGTTATTTTTGTTAAATGTATTCTTGAAAATAAATACTTGTTCCTACATAAACTGATTTATTAGCCAATTTGCATCTCTTTTTACTGTTGCCAGGCAACCAATGCTTTAGCAAAAAATGGTTTTGAATTTGACGAAAACAACCAACGAGAAGAAACTCTAGTGACGTTTTTTTTTTTACTGGGACAGAGCTCCTTTTAAGCCACTGGGGGGCGCCACATATCAAAGTCGAGCTCCGTCCGTCATGTTTTCTCTGCCTACTGATGAAGCGCCAACTGATTTTTTATTTTTTTGCTTTTTTCGTGCCAGTTCAGTGCTATTTTAATGACATAACGACGTCAACAATCGCTTGAACGGATCTAGACGATGTAGCTAAATGATAAAAGACGAGGAGGCAGAAGTGCAGAGAGAAAATTTGGACTTTATCTAACAAAAACAAAATCTAATTGTACTTACTAATATTCATCCTTATACACTCCCATAGATCGTCAAGGAAACGTCGGGAGAACATAATCCTAAATGCACAAAGTTCCCGATATTTTTTTTTTTATTGTATTCTGTCGTCACATTCCTCATGGTCTGAAGCACATTTGCCTCATTTTATTGGAACACAAGTCAATTTTTGTTTCAATTTGTATTTTCAGAATAAACTCTCTTTATAAAGTCTTTCTTTCCTATTCTCTTCTGTTCCGTCCAGATATCCGAGTATCTGTTTACGTGATCGGCTCATCCATCTGCGGAGGCCAAACTGAAAGGGAGAATATTTCAAAGCACATTTAAAAAATAAAATAAATTTCATGCAGGAACGGTGAGATAACGAGAAACATGGGCAGCAATATGAGGAGAGTGATGAAGGCGGCAGATAAAAGTGCTGCACGGTGGCCGACGGGGAAACCTGGGGAGAGCTGAGGTCCTGACCGCTGATAGCCATCACACACACACACACACATACTTACAATCTGTGGAGTTTGACGCCATCAACAGACTGATAGTCATCTCTCTCTCTCTTTGCACCCAAACACACAGTTAAACAAAGCCATACTGATTTGGATCAGCCAAGATGGAAGCCAACGAGAGGAAGAGGAAGAGAAGAACGTTAACTTATGTAAAGAGAGAGATTTTCGCACGGCTATTTGTGGAACTAAAATCTTTTTTGGGGGGGTTTGTTTTGCTCATCACTATAAAAATTGATGAATTTCATATATATATTTTTTCATTTTTTTTTAAGAAAAATAAAATGATTTAAATGTGTTGTATAATGTACTCCAATTTCGATTTCAATACAAAGTTGAAAGAAAAAAAGATGATGTAACGGCTATCATTCATCACAAAAAGGGCTACAAATTGCAGGAAGGACACCGATCCAATAATGAATGGACTGCCTCGAGTCCAGAGTGTGACTTTAACTTTAGGGAGTATGAGATATGGAGGAAACCTTAAATATGTAAGTGAGCGTCTTTAATTATACGTTAAGGTAATTATTGAAGCGTGATTTTGTCTCTGCACAATGAACCGAAAGTTTCAGAAAAGTTTCCCCCAAAAAACCCTTTGACACAATCATCCGGAGCAGATGAGCACAAACCTCGTTCAGATGGTGAATTAGTAAAATAATTAACTCGCTAACGAGCCTCCTGAAGTCAACATCCAGCGATTCCAAACACAGATTATATCGCTCCGTGATACAGCTCGGGATGTGTTGTCTGCATTCTGCTGTTTATTGTGTAAGAAGACATCGCTCCGTATGATTTATGTTGCTTATTAATGGTGGATTAATGTCCAAACACACACATTTATTTATTGCCTGCAATTTGTGTTTAATTGCGTGTTTTTGTCCTCTTTCCTGCCGAGAACCGATCATCCATCGAATACAAAGTACACGTGATACGCTTATACTTCAAATTATAATGCTGTAATTTCCCTTCTGATTCTTAAAAGTGAAGCCAACGCTGAAGTGCCTTAAACTTGTAATTATCCCTGCTGGCCACCAGGGGGCGACTCCCCTCTGAGTAGTTTTCGGAAGTTGAACGGAAACCTAATTATTTTTCGTAATCACGGTTGGACCCTGGTTCCCCCCTAGCATCAGTTTCTGATCATTACTTCCTCACGTAAAAATACTTGGTTAGGTTTCGAAAAGATTGTGGTTTGGCAAAACAAAGTACGTAGATAACTTACATATGGAGAGCTCGTTAAGTTGTGCTTGTTTACTCTTTACGCTACTGCGAACAATGACGTGATGCGTGTTTACGTTGAAAGCGTCGCACACGGACACTAAAGGTCGCCTCGTGCGCCGATGACCAGACGGCGAGCGACAGCGACCAGAAGGCGGTAATTCAGATTTAGCCTCAACACACACAGAGAGAGAGATAGAGAGAGAGAGACAGATGGAGAACGAGGTGAAAAAGATGAGAACTCTCTCTCTCTCTTTAATCTCGCTCGCCCTCTGTCCTCTCTCTCCCTCTCATCTTTCAATTCAGCCAATCAGGTGACCCGCAGCCCAGGTTCCACCCCGTCAACTCCGCGGAGGACAAGAACACACACACACACACACACACACACACACACACACACACACTCAGACAAAAAGCCCTTCAGGAGGAGGGTAATTGCTTCCATGGCGATGGGAAAGGAAGGCAGAGAACAAGTGTCACTTTGGATTAGGCCCCGCCTGCTGACATCGCTATGGCGATGACACCGCCGCTCGCTACGTATGTGTGTGTTCACTGATCAGGGGACTGAGTGCCAAAACCAATCTGGGAGAGAGAGAGAGAGAGAGAGAGAGAGAGAGAGAGAGAGATGAAGAGGAGGGAACAAAAGGAACAGTTAAAAGAAGACTAAAGAGAGAGAATATATTAGATGTACATGAAAAAAACAAAAGAAGAAGAAGAGCAAAGAGGGATGTGGAAAAGAGATGAGGAGGAAGAGGAGGTGAAGAGAGGTTGAGTGATGTCTTATAGCGAGAAAGAAAGAAAGAAAGAAAGAAAGAAAGAAAGAAAGAAAGAAAGAAAGAAAGAAAGAAAGAAAGAAAAGAAGTGGAAGCGATTGAGCTTTAGTCTCGGATCGATCATCGGGGCACAATAACCTGCGATTTGGTGAAATAAACCCGACAAATGATAGGATTTAAAATGCTGCAGCAGAGAGATGGAAAGAGAAAGAGAGGGAGAGATAGAGGAGAAAGAGGGAGAGAGAGATAGAGGAGAAAGAGGGAGGGAGGGAGAGAGACTAAATGAGATTGTGTTGTTGTGTTTAGTGTTGTTGCCAACAACCAGAGGAATGCAGCCTACTGTGTGTGTGTGTGTGTGTGTGTGTGCGTGAAGGCAAGAAGAAGAAAAACTGTGAACTGTTCCTTTAAATGTACCCACAAAAGAGAGGCGGATTAGAACGATGAGGACGAGGAGGAAGGAGGTCGGAAAGAGAGGAAGTAACGTGAAGAAGAGGAAACGAAGGAAAGGAAACAAAGTTGGTAGTTTTAAGGAAATACTGAGGAACTATTTCCTGCGGCGGATGAATGGTGTTTTGAGTGTGAAATATCTGGGAAATAAAACGGAGGTAAAAAGTGTAAAATAATAATAATCCCACTAGTGTAGTCATTTCCATTTATCAGGAGTGTAATCCTTCATAATTAAAATAATATATAATTATTTTAATGATAAAAACAAATATGAATTAATAAATCATATTATAATTTAAATATATGTATTTTTATAAAATTATAAAAAATATAATTTATACATTAAAAAATGTATAATTCATTATTATAATAAATAAGATTAATTCAATGTTATTTGGCTGTCCATTTCCACACCTAATATCTTTATTTTTATTATGTTTTACAAAGTAGTTCACGATTTAGAATATATACAAACATGAACCCAAAAGGTTGGTCTGGAGTAAAACCGGTTGATTATTGTGCTTTAAACAAACGTTGACGAGGAACTTGGCAACAGAATAATTGCTGTATTAATAATAAAACATTCTGCGCCTGTGAAACAAATATTCATTTTAATTTCCTGTCATTTACACGTCGTTATTCACTGAACATCTATAATGTAATGTTTTGCTTCCAGACATTTTGTCATTCCGTTTCCACGGCGGCGGTTATCAGCGTCGGGAAAGGGAAAAACGCGAATCCATTAATGCACAATTAAGCAAAGCTCATAAGACTAATATGATAATGAACATTACGAGGTAATAATGTGAATTTTATGGATATGAGTTGAGGGTATTAATTACTAAAGATAAATAGTAACATCAATTAATAACAACAAAGCCTTGTATTATAATAATAAAACGCAGGGTTGCAAATTACAAGCAAGTAGCAGACTTTTCAGTGGCGACCATTAATAAAAGTAAAAAAAAAACGATAAAAAATATACAAGACCTGAACGCGTTGAACTGGCCGTTCATAACTCAACACCGAGGATTAATGCCAGCGAAGGTTTATTTACCGATGTTTTCACCATTTTATTAGTTTTTCCACTGAGGTGACGATTGTAATAAAGCTTGAATTAATTATATTCCGTATGTGGCTGTTGTCGTATTATTTATTCACGCATGTTTTTTTTTGGTTTGTTGTTTTTGCTCGCTGAAAGACGCGGACCCTTAATGCAGATTCGTAACAATATTCGTGGAATTTTTTACGTTGATTCTTCCGAGCTAGCCGACTGAGCTACGATAGCTAGCCTACTGAGCTAGTGAGCTAGCTAATCCACGATCATTTCCCGTTCTGGGACCAACATTTAATTTTTCACCTCACAAATTATGAACGGCACAAAATTGTCAGCGACATTGCGACAGGAAGTGAGTCCAGGTCCCGAAGCCTAAACTCTGACTACCGATAAAATGTAATTAATACGATATCATGACAAAACTTCCCCCAGTTGATTACTGACTGACTTTTTTTTCGTTTTTTGAAAGTTAATGTTTTAAATACAAAAATCTAATTTTCAAAAATCCTGTGTAAAGTTGAGTGGATGTAAATGATGCCGAAGTGGAGATTTTGAAATCTGATGTTTTCTGAAATGTTGTGTTTAAATATGCAAATGCAGCATTATCTGTAACTTTATGATAATTTAAATGTGACTTAATTGTTCATTTCCGGGACTCGAAGAAACTTGGCGATCCGTCTCCCGTTGACATCCACCGAAGCGTCGTTGAAGGCAACAAGGAGATAAAAGGTGAGCGATGAGGACGGATCGATGGGCGGAGAAAAGGAGGAGATCACACATGCTGAAGGGCAGAAAAAAGGATGATGAAAGGGGGAGCAAGAGGAGGAGGAGGTGACAGCTGCACGGGGGAGTTTGATCACCTTCACCTCCACTGAACTCTCCCCCCTTCCTCTCCCCTCGTATGTCCTTAGTTCCTTCCCTTTCTCCTCCCCTTCACCTCCTCTATCTCTTTCACCATGCCACTTTCACCCTATATCCTTCTTACATCTCCTCCTCCTTCTTTCATTTCGCTCCTCCATCCTTACTTCTTCTCCTCTCCTCCTCTTTTCTCCCCTCCTATCTCCCTTCTTCCCTTTCCTTGTTTCCTCTCCTCCCCTTTTGTGTCCTCCCTTCCTCCCCTATCCTCTGATCTCCTCTCTTCCTTCCCAATTTATTCTGCTTCTCTTCCTCTAACTCCTCCATTCCAGTCGTCTCGTCTCCTCAAGCTTACCTCCTATGTCCTTATTTCCTTTCCTTATCTTCTCCTCCTTCCTTGACCTCCTCTCTTCCTTCTCCCCTGTGCCCTTACATCCTTTCCTCTTCCCCCTCCCCTCTGTTTGCTCTCATACTCCCTCCCTCTTTGCTTCCTTTCCTCTCTTCCTCCTTCATATGCCCTTTCTTCTCCTTCTTTCATCTCCTATTCTCCTCTTCTGTGTCCTTACTTCCTTTCCTCTCTTCTTAACCTCCTTTCCTCCCTGCTCCACACTACTTACCTCCCTTCTATTCTCGCCCCTCTGTCCTCACTTTGTCTCGTGTCCCTTCGTCCTCCCCCGTCCTGATGACTCCTCTTCCTCACCCCTAATCTTCCACCCTCACCTACTCGATAAAGTCCTAACCCTTTCTCCTCTCCCCTCCTCTTTCCTTTCCTTTCCTTGCTTCCTCTCCTCCCCTCTGTTGCCCTCTCCTCCCGCCGCCCCTTCTTCCTCCTATGCCCTTACCTCCTCTTACCTCCTCTCCTCATCCCTCCTCCTCACTGGGTTCACTGGTGTGGAACAGTTCAGTATTAGCTCCGAAATTAGCAGCAGTCCCTCGTTAAAGAGTTGGCAGGAGGAAACACACACACACACACACACTGTTAATGGTATAAAAGCTGCAGCCACCTTGGAGACACAAAATGACTTGAGCTCCTCTTTCTCTTCACGTCTTTATCATTTCTTCTACTTCTTCTTCCTCTCTCTGCAGTCATCCCTCCTCCTCTTCCTCCCCCCGTGTCTCTCCCTCTCTTCTGTCTCCATCTCCTCCTCCCTCGCTCCTCCCCTCCTCCTCCTATAACCTTCAAACAAAGAGACAACTCTCTCTCTCCTCCTGTCTGGCTGATGGCCAGCAGACAGTGAATGAGTCTTCCTCCCCTGACAACCTCCATCGTTCTCCTCCTCCTCCTCCTCTTCTCCTACTTTATTCCTTTTCTCACCTCCTCCTCCTTAACTTTCAAACTCTTGTCTCCTCTTTTTCTATCCTTCACTCTTCCTCTTTTCTGTGCCTTTTTCTTCTTCTCCTCTGCTACAATACTACTTCTGCTAACACGCTAATGTTGCTAATGTTGATCAGTGGTGTTACAACGTTAGCTAGCTAAACTATTCCACTTCTACTAACATGCTAATATTGCTAAGGTTAACCAGTGGCATTATAACATTAGCTAGCTGAACTGTTTACGTAATACTTCCGCTGATGTTGCTTATGTTGATCTGTGATGGTAGAAGATTAGCTAGCTAAACTGTTGACATGTTTTTTCCGCTAACAGGCTAATATTACTTATGTTGATCAGTGACGTTATAAAGTTACCTAGCTAAAATGTTTCCATGGTACTTCCGCTAACATGCTAATGTTGCTAAGGTTGATCAGTGACATTATAACACTAGCCAGCTAAACTGTTTACATGCTACGTCTGCTAACATGCTAATGTTGATCAGTGGTGTTTACCGTTATTAAACAGCCTACCGACAATGTGACTAATTGTATTGGCGTCATCTTTTTTTACATTCCTATTCTAACGTCCTACGATGCAACAAGACACTTTGATTTCTGAAGATATCGTCTGTTCCAACTTGTTTACGTTGTTTTTCTGTCGCCACAATACAAACACAACTACAGGGACGTAAACATGACAAAATTATGTTAAACTTAATCACGGTAACGTTTCAATATCTCACTAGGATTCATTAACAGAGACAGTTGTTGTGAATGATGTCATCAAGTAACACACACACACACACTCACACACACAGTTAACAGTAGCATCGCAGGCCAGGACGGAGTCAGGACCTGACGGAGGGAAGTCTGGCTCTGCGTGTGTGTGTGAGCTTCAGGTGTTTACACACTTGAAGTGTGTGAATGAGAAGCAAAGAGGTATGTTGGCAGAATATCTCTCTCTCACACACACACACACACACACACACACACACAACACACACACACACACAGTGTGGTGTAACCTCTTCACAGGCCTCTGAGCTCTACAGCGCTAATTAGTTTGGCAACAGAGTCAGAACAACATACCTTTGGCCTTACAACACCCCCTGCACACACACACACACACACACACGCTTTTCCACACACTTTCAAACACAATTGAAAACAAACACAAACTGACACACTAGTTACAAGTTAGAAGTTAAAGCACTGTAAAGAATATTCCTGCAGCTGGGATGCCAGAAACCACCGGATCTAGCAAAGACACACATCGGCTGGTTTACTACAGCTGGAGGAACCCATAATGATGGTGATCAGTAAAACGTGCTGTCATGCTTTGTTAGGTCCGTCTGCAAGACCACAAGGTAACTACTTTTAAAACGCTGGTTTTCTGAATGGAGTCTGGTTGATGGATGCTAGGCTACGCTAACATTGTAGCTGCTCCATCAACACTCCAAATAAGGTCATCTAGACATAAATACAGCAGCGTATTGTGAAACTTAAATCACACACACACACACACACGCACACACACACACACCTGCAGTCTCTCATTTACTCTGTGAAACAACGAGACACACACATCTGTTGGGAGCCACCCTGCCAGTCTCTCTCACTGTGATTGATCAAAGCAGGTTACAGCAACCTGGTGCTGAGCCCAGGCTGCAATACACACACACACACACAAACAAACACACACGCACACACACACACAGGGCGAGGTGGACTTCATTGCCTACAGACGACCTAAATGATCCAGACTACAAGACTCAGGAAGGACCTCCCTGAGGAAACAAGGCCGTCTGAGTCAGTGTCTCCTTTTGAGTCTCTTCTAAAAAATAAATCCCCCTCCCTTCATCTCTTTCTCTCTGTGTGTCCTCGTCTCCATCGGAGATCCTTGTTTGTACAAAAAGCAACAAAAACCTAAATAATTGATGCTGGACGCGCCTCACAGCTCGCTCACTCGCCCCTCCATCGCTGCAGCCGTCCTCCACCTCTCCACCGCCATGCCGCCTCCCGTCGCCGGTGTCAATAATCATCAAAAACTAAAAAAACACACACAAACAAGCCCAGAAACTCAAAGAAAAAGAGAAAGTGAGGAGACGAGGGGAGAGCTGATTGGCCCACCCACACACACCCACACACAAACACCCACCCACACACACCCACACACAAACACCCACACACACACACCCACACACAAACACCCACACACACACACCACACACACGCACTCCTCTGAATAAAATCTACAAATAAATCAATATAAATATAAGATGTGAAGCAAAATAACAAAAACATAAAAAAGTTGCGGTCGAGTACATCTACACCCCTCCATCCCTCGTTGCCATAGCGATCCGCATCTACATAGTACGTTTCGACTGGTCCAATTCATTATTATTTATTATTTTTTCATTTTTTAAAAGGACAAAACAACAGAGGACAAAGGGAATAAAAACGAAGGATGAAGGTTAGAAAGAGAGAAACAACAACGAGACGAGTTTGTGAGGGCTGAAAGGAAAATTGCCGTTATAGGGATGAAATTAGGGGAGAGGGAGCAACTAAAAAGCCATAAAGCGAGAGGCAAAGAGGAGCGGCGAGGAAGAGGAGAGAGAGTGAAAGGAGGCGAGCGGCAGACGCGGAGGATTTGCATAAACACTCCTCGTGCTTTTGTTGCTGCAATTAGCTTCAATAGCTTTTAGCTTTTCACACTCTGAAAGGCTGCGAGGCGTCTATGAGACCACCGAGTGGGAGGACTCAGAACCAGGGAGGGCCGGGGGGGTCTCAGTACAAGGGCCGGTCTGGGCTGGACTGGGCCGGACTGGGTCACGCTGATCCAGACTGAGGCTTCGGACCAAACTAGAAAAAAGTTACGACAAAACACTTACAAAGCAGTTCCAGCCGGGAACGAAGAAACCTGGTCGGTGTTGTTGGAAAAGGAAGCAGAAATTACAAAGCAGGGCGAGAAGCCAGAAGAAGTCAGTGAGGAAGTGGTTGTTGTTGTGTGTGTGTGTGTGTGTGTGTGTGTGTGTGTGTGTGTGTGTGTGTGTGGATGAAGTGAGTAATGTTTCTACCAAACAGGATCAAACTTCATCTCAGACTCGAGAAAAGTTGGTGGAAAAACTTCCGTTGATACAAAAAGTTAATTTCTTTGTCTGGCTCGCAATCTTTCTGGCATTTTAATTATCTCTACCTCTTTCTCTCTCTCTCTCTCTCTCTCTCACACACACACACACACACCCACACACGCACACACACGGGCTGGTTTGAGTTCTTAATCATGGCGGGCCCCGGCGGACTCACCGACGCTTCTAACAAACACAGCTGGCCTCCTGCCTGACCTGCAGCCACACGGCCGTCTCTCCTGGCCAGATGGACCTGTCTAGTGTGTGTGTGTGTGTGTGTGTCTGTCTGTGTGTGTATGTGTGTGTGTGAGTGAGTCTGTCTGTGTGTGTGTGTGTGTGTCTGTGTGTGTATGTGTGTGTGATGGCGTCTGACACTCGTCCTTGAATGAAGACATGATGGTCAAAGTGTGTGTGTGTGTGTGTGTGTGTGTGTGTGTGTGTGTGTGTGTGCGCGCGCTAACTAACTGGACATCCCATCAGCAGAGCATCTGTGATCTCAGCTCTCCAGAGGGAGTTCCCTGTCAGCCGGACAGGTTCATACAGCACCGGGCGAGCGAGCGAGCGAGAGAGAGAGAGAGAGAGAGAGAGAGAGAGAGAGAGAGAGGGAGAGAGAGAGAGAGAGAGAGAGGATGGGGGAGTGTCTTTTGTCCAGCAATGATTAAGAATTTAGAAGGTGTGTGTGTGTGTGTGTGTGTGTGTGTGTGTGTGTGTGTGTGTGTGTGTGTGTGTGTGTGTGTGTGTGTGTGTGTGTGTGGGTGTCTCAGACGACAATATGAAGTTTGTTGTTTTGAACATCTGGATTCTAACAAAGAAGCAGGTGTTTGAACTTCTCCTCGATCAATAACAATCTTTTATGTCCTGCTGTTTCCAGCCTGTGTTTAACGTCCAGCCGGTTTGATGACATCACACCACCGAGCACATTACGTTAACGGGAACTTTCATTAACAGATTGGGGGATTATTGTCACCAATCTGGATCTACCTGAATCAAATTATTCCTTAAAAACACGTGGAGGGTTTTTTAAAGGAACGTGAATATTATTCTGTTGATTAGATTCTGTTGAAAGAATGACCAAGAATAAACTTTATTGTGAAAAAACAGAAAAAATGACCTAGAATAAACTTTATTGTGAAAAGAAAGAAAAAATTACCTAGAATAAACTTTATTGTGAAAAGAAAGAAGAAGTTGAAATCAAATAATGTACTACACGTTTTGTCCTGCGTTTATTCTGATGATAATCTTATCCCTCACTGAGTTTTTCTCGTGTCAAATGTCGCGCAGGAAAGTAATCCTCAAAAATAAAACTGGATAATCAACTTCTCCATTCAATTACGCTTGCACAGAAAACACTTAAAGTGGGCCGCAAAGCAAATTAAGTTTTTTTATTTTTTTTATTCTCCGTATCAGTTTATACACAAAGCCAATTAGTAAATTAGCGGCAGAGACAACAACACAACGTAAATCATTAGCTCGGCAGCGAGCTGGCGTCGGCGTCCGTGGAGGCCGTTTAACGGGGCAGTAAAACGCCTCTTTGTACATTTCACCCCGTTTGCTTTGCAATCCCGGCTAATGCAGTCACGCCGACGCACTCAACAACTCTGCTGCTGATAATTAACAGGACTCTATAAAGAAGTCCGGCTCAGTCGGAGAGACGAGCTGCAGAGGCCGGATCAGGATCAGTCCACCTTAAAACGCCCGTAAACCACTTTCATGAGGAAGAAGAATAAACACGACCAGAGAGAACACAGACTGATGGTACTACTACTAGTAATACAGGTGATACTACAAGTAGTAATACAGGTGGTACTACTACTACTACGACTGTCGATACGATAAATACGGTGGATGTTTGCTGATCCTTAAAACGGCAGCATTCCCAATGGAGTTTGGTGTAGCGCTTCCTGACATTCACGGCCTCAGCTGTAAGAGCTCTTGATCTGGGCTCGGTTCGGCTCAGGGACAGGCCCCGATCCAGGTCTAGATCCTGGTCCAAGTCTAGATCCCGGTCCAGGCCCCCGACCCAAAGACTCCCCCCCCCCCCCGCCCTCCTATCTGAGAGGAGGATTGTCGGCTAAATCTTTTCCATGCGACAAGTGGACCATGACCGGGAGAAATAGGCTGAGATCCTGTCGAGAAGGCGCGGGGGGGGGGGGTGTAATCACAGGGGGGGTGGGGCGAGAGATGGGCGAGCAACAAGTAGAGGAAGTGCAGAGAGAGAGAGAGAGAGAGAGAGAGGTTTCTAAATGCACCGTGTCTATCCGACAGATCTGAGGGAGACTTTCACAGTCGAGTCTCCACCTTAACGACGATGAGGGACCTGAAAGCCCGTCTGTCTGCCTCCCGTCTACCTGTCTGTCCGTCAAACAGGGGAAGCAGAGCGACATGTCGCCTGACAGCCTTTCAACCTGCTGTCTGTCTTTGTTGCTTTATGTCGCTCGCTCACTCTCTCCCTCTTGCCTTGTTCCGCAAACTAAACGGGCCAAACCACCTAGCATGCTGCAACCAACTAGCATGCTGCAACCAACTAGCATGCTGCAACCAACTAGCATGCTAAAATCAACTAGCAACTCATGTGCTAACAGAAAAGTTTCTGGGTTTGTGCAATTATTAAAACAAAAATCCAATTAAGAAGCTACGAGAACTCTGGTTCTACTGGTTCCTACTGGGTTCCCCACTGGGTTCCTACTGGGTTCTACTGGTTCCTACTGGGCTGTACTGGTTCCTACTGGGTTCTCCTGGTTCCTACTGGATTCTCCTCTGCCATTACTGTGACAAAGAGACGTCAGATGTGCAGAAAGAGGAACACGAGGAGAGAACAGAGTGAAGAAGAGGAGAAGATGTGGACAGACACTCATGTTTATTCATGCAGCTGTGAAGCTGCAGACCTGCAAGGTGACTGGCTGTCACACACACACACACACACACACACATCACACACACACAAAGGCATGCAGGTGCATGAAAAGGCAACACTCTCACATCTGGCCTGTCTATCACCTTGGATCAGGGAGATAGAGTGTGTGTGTGTGTGTGTGTGTGTGTGTGTGTGTGTGACAGAAAGTGAACAACAAAAGCAGCTTATTCAGTTTGACTCCAGCTGCTGCACGTTCTACTGTCTCTCTGACACACACACACACACACACACACACACACACACACACAATGTTAAGACTGTACATTAACATTGTGGAGAAAAAAATGATAATGAATAACATTTTAGATTTCAGATTAAATTATTCTACACAAAATAAATAAATTGGTGGTCAGTCTACGATATATTTGTTTTAATATGTTTATTTTTCCTCTGGGGACTTTTGACAGAAATTATTTTATGTTTATGTTTAACGGACTTTAAAAAAATTAGTTATTAGTCAAATAATTGTATTATTGAAAAATGAAGTTAATTGGAGCTCTCCCTCTAACTTCCCGTTTTCCCCTCTTTGGTGGGCTTTAGTCTATAAATACTGTGTGTGTGTGTGTGTGTGTGTGTGTGTGTGTGTGTGTAGTGTGAGTGTGTGTGTATGTGTGTGATCTTGTTAATATTTCACAATAACCTTACAGGCATGTGTGCGTTTATTAATTATGGCTGAAATATGAAGCAAAGACACTCATGAATAACAGCAGCCGCTGCTTCTGTCAATCACAGCACGGCAACAGCTGGATCACACACACACACACACACACACACACACACACACACACACACACGGCTGTAACTTTGAGTGATATCATTTCGATAAAAAAGGTGAAAGTTTATTCTTAAACTTGGAAAATGCTCCTAAAAACATTGTTTTCCTTGATGACCATGAGATCTGGTAGAAAGATCCAGAAAACAGCTGAACATGCAGTTATTCATTTATCATGTTTTTCCAAATAAAATACTGAAGATTGTTTAGTTCAAAAGAAAAATGCGAGATGATGTAACAGCAAAAATGAAATAAACCAACAAAATAAAACTAATGTACATTTAAAATAAATTGAATTACACCGGTATTACCATTATTTATCACAACAAAAAAAACATGTTTACTGTTTACCACTGCTTTTATTTATTTTATTTAAGATTGCTCTCATTTATTGCAGTTTTTTTTATCAGTTATTTTATTTTAATTAAGGTTTGTTACATCACCTTGTATCTCACTGTGACCTGTTTTTAAAAGGTGCTATATGAAAAAAGTTATTATTATAATCATTATTTTATTTATTAATTATTATGTATTCATTTATTACTAGAAATATCAGTGTCAACTATTACTACTACTACTATTACTCCAAATAAGAAGCAAATGTCGACTTAATATTTACATAACTATCGCATATTGACACGCTCTTTCCCTCCGTGTGTGTGTGTGTGTGTGTGTGTGTGTCCTCACAGAGCAGTCAAAGCTCCGGGCCTTTAAATCTCACATTACACGGACCTGCTCCGCCTAATTTCCCTTTGATCTTTCGGCTTTTTTTCTTCAAAAACACCAACTTACAGAGTCTCTCTCTCTCTCTCTCTCTCTCTCTCTCTCTCTGGACGAGTAAATTCAATTAATAAGGCGTACATCAGAGGTGGCGGCTGTAGGCCTCTCTCTCTGTCTCTCTCTCTCTCTCTCTCTCTGCAGGTTTTTTATAATATATTTACACTAATTGAAACTCGACAAACTGGCTGA
This sequence comes from Chelidonichthys spinosus, assembly GCA_029853015.1. Classification (NCBI taxonomy): domain Eukaryota; kingdom Metazoa; phylum Chordata; class Actinopteri; order Perciformes; family Triglidae; genus Chelidonichthys; species Chelidonichthys spinosus. The sequence goes on from CM056833.1 coordinate 4,505,134, forward strand.
ATTATAAAAAAAGAAGCCGATGTTTATCCGTCCTCGCAGGCTTTTTAACGGATTGGATTTAAAACCTTCGTTTGTGTGTTTGAAGCCGGTTGTTTATCGGGAAGGTGGAGTTCGGGTTTGAGGATCAAACTACGCAGATTTAAATAAAAGTCTGGAAGGAAGAAAACCTTTTAACGTGTTTCTACGTGTGTTTGAGATCAGAGCCGACCGACAGCATCTGATTGTTCGCCAAGTCTGGAACGGAGCACCCAATTGGGCGACAGACTCCACCCACGGCAGCTAAATAATCCGAAGTCACAGTTTGAGGCTACATTTATACGACAACGGTCTCGCAGGAAACTTTTCTTTTGCCTTTTAGAAAAGTTGCGTTTGGAGGACTTCGTGAAAACGATAAAACAAAGGAACCTGAAATGCTGTAGTATTCGTGCCGGGCCAGTAGGTGGCGGTGTGGCTAGAATGTGAATGAAAAAACGATAATTTTGTTGTGACCAGTTTTGCTAGTTAACAACGCTAGAGTCGCGTGTAAAAGATTTCACTCTGGAAGCCCGTTTTCACGATGTCTTCTTCATAGCGACCGTTACGTTATAAACGTAGCCTCAATTAACATCGGGCTTCTTGAACAGGAAGTGGAGCTGAAACCAGGCGGCGTGCTCAGAGAACAGGAAGTTGAAAGCCCTGCAAGGTTTCGTCCTGTTAAACCAAAACAAGAAACACAGCGTGGCGGCTGTATTTCTATGTTTCTGTTTTCGTGTATTTGTGTTTTTGTGTATTTCTGTATGTTTCTGTATTTCTATGTTTCTGTATTTTTATGTTTCTGTATTTCTGTATGTTTCTGTATTTCTATGTTTCTGTATTTTTATGTTTCTGTATTTCTATGTTTCTGTATTTTTATGTTTCTGTATTTCTGTGTTTCTGTATTTCCTTGTTTCTGTATTTGTGTATTTCCTTGTTTCTGTATTTCTGTGCTCCATGTTTCGGCGTCTGGAGGGAATCTCGCTGCAGTAACAAGTCTCGACGAAGCTGGAAAAGTGCCACGGGCGAACAGCGGCGCGGTGGCAGGTGAAGACGGGGTGAAAGTCAAATCTCTGCTGTCTAAACAAAAACCCGAGAAGAGAGGGAGAATAAAAAAATGTTTGGATGCTTGGCGGCGCCACAGGTGGGTAGCGGTCCGCCGCGGCGAGGGGATGCAGCGGTCTCTCTATCAGAGAGAGACGCTCTCGAACGCACCTCAAACGTTTCTTAAAAAAACAAGTTTTTTTTCTCGGGGGACACCGCCAACGTCACTCAGATGAACACGGCGGGCGGTGAGGCGTCGGCAGGCGGCTGACAGGCGTTCAGGTGCGTTCAGGAACGTTTTAAAGGCCGAATGAAGAGTTGAAACGTTTGACGTCTCAGGGAATAACAACGATCTGTAGGAGCAAGATTTTTTTCTGTTATACTTTTCATAGAATTAAACGTTAATGTTGCAGATAAGTTAGTTCGGCCGTGAGCGTCACAAAGAAGTCATCCTTCTGAATGCAAGCTTTTAAAGACGCTGAATAACTTCAGGGGTTTGTCTTCGCAGATAAAAACAAAAAAGCATCTCCAGTCAGACAGGAAGTAGCCGGAGTTGCTGAATGTTTAATGTCGTCGAGTTTGATTTCTCGAAGGTGTTTCAGGTGATATTAAGTAAAAAAAAAAATAAACAACTCATCCGGACGATTTATTTCAAACGAAAAAAGCTCATCAAACATTCTGACTGTTGATTTCAGCGGCAATCAGACAGATTGGACCTCAAGATCAATGCGGCTGCACTACAAACATCCCGTCAGGACTTCAAACACACACACACACACACACGTCTAAATCTATACAATCAATTATTAACATGTTTCCTCCCAGACAAAGACTCAGGTAGATGATAAAATATAGAGAAATAAAAGACAATATAAGAAAAGGTTAAATTATTGAATTTTGGGAGCTCTCTTCCAAATAATAAAAAAAGAAAAAGACTCAGACGAAGAGAAAGAAGTTTTTTGTGTTTTGTTTTTTTTTAGAAGGAATGTGGAAAGTAGGTTAGAAGAGAAAGACAAGGTGAGAGAGAGAGGGAGAGGGGGAGAGAGAGGAAGTAGGAAGGATGAGATGAAGGAGGGAAAGCGATGAAGAAGAGGAGAAAGACAAATGCAGACGAGAAACAAGAGATGAAGGACGGGAAAAAACATTTTAGAGGCAAGAGGAGGTAAGGAAAGGAGACGAACAAGGAAAGGAAGTGTGAGAAGGGAGAGCAACAAGCCTTTTCAAAATAAACTTCCAACGTACGTTTGCTCGGTTTTTGGGTTCTTCGACGAAACAAAAGCTACCAGGTTGGGTTTAGGAAAAGATCATAGCTATGTAGTGTATCTATGTAACATAGCTACGTAACGTAACTACGTAACTACATCTATACGTTACTAAATGGCGTAACTACATAACGGAACTACGTAACTACATTACTACGTAACTACATAGCGTAACTACGTAACGTAACTACATAACGTAACTACGTAACTACATTACTACTTAACTACATAGCGTAACTACATAACGTAACTACGTAACGTAACCACATAACGTAACTACGGAATGGAACTACGGAACTACGGAACTACGGAACGTTACTACGTAAAGTAACTCAAAAAGGTAGTAACTACATGGCGTAACTCAAAAAGCGACCTACGCGCGTTACAAATGCAACGTTAGCTCCGTATCAAACAAGTAAGTGGACTTGTCTTTTAAACTGACAATCATCGCATGTGTAATTCGTGGTATGATTCAAACAGAATAAAAAAAAAATATTTGTCTCTCGCCGTTGACTACCGTGAATAGATTTCCGATGTTAGATCACATTGGGATCACCAGAAGGGGCGGGGCTTAGCCTCTTGCCTTGGTGGTAAACGTGAAGTAAACAGAAGCGTTGATCTCAATTCTTCTCAAGCAACGTCAAGGTGTGCTGAAATCACGCCACCGCCGTCGGTGAGGCCGCCACGAGCGTCTGCTTCCTGCTGATGGGCGTAGCCACGGCGACGGGAGAATTCAGTTTCAGTTTGTTCCTCCAGATGATAACGGATCGTTTTATCTGACGGCAAGTAAACAAGAACCAAACTGCTGCTCTGCTTTCTCAACAGCAAACACTTAGTTCCTCTCTGCATGCACACACACACACACACACACACACACACACACACACACACACACACACACACACTGGGGAGTAGTTGTGTGTGAGTGTGTGTGTGTGTGTTAGAGAGAGGGAAAGTGAGCGAGGCTGCGGCGGGCGAGCTCTCTGGTACATCTGTCTCTTTTAGTTTACAACCACTCTTACTTGCAAACACGCACACACAGTACAAACACACACACGCACACACACACACACACAGTACAAAAACACACAGTACTTCTGCTCAGACAGAGACGAGCATGAAAAAACATATTTCCACAGAGAAGCACACTTGTAATTAAACTAAACACATATTATAAAAGAAACACACTCTACATGTTCAGGTACGGTGGTATCTACACACACACACACACACACACACACACACACACAGCTGTAAGCAGAGTAGACAGCTGGAGTTTATATCAGAGGCCTCTGCGGCCACCCAGCTCTTCCACCATTTATCTCAATTTTACCTTCTATAGACACCAACACACACACACACACACACACACACACACACAGAGTTCAGGTCACTAGTTTAACCACCACTGTAAAAATCGGCTGCAGGTTACCGTGGCAACAGCATCGGTGCTTTGGACAACTGAACTAAAACTGATGTGACTCCTAAAAAATACGATGACGAGAACCACAAAGTTGAATAAAACGATCGTGAGTCAATACGGTTTCCCTGGATAAATGCATTTTAAAAATGTATTTTCTTTTTTTTTTTACAGGACAGAAAGTAGCTAAAGTTGTCATACCAGCTTCGTATAATATTTAATTAGAAAATACATACAAATAAAAATAAATATACTTCATTACATCGCCGCTATCACTGTAATGAAATATTAAATATTTCTGTAAACACAACTCGTCTCCCAACATGGAGGCAAGACAAAACAAACACAAACACTACTACCAAAACTACTACTACTACTACTACTAGTAGTACTACTACCACTACTACGTTACCATGGTGACGAGGTATGCTGCTGGCCGGCCAGGTGAAGGGTCTTGGGCCGGGCGGCGGAGCAGCTGCCTGCATTAGCCGGCCGCTCCCAGTAGGGGTCACTGTGGAGCACAGAGAAACGTGAAGAGGTTCTTTAACGACAAGCCGTAAGAGACAAGGAGCAGGAGGAGGAGGGAGAGGAGGAGAAGGAAGAGGAGGAAGAACAAAAGAGGAAGAAACGGAGGAAGATGAAGGAGGAGTAGGAAGAGGAGTAGAAAGAGGATGAAGAGGAGGAGGAGGAAGAAGAGGAGGAGGAGGAAGAAGAGGAGGAGGAAGAAGAGGAGGAGGAAGAGAAAGGAGGAGGAGGAAAGGAGGAGGAGGAAAGGAGGAGAAAGAGGAAGAAGAGGAGGAAAAGAGGAAGAAGAGGAAGGAGGAGGAAGGTTTTTTTTAAAGCAGTAAAACAATATCAAAGAAGTGATGAAATGATTATGAACAGCAGATATAATAATAATAATAATAATAATAATAATAATAGAGTAATAGAATATAATATAATGAGGTTTGCATCCAGTTGAAGAACATCAACATATTACTTCATGTGGAACAGTTGGGCATTTCAACTCAGTGGACGATAACGAATACAAATACAAACCTTCGTGAGTATGCTAATGAGCATCTGAAATCGTAAAAAAAAAATGTAAAAAAAGTCTCGTACAGATCCAAAGACACCAAACATAATGAGTGTATGAACATAAAGATCATCGCAACAATAAAAACCCTCTCCTTGGTTTGAATCACAGAGAACCGTAGGTTGTCATGGTGACGACACCATACGGTTCACGGACTACGTTTTTGAAACCTCGACGTTTGGGTTCTTTCGCAACCGGTGAAGTAAAGTGACCATATTTGGAGTGTGGAGGAGCGACAGGTGGATCGACTTCAGCTGAGATGAAATCAGACAAGAAAACGAACGAGAGATCAAAAACAAGAGGAACACATGTTCCCTCGGCTGCATCCCATTGGCCAACAGTCCTCTGGCTCTGATTGGACGCTGTAACCATGGAAACGGTGAGATAAAACAACACGTTCCCATCACTCCCAGTAAGAAGAAGAGAAAGACGTACTAACTTTCAGCCAATCGCTGACATCCATTACACTTTGGCTCCGCCCCTTTGAGCTGTCAATCACAACGAGAGCCAAGGATGTTATTACGCCTGGAAAAGTAGTTCCTCACAAGAACTGAGATAGAAGGAGGATTTTAACGACAAGGTGAGTTTTAACGAACAAACATTTTTTTAAGGAACAGTAACTTTTATTAAAAAACAAACAATCTAACAAATGAAGTGATTCTGGTAAACATGTGTGAAGGTTCATCTAAGCGGCCGATGACGTGTAGTAATATAATAATAACTTTATTTATATAGCACCTTTAAAAACAGGGTTTACAAAGTGCTTTGACAAGCAGAGTAACGCAGAGTAACGCTGGTTTATTTTCGTCTTCATCCATGAATAAAATCTCTTCCATTTCTAAAATAAAAGCCGTCCGGTGAGTTTTGGTGATGTACCTGCCACCGCGGCCGCTCGACTGAAACAAGCTGCTGCCTCCAAATATTACAATAGAAAGAAGAAGAAAAAAATAACAACCTGGGACTCGACAGGCGAGCCGAGCGACACGTCGAATAGTGAAATAAAAAAAAAAAAAATATATATATATATATATATATATATATATAAACGCGGCCCCCAAAAGTCACTATGCACAGTGAATTATTTGAATTTTTATACTCCCACCGAAAGACAGGCTGTCAGAACGCATGCAGGGATGGATTCCTCATAGAGAGAGAGAGCGGGAGGGCGAGAGACACCGTGAGGAGGAGAGAGAGAGAGGCGGTGAAGCGGCGCCGGCCTGCAGGAGAACATTAGCCGCGCGGCGTAGCGCCGTAAAAGCACTGACATTGTCGGTCCTGCTTTGTGGACGAGGATTATTGTAAAACACAGCTTTGTGAGGCGAGCCGGTCGCCATGGTTCCTGTCAGCGGTGAAGCAAGGCAGCGGCCGCACAAACTTCTGTTCTAAAGGCGGAGAGGTCGCTGTTTTTAAATTAAAGCAGAGAGATGTAAGTCCAGAGATTGTATTACTTTTTTCTTTTTAGATTTGATGTCTGGATGCATGACTGGGGGAACGTACCACTGCTGTGGGGGGAGGGGGGGAGGACTACTTTGCTGATTAAACGACGGGAGACGGCGAGTCTGAAATTATCACAAAACTAGCGTTCAAATAAAGTCACATCGTTCCATAAAAACGACTTTGGATCTGATGCTTCAAACTGTTTTTTTGTCCTCGTAAAAAGTTTTTTTCCAACGATTTCATTCATAACCTGCGTTTATAAATATCTGCTTACGATCAAATGAGTCGGTTTGGTCGAACTAACTACGACGCTCCACGACGTGTCAAAAAAACTTCACCTTTTCCAAAGTAAAATTCCAACTTAATATAAACTCCATCTTTGTACCAATCCAATGGTCAGTATTCAGTCTACTTATTATGTCACTTGTTCATCACATTAAATGAGATGTTATTGTCCTCTAAACAACCAACATGATGTTTGGAGACAGCTTTTTACAGAAGGACCACAAATGAAAGGAAAACTAATTCCACTAACAGATCCACAGAAATATAATCACCAACTATTTTCATCATCTGTTCATCATCAAAACTCATTTTTCATAAAGAAATGTCAGAAAATGCTGTTTTCAGTCCCTCAAATATGGAGCTCTTCTTTCCTCTGTTCTATCATAGATGTCATCACATACAACACACATTTCAAGACCTTTAGTCCAAATCCAAGCACCTTTCAAACCTTGAAAACACCACACTAAAACTCAAGTGTTTTCAAGGATTTCCAGCACCCGCACCAACCCTGACACGTACACAACAACAGTACTTGGGTCTGCTGGGTGAAAGTCCCGTGTTTGTCTAATAACGGCGTGGAGGAGCCGACGCTAAAGGGATGTCGGGATTCGACAAAGTGGTTTTATTATGTAAACATAGCGTCTTATTTTAAGCCTGAAAAGCGACGGTTTTCGGAAACTACGATGTTCTGTAGTCCGATGTCGTCCCGCGTGACAGGAAGAAGAAAATGGACGATTCGTGCACGAACAACAGATGAAGGTGGACAACTGTTTCACAAACTGCCGTAGGACACACACACACACACACACACACACACACACAGACACACACACACACACACACACACACTCTGACCTCTCCACTCGGCTGAGTCTCTATTAACAGAATGGAGACCTTTGGTGAAGCGATCTCTATCCGAGAGCGTTTACGAGGCCGATCACATCACTTCTTCACTTCTTTCTCTTTACACCTCGACTCCTTCTGCTCCCTCGTTCCTCCCCATCTTCATCTCTTAATCCCCTCCTTTCTTTTCTTCACCTCCACCCGTCCACTCCTTCCTTTTACTCCCTCCTTCGTTCTCCTGTTTTCCTCTCTTTAAGTCTTCATCACTCCCTCTCCTCTCCCTCACATTTTCCTCCCTTGCATCATATCTTTAAATCATCCCTTCATCCCTCCATTGCCCCCCCCCCCCTTTATCTCTCTACAGTTAGGATTCTTTCCCATCCTGCCCCCCCCTCCTCCCCCCAATACAAAACTCATGGACTTTGAGGTGCGTTCAAGTAAAATCCGAGTGTTTTGTTCCGTCCCGTTGTCGTTGATGATAAAAATTCTTTTACGTCCAGTTTGACTGAGGGAATTACCCACAAATCATAGCGTCAAACAACAGGAATATTTTGACATATTTTAGTTTTGGGAAGAGTTTGGAGATCCTGTGACAGCGGACAGGAGGCGGAGCCTAAAACATTTTTTCACATGAAGTCACAGAAACGGCGACATCCTCGTTGTAACTGCAGCTTTTAGAGAGTTTGTATAGAAGTGACTCTCAATCAGGTGGGTTTTCCCATCATGCCCCGGGTCTTGCGGTCAGTGAGGTCACTGTCGGACTACAAATCTGACCAGCATGCATTGTGCTCGGTGATCGAGTCTCTGCAGGCCTGGCTCACCTCCAACCGCTCTACCCCCCCTCCCCTCCTTCTCACATCCCTAAATCATTTCATCCTCACCCTTTTTTCTCACCTCCATCCCTCTTTTCTGTCTTCCCCAAATCTCCCTCCCCCCTCTCCTTCCTCCTTACACCCTTCTCCCCCCCTCCTCCCTCCCTTTTCTCTCTCTCTTCTCTGTCCATTAGTTCCAGATTGATGCCTTCAGGTGTCTCGCTGTCATTTTGGAAAGTGGACGAGTAACTGCACTGCATCACACACACACACACACACACACACACACACACGGAAAAACAACTAGATGCACATTCAGTAAACACAAGGCACACACCGACGACACAACTACACACACACACACACACACACAAGCAAGCAGAAATTCAATAACCTGAGTATAAACACAGTCGCTCGCTTGCGTACACCGACACACACGAGGCTCATGGGTAAATGCACACTGAGATGAACATAAGCAAGTAAACAAACAAACACACACACACACACACACACCACACACACACACACGGGACGAATACACACTCCATCAGGCCAAAATGGCAGTGGTGGGAGGCGGTACAATGGATATTGCCGGGCGCTGGCAGAGCTAAATTGCAGACAGCGAAGGGGAGATCTGGGCCATTTTTCAAGGCCGACTATATATTACAAATTGGCTACCAGGGCATTGTCTTAGGACACACACACACACACACACACACACACGGACAAAGTGAAAAACTAATCCTGGCTTGTCCTATTGGAGCCCGCAGAGCTGCAGAAATCTGCCCTCTTTCCTCCCTTTTTTTTTCGACAATTTCCCCGGAATAAACCATGTGATTGAAAATGTGTCAGTTTAGCAATGCCACACACACACACACACACACACACACGTAATAATGCAGAGCTACACACTCGTCATACACACACACACACCCAGTCCCCAGCTGGGTCTGGATGTTGTGGTCCAGGTTTTAGCCGGTCCGGTCTTGCTCCAGTGCTGCAGTAAAGCTACAGGAGGGTTTAACTCGCACACTAAATCCCTTCAGAAACGTGTGGAGATAGAGTGTGTGTGTGTGTGTGTGTGTGTGTGTGTCCAAAATGTCCTCACTTCATCATTTTGTCTTACATACTTGTTGTTGCGTTCTGGTCCAAAATACGTGTTTTGCAAATTTGAAGGAAAATAATAATAATAGGAGTATTATAATAACAATAATTACAATATTAATGACTCACAACGGAGGATCAACAGGCAGAGAAAGAAGACTGTTTGACTTTCAGTCCAAGAAACAAACTAATGGAAGTGAAGAAGGAAAGTGACGGCCAACGAGGGGAAACCACGGAGCTCCTTTCAGCGTGGAGCATTTGAAGGCATCACGCAGATGACAGACACTGTTGGTCCCAGGGGCTCGCCTGCAGTTCCATCTCCCGCCAGAGAGGCCACTAGAAGCATCTCAAATCTTACGGAGTACAACTTTAAGGACGTTAACTGTCTGACTGTAAACGTTTCCTGTACAAACCCGTAATAATATCTTTAATTATCGACATTATTTCTACATGTTTTTGTGTTTCCCGTCTCCAGTCGATCATCAGGCCCGAGATAGAGAAAAAAAAAACGTGTCTCAGTTTAGTTTGCACACATTATCAGCAAATAACAAGAATAAATCCAGCGCATGCAACACTTGCTCGCTGCAGAGCGCTGCACGCGGCCGTAATGGATTCTGTCATCTGAAATGGATGAAGTTCCATTAGAGAGCGGCGCGGTCGCGGTGCTAAGTGTGATGAAGGGCGAAGCTTCGCCGTCTCTCTCTCTCTCTCTCTCTTTTTGTGTTACGACGGGCGTCGCGATGTCGGCGGAGCGGGGAACAAAACTCTCGTTAGAGTCCAGCGGGACGAAACGCAGAGAAACGGGCCGGGCGCTCTTATTCTCTTAAAAGAGGCTACTTCCTGTTCCTGTAAATCATCTGTTTCCTGTCAGTCGACCCTGCTCTCTCTCTATGGCTGTCACGCCTCCCTCACTTTCTGCGCACACACACACACACACACACACACACGTATTAATCCCCTCTTTAGCCGAGCTACCGGCCTGATTTACAGCTGATTTCTTAGGCGTCTGACATTTACAGGTACAACCCCACACACACACACACACATAAATAAATCTGCGCATGAAAAGCATGAACATAAATATCCCTCACACACACACACACACACACACACACACACACAAGCTTTGTTTACTCTATGAGTCTCGATATTCATTCTGTTAGTCTTTTTTTTTAAAGTCTCTCTTAAAAGGTTCAGCAGTCATTTCTACTTGACTTTTATTTTGGAGGGACAGATGATTTTGAAATCAGAGAGGGGAGACTTTGTGTTTGAAAACACAGGACTTTCACCCAGGATGCTGATGTCAGCGTCCCGCATGAAAAGCATGATTCAAGGTCAACTTTACAGCTCAGTGTTGAAGTCATCTTAGTAGCTAACTAGCATTGGTAGCATTGGTAGCGTGGTAGCGACCTGCTTCCTGGTCTGGTGGACTCTAAATGGACCATAATGTACTAAATTAACATCATGCTGGATTGAAGAAGACTTGAAACTAGAGATTGAGACCATAAACTCATGTTTACAATGTTTACTGAGATAATACATCAAGAGAGAAGGAGGACCATTTTCTCATAGACTTCTATACAACCAGAGAGGAGTCGCCCCCTGGTGGCCAGCAGAGAGAAGTAGGACCATTTTCTCATAGACTTCTATACAACCAGAGAGGAGTCGCCCCCTGGTGGCCAGCAGAGAGAAGTAGGACCATTTTCTCATAGACTTCTATACAACCAGAGAGGAGTCGCCCCCTGGTGGCCAGCAGAGAGAAGTAGGACCATTTTCTCATAGACTTCTATACAACCAGAGAGGAGTCGCCCCCTGGTGGCCAGCAGAGAGAAGTAGGACCATTTTCTCATAGACTTCTATACAACCAGAGAGGAGTCGCCCCCTGGTGGCCAGCAGAGAGAAGTAGGACCATTTTCTCATAGACTTCTATACAACCAGAGAGGAGTCGCCCCCTGGTGGCCAGCAGAGAGAAGTAGGACCATTTTCTCATAGACTTCTATACAACCAGAGAGGAGTCGCCCCCTGGTGGTTTCAAGTCCAGTTCACCTGAATCTAATTGGCGACGGTAATATGCATCCTCCACAAGAAGAGTCTCCGGATAACGTAGACATGCGACACACACACACACACACACACTCCAGCGAGGTTATTAGGTTATCAATTTTTCATAACGCCTAGAAGACGTAAAGAAGTGAATGAAGGACAAAGAAACTGAGGGAAAGAAAGGATTTCATCGTCTGTGTGTCTCATCCAGTAAATCCAGGAGTCGGACAGATCAGAGCACTGTCTGTCTACCTTGATCTACCATTCTCTCTCTCTCTCTCTCTCTCTCTCTCTCTCTCTCTCTCTCTCTCCAGCTCGATTGCTCACTCTCTTTCTCTCTGAGCTCCAAATCTCTCTCTCACTCCTTCTGTCACACATCACTGTTCGCACAGATCCTCTGGCAACTCACAATACACTCCCTCTCTCTCTGTCACACACACACACACACACACACACACACACACACACACACACACACACAGACTGACGGGCCGAGCTCTTTGACATTCACAGTGTGAAAACAGAGAGGATGAGGAGCTTCAGCTGGAGAATAGAGCTGCTTTCACCCCTTTAACACACACACACATACACACACACACACACACACACACACACACACACACACACACACTATCAAACAGTACCATGATCCAATCAGCTGATGATGTTTCAGGTAAAGGTGAAGTTATCCCTAATTATCCGCGTCTTTCTACAAATATCGCCCGTTTGCATCCTGTCCTTTCAAAATAAAAGTCACAGGAAACTACTTTGAGTTGAATTCAGTCGACAAATCTACTTGGTAAAGTTTGGCAGAAGAAAACGGATGTGAGAAACGGACGTCGTCATGGTGACGTCACAGAGTTCACTCTTATTTGAGTGGAAAAATAACACTAAAAGATGAAATGATTATTCTTCATTCATTAAATTTGACTGAAAAAAAAAAGTCTAAAGACGTTTCAGGGATTTCAAGGTCAAACAGAAGAACTTTACAGAAACTTAACGACTAAACACAGCGTGACGTTTGATCATCAGGTGACTTTTAGACAAATGAACCAGTGTCCGTCGGCAACGCAGGGAAATTAATTTAAAATAAAAAATCTCCTCTGGATTTAATTTGTAGCTGAAAAAACATGGCGAGGTGTGCGAGTGGGACGGCGGCGGCTTTAACCTTCTACGAGACCATTTAAAGCCACTAAAGAGACGTCTGGCTGATAAAAATCGTTTAGCTTAATGTGAAACCACCCAGTTCAGCGCCGCTCGTTCTCACGCCGCTGATAAAAAGAGAAGAAGGACAGATTTGTCTTTTCCTCTTCCTGTCCGTCTCCGTTCATATCTGTGTTAATACAGTTATCTGGGCGAGCGAGGGCGAGCGAGAGGGGAGAGAGAGAGAAGCGCGTGTTTAAAATGATGGATGGACCGACGCCGCTCGTTAATAATTCAACCGGAGGTGTCGCCTCGCGGTCATGGTGCCCTTCACATCTCGGCCAATCGGCCATCCGATTGGAGGAAGCGCTGAAGGAGAGGCCCCACCTTCTTATGCAAATGAGGAAACATTTTTGCGTCAGTTGTCTTCGTTTGTTTCTGTGAGACGAGGAAGTCACTATGAGTTTCCCATCTTTCTCTCCATCTCTTTTCTTTTTTGCCTCCCCCCCGATCCTTCAGAGTCAAGGAGAAGTGAAAAACATCGTCTCCATCCAGACGTCAACTTGTTGAAAAGGGAATAAATCTTGGACTGAAGTTTCGGGGGCAAACGTGGAGGAAGACGACATCTGAGTGCCGGATTGAAGTTGAAGGGCAAAACTAAAAAACGTGGTTTAAAGAGACACAAAGGCAGTCGTGGGGTGTTATTTTGGGAGGAGGGGGGAGGTGAGGGGGGAGGAGGGGGTGACTTTCCTTTGTGAGGTTGACTTTTTTTGAAACGTTGATTTTAGGAAGATAGAGGCGTTTTTTTAAAAGCGTACAAATCTGCAGAGAGATGGAAACTTCCTCCGACTCAAACGTCTCCTTCGAGTTTAAAGTGTCGCAATGCAGCGGGAAGATGATCTGTCTGTCTGTTGTTTGCATCGACTACTGCGGGAGAGGCCGTCGTCATGGTGACGTCACCCGTCGGTTTGTGGACTACGGATGTGAAGCCTCAAGTTCAGCATTTTTGGTTTTTCTGTAACCCAGTAAAAGGAAGTGACCATATTTGGACTATGGAGGAGCAACGGGTAGATCAGATGAACACAAGCAATCTTACTGGATCCGGATCCATGTGGATCTGGATCCATGTGGATTCTGGTGTAAAGCTGCTATAAAAAAGTTAGATTAGTAATTAATTCAAGGTCAACTTCACAGCTAAGTGCTGAAGTCATCTCAGTAGCTAACTAGCATTGGTAGCATGGTGGCGAGCTGTCAATCAGCAGGTAAGTCCCGCCCCCTAAAGCATCCCCTGCTTCCTGGTCTGGTGGACTCTAAATGGACCATAATGTACTAAATGAACATCACGCTGGATTGAAGAAGACTTGAAACTAGAGATTGAGACCATAAACTCATGTTTACAATGTTTACTGAGATAATACATCAAGAGAGAAGTAGGACCATTTTCTCATCGACTTCTATACAACCAGAGAGGAGTCGCCCCCTGGTGGCCAGCAAAGAGAATGCAGGTTTAAGGCACTTCAGTATCGGCTTCACTTGTCAGAACTGAGAGGAGTCGCCCTGTGGCCAGCAAATAAGAATGACAGGTTCAATGATGTCATCTCTCAAAGTATCGCTTCAAACCTCTGTCATGTAACTGATAGGATTACATTTTCCTGTTCTATAAATAAGGTGACACATCAATGATGTCATCTCTCAAAGCTCAATTCAAACCTCTTCATGTAATTAATAGGATTACATTTTCTTTTATTATAGAGACACCTGATGCCTTTTCATTCAACTCAGCTGGTCAATTAAGAGAGAATAATGATAATAATAACAATAATAATAATAATAATAATAACAATAATATAGCTGCTTTGTCAGTGGGCGTTAAACTGGGATAACGATCGGATGAATGATGACAAACAGAAAGACAAAAGGTAAATGATTCAACACGAGTCGGTTCGTACGGGTAGTTTCATTTTGTGTTGATGTTTATCTGCGTATTTAGCTGTGTGTGTGTGTGTGTGTGTGTGTGTGTGTGTGTCAGAGACACAGAGGCACCCTGAGTCTCCATTACAAGGACAATATTTCCTGTCATATCTGATTTGCAGCGAGGAGACAAGGAGAAGGAGAAGGAGGAGGAGGAGGGGGGGGGGGAGGAGCACACTGATGCTGAGAGAAAAAAAAATTAGAAATACAGTGAAGAAAACCTACAAATAAATTCAAATAATTCTCAAAAAAAGTTACACTTCTGACATCTATATTTTTATACCATTTACAGACGTGATATTTAAAAATGTATTATTATTGCAATCACCAATTAAATGTATTTTTCGCTGTGCAGGAATTCTAGGTAAGAAAAGATGAACTAGTTTCATCCGTCCCAAAGATTTTAATTTTGTTATCAAAGAAAAAAAACAAACTGGACAAAAAGGCACGTTTGGTTCCAGGCGGGACACGAACACCGACATTCACAACTTAATGACAATAATTAGCATCAGAGATATTTTTATCGTGGATTATGTTCGTTTTTGATGCATCGCCAACAATAAATCCACAAGTCTTCGTGGGGAGGTCTGGGTGGTGGACGCAGGACTTTCACCCAGGAGACCGACGTTAGTGTCCCTTGTGACAACAATAAAGTACTTTTGAACATTTTGTCATGATTTTTTATTTTCCTCACTAAAACAAATATTTTTATTGCCGAAATTAAACTGTCGTTTGTTGCGGTTTTTATTTTTTTCATCCTGAACAGATTTTTGAGGCAAAATGTGATTTACAAGAGAAACCGGAAGGTTCAGAGCCACCGTCGTCTTCCTCCGACACTCAAACCCGAGCTTTTCAAATAATTACTGTATTCTCTCTCTCTCAAACACACACACAGAGGGACAACATGTCTCCACAGAGGATGAACTCATTCATGTGTTCACGGGTACGAGTGGAAGTCACCGGGCCACAAATCAGCCTCTCTTTGATGGAAAATCATGGAAGTTGGCGTCGTCGGGAACTTATTTATTTCCCTCCTGCTTCACTAACTAACCCTTCTCCATCTTTCCTCCTCTCGCCTGGTTTTTCTCCCCCTTTCATCGTCTTCAACACCTCCTTCCTCCCCATCTCTCCTCTAATCATCCTCTCGTCTCCTCTTCGTCCTTTCACTTCCATGGCAACGGACAGTCAATGAAAAAGGCATTCAGTAACCAAGGGAACTTAACACAGTCTCCCTCTGTGTGCGTGTGTGTGCGTGTGTGTGTGTATGGTGTGTGTGTGCGTGTGTGTGTGTATGGTGTGTGTGTGTGTGTTTTCGGTCTCCATGGGAAATGTGAATGGCTGGCAAGAGACAGAGGAGCGCTAATGGACACCATCAATGAAAGACTGACAGAAAGAAAGAAAGTGAGAGAGAGAGAGAAAGAGAGAGACCCAGCCGGAATATACAAAGCTGATATAAAGCTACTTATTTAAAGAAAAAGAAAACAACCAGAACCTCTGTAGAAAAATATAACAATCATTATTTTGGTTGAAGAAACCAAAAATTCCTGGCGGAGACTTTGAGTTTTGCATTAATTCGCTGAAAGTCGTCATTTATCTTTCATCTGGCCACCAGGGGGCAACTCCTCTCTGGTTGTATAGAAGTCAATGAGAAAATGGTCCTACTTCTCTCTTGATGTATTATCTCAGTAAACATTGTAAACATGAGTTTATGGTCTCAATCTCTAGTTTCAAGTCTTCTTCAATCCAGCATGATGTTATTTTTAGTGTTAACAGTATGTTTTGACTTCATGAACGTAAATTGTAAATTATTTAGTCAGCTAAAAATGGCTTATTCGGTGTTCGGATGTACGTAGCTCCACCCTCTTATATCACTTCTTGTTGGAGAAACCTGACATGGTGACGGCCAAACACCAAGATTACAACAAACAACGTTAACAGACAAAAAACAAGATTACAACAAACAACCTAACGGACAAAAAACAAGATTACAACAAACAACCTAACGGACAAAAAACAAGATTACAACAAACAACCTAACGGACAAAAAACAAGATTACAACAAACAACCTAACGGACAAAAAACAAGATAACAACAAACAAAAAACAAGATTACAACAAACAACCTAACGGACAAAAACCAAGATGGTGAAAAGGCTGATCTCAAGCGATCTGTGGGTTCCGAGATTATCGTTATTTTTAAAACAAAGTTTAAAATTTAAAACAAAATAAAGTGGTTAAAAAAAAGGAAGATAATGAGAGAAAAAACAACAACAGATACGACAGAGAACACAGCAGCGAGTTTGTTTCTGATCCCGACGCCTCGTCTCTCCGCCGCACGCCGGCGTGTAAAAAGGAAAACAAACATCAGACTCACTTCAGCGGTGAAAATGTGAAATTAAATGGGGGTTAAAAAAAGTGCAGCTGTCTGAGGCTGGATGTTTTATTTCCCTTCCTCTCACGGTAAATAATCGCAGCGCCGCGGCGACGACGCAGATAAAAAAATTACACAAACCGCCGAACTTCAAAGTGAACCGCAAACAGAGGGAAGAAAGAGAGAGCGAGAGCGAGAGAGAGAGGGAGAAAGGTATGGAGGGAGGAAGGAGACGGAGAGATAAAGACAGAGAGGGAACATATTGCCACTGTGTCAATACAATATATATGCTAATCACGCCTTTAGTATATGTGTGAATTTCATTACACATAAAGGAGTTGTACAGTTGTGGAGGAAAACAGCGTGGAGTCTTAAAACCAATGACTGTCAAGGTCATTTACAGCAGAGTGCGGGTCGGAATCACCATGACAACGACGGGATTAAAAAAATACATAACACGGATAATGTGTTCATGGAAACAAGGCGCCTTTCAAACATGACTATAATACTCTAAATATAAGCATCTGAAGCATAAAAAAAACATTAAAAACAAAGAAAATAATCTAGTGAAACTATAGATTTGCGTACGAGTTTATAGGTTTGCTAGCGTTTCGGGTAAAACCTGCTTTGCAAAGTACCTTTCGAGGGACACGCCTTTTGTCGTGGATTACGTTTTGCTTTTGACGTATCGCATTTTATTAATAAATGAGCCTTTTGAATAAGTTCACGTTGGGACAAAACACGGGACTTTCACCCAGGAGACCCATGTTAGAGTCCTGTGTGAAACGTTATTTAACGACGTTTTGTGACGTAAGTCGTTAGTGACGTGAAACCGATATCCAAAGTTAACGTCAAACCCGACTACGTGGTTTTATTGTCTAAACCCAACTTCCTGTGGAGACAAGAGTTTTATTTTGAAAAGACGGCATCCACGTGACAAAGTCACACTAAAGGGGAACGTAAAGCTCCGTAGGTTGAATTGAAAAAAAGACACACACACACACACACACACACACACACACACGTAAAGAAGGCGGCTAATCTGACTTAAACATTCCCACAAGCCACAATACAGCTGCGATGAAGCTCTCCGTGTGTGTGTGTGTGTCCAGTAAGACAGCTCACAGCCATGAACTGTCAGTGTGTGTGTGTGTGTGTGTGTGTGTGTGTGTTCGAGGAGAGGAAATGTAACAGCTCACTACATCACTGTCGACCTGCTGCACCTCCCCCCCTCCCCCTTCCCGTCTCCCTTCAGATCTTCATTACCTGCTTTGTGTCATATATGAAATACATTATAGATATTAATTAATTAATAACAGTCACACGTTTATCAATATTCCCATTAAAAGTGGCTCAAAACGGTTATGTGTAAATGATTTCAATACGTTTTGTTTTCAGCTGCAGCCAATAAGAGAGGAGATGTGATATGATGTCATCGAACCGCCCGACCTGCATCTGGAAAGTTTCAAAAAAGCTCCGTTTTGGAGATCGAAAGTGTTGATTACGTCCCCGAGTGTGTGTGTGTGTGTGTGTGTGTGTGTGTGTGTGTGTGTGTGATGCTGAGTGTGAATGTCAGACCACATGCGGGGCAATTATTCCTGAAAAGAAAGAATTACTGCCGGGGCATTTAGTTTCTCTTTCTCATCCTTCTGCGCGCGCGCACACACACACACACACACACACACACAGAAATAAAGATACAAACAGACAAACACAATGACAATAAATAAAAACACACTTAGAAAATCACAGCCAGACTGACACACACACACACACACACACGTCTCTGCGGCGAGGAAGCGTGGCCGATCGACATTAATATTTATAGGCTGCTTTGCAAAGAGAGAAACATTGATAAGCTGCAGTTTTGAATATTAACGCTGACTTTATTTTAAAATGCATTAAAGCAAAATATTCTGGTCAAATTAAAGAGAGAGAGAGAGAGAGAGGGGGGGAGGGAGAGAGAGAGAGAGAGAGAGAGAGAGAGAGAGAGAGAGAGGGGGGGAGGGAGAGCTGCAGATTTGTAAATAATGAGGAGCTTCAAGTTAAAACATCAGTGAAGGCTGTCGTTAGCTTAGCTTAGCATTAAAAACACAGACGTCCGTCATGTTCTTGAACGCACCGTCTCCAGACGCTTCACGGCGTTTGAAATAAACGCAGAGTTTAATGTGGAACCCAAACAACCTGAGGTCTAGAGGAACCTCCTGCTGGTTCTGAGACCACGAGGTTCATCGTGTTGGGGTCCGTTTCAGATTCATGATCGTTATTACTGTTTTAATGACCAGGTTTGTTATTATTTACTTGCATAATTATCTTAAACTGTACGTCCTTCCAAGACTACGTAGAGGACTACATAGAGGACTATATAGAGGACTACATAGGGGACTACATAGAGGACTACATAGAAGACTATGTTGTCAAAACCTAGAGCCAATCAGCTCTTAGATCAGGAAACAGCCGGGAGTTTCCCATCATGCACTGGGTATTTCAGCCGGCACCACCCCGATGTGACGAGGTCATCGTTGACCCGGCGTGATCACGGCGTCAGACCAGGTTGGGATCAAACCGGAGCTGGAATCGAACCGCCGGGCTTTTGTGCGTCGATCGCCGTTGAATGATCAGTGATCAGTCAGCGATGAAACGATGGCCGTGGAAAAGACGCGGGTGCACATGCACACACACACACACGCACGCACGCACACACACACACACACACACACACACACACACACACACACACACACACACACACACACACACACACACACACACACACACACACCGGTCCTGAGTGCAGGATCAAGACGTCCTCTTGGCTGAGAGCCGGATGAGACGAGGCGGAGCGGCCGCCATACTCAGACATATATACACAAATTACTCCATGACCTTGTCTGAATGCTGCACACTAAATACTGGCAGAAATAAGAGAGAGAGGAGGGGGAGGGAGACAGCGGGGGAGACGGGGGAAGAAATGAAATAAAAAAAGAAGCAGACGGATGAGGAGAGAAGGAAGCAAGTGGAAACATCAAGAGAGGAGATTGTAGAGAAGAAGGAGGAGGAGGAGAGGAACGATAAAAGAAGAAGAAAAACTCAAGAAGAAGCAAAAAACAGGAAGAAAATCAAAGTTCCTTGACGGATAAAAATAAAAAGTCTTGATCTAAATTCCAGCTTGTATTTCACAACACCCTCCCCCATTCCTCTCCCTTCCTCCCCCCTCCTCCGGGGCGATTACAGTGCTCACTTGTTGGCCGACGCCGGCTGTTGTTCGGCGAACAACCTCCACTATCAGCGCCACGCTGTCCGGAGCGTCGCGCTGATTTTCATTAGCGATAGCGGTTCGCACAAATAAAAAAAAAGTGGTGGCGCTCGTTGGGGGTGGGGGGCGACATGCTCCTTTAATTTCCTGTTGTGTGAAGACTGAAGGATTGTGGGTCCAGCCGGTGAGAAACAGGAAACACCCGTGTGTGTGTTAGTGTGTGTGTGTGGGAGAGAGAGAGGGCGAGTGAGCGAGTTTCTGATCATGTAACATCCGAGGTCAGAAACCTTCATAAAGAAACCAGCAAGGCCATAATGGATCTCCCTGACCCGCCACACGCCACAGCACTACCGGGGTCGCAGTGCTGACAGCAACTACGCGTCAACGGGGAAACCGCAGAGTGATGTCTGGGAAGGTCTCGTAAGGGAAAGGAGTCAGATCGAGTCTGGGAAGGTCTCGTAAGGGAAAGGAGTCGGATCGAGTCTGGGAAGGTCTCGTAAGGGAAAGGAGTCGGATCGAGTCTGGGAAGGTCTCGTAAGGGAAAGGAGTCGGATCGAGTCTGGGAAGGTCTCATAAGGGAAAGGAGTCGGATAGAGTCTGGGAAGGTCTCGTAAGGGAAGGAAGTCAGATCGAGTCTGGGAAGGTCTCGTAAGGGAAAGGAGTCGGATCGAGTCTGGGAAGGTCTCGTAAGGGAAGGAAGTCAGATCGAGTCTGGGAAGGTCTCGTAAGGGAAGGAAGTCGGATCTAGTCTTGGAAGGTCTTGTAAGGGAAGAAAGTCGGATCTAGTCTTGGAAGATCTTGTAAGGGAAGAAAGTCGGATCTAGTCTTGGAAGGTCTTGTCAGGGAAGAAAGTCGAATCTAGTCTTGGAAGGTCTTGTAAGGGAAGAAAGTCGGATCGAGTCTGGGAAGGTCTCGTAAGGGAAAGGAGTCGGATCGAGTCTGGGAAGGTCTCGTAAGGGAAAGGAGTCGGATCGAGTCTGGGAAGGTCTCGTAAGGGAAAGGAGTCGGATCGAGTCTGGGAAGGTCTCATAAGGGAAAGGAGTCGGATAGAGTCTGGGAAGGTCTCGTAAGGGAAGGAAGTCAGATCGAGTCTGGGAAGGTCTCGTAAGGGAAAGGAGTCGGATCGAGTCTGGGAAGGTCTCGTAAGGGAAGGAAGTCAGATCGAGTCTGGGAAGGTCTCGTAAGGGAAGGAAGTCGGATCTAGTCTTGGAAGGTCTTGTAAGGGAAGAAAGTCGGATCTAGTCTTGGAAGATCTTGTAAGGGAAGAAAGTCGGATCTAGTCTTGGAAGGTCTTGTCAGGGAAGAAAGTCGAATCTAGTCTTGGAAGGTCTTGTAAGGGAAGAAAGTCGGATCTAGTCTTGGAAGGTCTTATAAGGGAAGAAAGTCGGATCTAGTCTTGGAAGGTCTTGTAAGGGAAGAAAGTCGGATCTAGTCTTGGAAGGTCTTGTAAGGGAAGAAAGTCGGATCTAGTCTTGGAAGGTCTTGTAAGGGAAGAAAGTCGGATCTAGTCTTGGAAGGTCTTGTAAGGGAAGAAAGTCGGATCTAGTCTTGGAAGGTCTTGTAAGGGAAGGAAGTCGGATCTAGTCTTGGAAGGTCTTGTAAGGGAAGAAAGTCGGATCTAGTCTTGGAAGGTCTTGTAAGGGAATGAAGTTGGATCGAGTCTGGGAAGGTCTCGTAAGGGAAGGAAGTCGGATCGAGTCTGGGAAGGTCTTGTAAGGGAAGAAAGTCGGATCTAGTCTTGGAAGGTCTTGTAAGGGAAAAAAGTCGACAGAGACAAAAAATGACCAATAAAAAGATACGACCACAAAGACACAAAAACAACCAAACTGGAGTCTCAGAGTCAGACTCAGATTGTCCTGCGTCTTTCTAAAGACACGGCGGGGTCTTTCATACGTCCAAGCCGAGGGACGGTTTGTCTCGTAATCGTCCTGGGTGGACGAGCGGTCTAAAAAGCAAATGTAATCTGGACGGCGAGCGCCGAGACGTCTCACTCTGGACAGACGGGGGGACGGATCGATCCTCGTCCTCAGGCTTCACCACCAGCAGCAAAGAGAGACTTTCAGCTAAAGAGCTGCTGTAACCTATATTTACTACACACAGACACACACACACACCGGAGACACACAGACACACACACACACACACACACACACAGACACACACACGGCTCCACTGAGGGAATCCTACAGAAAAACATGTTGAGCCAATTTCGTTTCAATCAATATATAAATATCTGAGTGTAAAGACCGAACGTGCGCGCACACGCACACACACACACACACACACACGCACACACACACTCCAGATGCAGGAGGCGGTTGTACATCAGCATGTAAAACCCATCACACACACACGCAGAGAAACAGTCTATATATATGTACCTGAAAACAACCAGATTGTGTGTGTGTATGTGTGTGTGTGTGTGTGTGTGTGTGTGAGATAGAGGCTGTAATGGTCCATGCTAATGAAGCTAGCGTCGGGGCTAGCATGCCAAATCTACTAGCAGACAGCAGCCATTTGACTCCTCTAACTGGATTATGCAAATGAGACGCTCATCACAGCTCTGGGAGACGAGTGACACGTAATTTATACCAGAGAAGAAGAAGAAGAGAGAGAGAGAGAGAGAGAGAGAGAGAGAGAGAGTGAGCACACACACACACACACACACACACACAGGGACACACAGCTATTTGTCATATTCAGCCACACACCTGGATGTGTTAACAAACTCGTACACTTTGCAGACAAATATATCAACACAAAGCACATCCTGGTAATGATCCCTGATGGGGGGGAGGGGAGAGAGGGAGAGAGAGGGGAGAGGACGGGAAGAAAACAGACGGAGACGAAAGAAGGAAAGCAAATGTAGAGACACATAACGAACAGAGATAAAAAATAAAAAAAAGACGTAAAGGGACCACAAATGAGCAAAATCATAAACGTACTTTCTCTTTAAGGCCTTTTTTTCGTGTCATTAATTCAAGGCAAGTTTGCCTTATTTGGGGGATTTTTGCATTGTTTTTTATCCATTCAGTTCAAGCTATCTCGTCAGCGACGGCATTCCACTGAACGACGTTTTTTCCCCCCGTTCTACGATGTGTTAGCATCGGACCAATCAAAAAGGCGCGTTTCTGCGATAAACGTGACAAAGACAACGATGGCTAGCCGATGAGCTGCAGTACGACGACAAACCAACGACAGTTAACAAACAAACGGGACTTTCAAACTTGAATCTGTCGTTTCGATTTTATTTTCAGAATGCTAGGCATTTATTCGCAAAAATCAAAACTATTCGTTATTCCTCTCATTATTTTCCTTTGATTCTCTCGTTTGCATGAATCTCTTTTCTCACTTCCTCGTTCTATCCATCCTCTCTCCCCTCCTCCATCACTTTCACCTCCTTTCTGTTACCTCCTCCCTTCATTTCCTCTTTCACTTCCCTCCTCCGACTCTCTAATGCACCTCCTTCTCCCTCTTCCTTTTTATTTCCATCCAGTGAATCTCCTTTCTCCTTCCTCCTCTTTGTGTCCTTTCATTTCCTCATCCCTCCTTTCCTGCTTCCTTTCTTCCCTCCTTCTCTCCTGGCACCTTTCTCTTGCTTTGTTTCCTCCTTTCCTTCCATCCTCTACTCCCCCTCCCTCCCTTCCTCCCTCTCTCCCTCCTCCTCTCTCCTCCCTCTCTCCTGCGACTCTTTAACACACTCGTCAAAGTTTGATGTCATTCGTTACAAAATGAGTCGACGGCGGTTACAAAAGATGACAGGGAGCTGACGTGAGGAGGGAGGAGGGGGGGCACATAAAGGTGGCAGGTGTAGAGGAGGGGGGGGGGTGAGAAGGAGGGAGGTAAAGGAGGAGGGGGAGGAAGAAGTTATGCTGGGAGGCAGAGTAGTAAATTGTTCCATTTTTGCAGGTAATCTAAATGCTAACTAGAGGCAACTTATCACCAGAATGGATTTCCGACCATCTGTTCAAATAACAGGGGATTTGTCCGGTGGCAAGCGGAAGAATGGGATGATGGCGGGAAGATTAGGCGACGGTGACGCCGCCGCTCCACGTCTCTACAGTCGCGGCGCGAGAAAAAAAAACCCAAAAAGAAAAGAGAGAGAGAAGGAGGAAAAAAAAATGTATTTTGTGC
>CM056833.1:4534348-4546848 GCA_029853015.1 Chelidonichthys spinosus
TCATGAGTCTCAAATCAAGGCTCAAGTCCAAATCAAGTCTCAAGTCTTGCCAAAACAGGTCTAGTCTAACAAGTCTTGTCTCATATTTTGTCAACCCAACCCTCAGGTCATGCGCTTGAAAGTCAAGTCTCAGATCAAGTCTCAAGTCTCAAGTCCGATCAAGGTTCACGACTTTTGAAAACATGTCTCAAAGTCTAGTCTCGGGTCACTGAAGACAACTGATGAAGCAAAGTCTGAAGCAAACCAATAAAAGTTAAAACCACAGTCAAAGTCTGGGTAATCACAAACACAAGTCAGTCTGACAAGTCGGATTGTCTTCAGGGAGACCCCGACGCATCACAAACACCCCGATTGGTTCTCGGAAACAAACAGTCGCCGTTTTACCCTTTTACCTCCGGTTTGGTCTCCTCCACCTCCCGTCTCGGAGCTCCATTATTTCAACACAAATCTGTCAAAAAAAAGCCACAAAAGGACCAAACTCAACTGTACACACCTGACAGGATGTCAAAGACGGGATAAATGTTCCCGACGCTCGACGCCGTCCCGGAAAAAACTAGGACGCCCTCCGCCGCCAGAGAGGCATTCAAACGCCTCCACACACACACACACACACACACATTAAGATCTGTCGCTTTGAGGAGGGAGTTTGAATCCCCACAGTGTCGCCGCTTTGCTGAGGGTTGATAATAACTTTGGATTTCTTTGGTTGAGCTGAAAAGTTACAGGGAGGAGAGAGGGCGTCCTTCTGCAGACGGGAACTACTTTTTCTGCTAAACACTCGTAGAACAACGCTAACAGACGATACAGATACCATCACGATACTTAGCAATTTTAACGATATCGTTAAAGCTAAAACACACGATGACGTACAGCAATTAATACCAAAACAATGATCACATATGAAGCTGTAGCTTTAACAACATAAAGCCACTATTATATCTTACGTATTCTTAAGTAAAGCATTTAACTGCTATTTTATTATCTTATTAAATGGACTAAAACTGAGAAAACGTCACATTTTAATAAAAAACGGAAAATTAAAGAAGTTCAAAGGTAACTTTTTTATGACCATTTGAAAAAATGAATCTTTTCTAAACTACAAAAGCAGGCCGAGAAAATCGTTGCAGATAAATAGCGCTAGTCAGAAATTAAACGCGTTCTTCTCGGCCCTCGTTGGCTCCCGAAGATCATTAATTAATATATTAACACGAGCAGAATCTCATTACATCCCCCCAAAACAACCAATTAAAACAAATGCACAAAAAAATTTAAAGTTTCCTCAGGAATATTGTGCATCAATTCACACTCGACATCACAAAAAAAATTATTACAACAATCCCTGATTTGGTCCTCCGGGGTCGTGAGGGAGAGAGAGAGGGGGGGAGGGAGAGAGAGAGGGGGGAGGGAGAGGGAAAGGAGGGAGAGAGAGAGAGAGGGGGGAGGGAGAGAGAGGGAGAGAGAAAGGAGGGAGGGAGAGAGAGAGAAAGAGGGGGTGGGAGAGAGGGAGACAAAGAGGGAAAGGAGGGAGAGAGAGAGAGCGAGAGAGAGAGAGGGAGGAGAGGGAAAGGAGGGAGAGAGAGAGAGAGAGAGAGAGAGAGAGAGGAAAGGAGGGAGAGAGGAGAGAGAGAGAGAGAGAGAGAGGAAAGGAGGGAGAGAGAGGAGAAGAGGGGGAGGGAGACAAAGAGGGAAAGGAGGGAGAGAGAGAGAGGGAGGAGGAGGGAGGGAGAGCAAAGAGGGAAAGGAGGGAGAGAGAGAGAGAGAGAGCGGAGAGAGAGAGAGAGGGAGGGAAGAGGGAAAGGAGAGGAGAGAGAGAGAGGGAAAGGAGGGAGAGAGAGAGAGAGGGGGAGGGAGACAAAGAGGGAAAGGAGGGAGAGAGAGAGAGCGAGAGAGAGAGAGGGAGGAGAGGGAAAGGAGGGAGAGAGAGAGAGACAAAGAGGGAAAGGAGGGAGAGAGAGAGAGAGAGGGAGGAGAGGGAAAGGAGGGAGAGAGAGAGAGAGGGAAAGGAGGGGGAGAGAGAGAGAGGGGGGAGAGGGAAAGGAGGGAGAGAGAGAGAGAGAGAGAGAGAGGGAAAGGAGGGAGAGAGAGAGAGAGGGGGAGGGAGACAAAGAGGGAAAGGAGGGAGAGAGAGAGGAGAGCGAGAGAGAGAGAGGGAGGAGAGGGAAAGGAGGGAGAGAGAGAGAGGGGGGGAGGGAGGGAGACAAAGAGGGAAAGGAGGGAGAGAGAGAGAGAGAGAGAGCGCGAGAGAGAGAGAGAGGGAGGAGAGGGAAAGGAGGGAGAGAGAGAGAGGGAAAGGAGGGAGAGAGAGAGAGAGGGGGAGGGAGACAAAGAGGGAAAGGAGGGAGAGAGAGAGAGAGCGAGAGAGAGAGAGGGAGGAGAGGGAAAGGAGGGAGAGAGAGAGAGACAAAGAGGGAAAGGAGGGAGAGAGAGAGAGAGACAAAGAGGGAAAGGAGGGAGAGAGAGAGGGGGAGGGAGAGAGAGAGGGGGAGAGGGAAAGGAGGGAGTTAGAGAGAGGGGGAGGGAGAGAGAAAGGAGGGAGTTAGAGAGAGGGGGGAGGGAGAGAGAAAGGAGGGAGTTAGAGAGGGAGGGGGAGGGAGAGAGAAAGGAGGGAGTTAGAGAGGGAGAGGGCAGGAGAAAACAGAAAGGATGAAGGAGTTTTGTGAAACGTGGAGACAGACGGGACGATCGACAATCACAAAGACAATTTCTCAACCACGTTTCAAAGTAATAATAATAAACGCAGCGAATAACATCGCAGAGCCGACACAAACAGAACGGTGACGTCATAACGAGGTTTCATTTCATAAAATACGAGGCTTTAAATAAAGGAAAGAAAAGAGCGTCTGTATCCGACTCAACTGTTCTGACAAAATACTCTTAATGGAACGAAGAGGAGCCTCCTCCTCCTCCTCCTCCTCCCATCACCAAAAACAAATTAATTTTCTCTCCGTTGCTGATTAAATGCACCGACCACATGTGGCTGTGAGCCGCTGCAACAGGAGCCCATATGCAAATCTCCCCCTTCTTTTTAAGACTTATCTACATATCAAATATTCTCCAGGCTTCACAAACTCGGAGATATTGTACGCTGACCAAAGGCGTGTGTGTGTGTGTGTGTGTGTGTGTGTGTGTGTGTGTTCAGATGGGAGCAGTAGACGGCGGTGTGTCTGAGCTCTCATGTTTATCAAAGAGAAGCAGTTATATCTGAGAGCGCTGGATGGCCTTGTGCTGCCAAAGCTAATCACACAGCGATGTGTGTGTGTGTGTGTGTGTGTGTGTGTGTGTGTGTGTGCATACTCACTGCGAGGTGAGATGGCACAAGTGGAATTAGCGGCAACAAGCTAGAAGTGTGTGTGTGTGTGTGTATTTGTATCATACCAAATGATTATATGACATTATGTTTTTTGACCGCGTGCCGTTTCTAGCGATGCTGAGAGAGAAGAGAGAGAGAGAGAGAGAGAGAGAGAGACCCTCGGGTGAATGTGAATGAGTTGTTTGTGTGTTGGCCGAGCGGCGGCGGCGGATCATGCCGATGAGGCGCTCGGATGCTCGTCGCTACGGTTACAGACTCAAAAGTTGCCAGCGGAGGTTCAGGGTCCTCAACAATGGTTTAAGACTTCAAGCTTCCTGCAAATACTCAGAGCCTGTGTTTTATTTTCCCCAGTGTCCATGAACTCACCACGGTGCACTAAACACACTTTAACATGATAGTGCTTTTAAATCTAGCATCTACATCTACAGAGAGTAAAGGAAACCCTTCAATAAACGCAGACGTTTCCGTGTGAAACCAGGAGATTCTCGTCCATCAGCACCACCCGGTTTACACAGAGATCCCGCCATAATCCCAGAACGTAGACCCGCCAATGTGCCTCGAACCTGTATACTGAGCTTTAGTTTGCGACATGACCTCACATCGGTGTTTTAAACAAGTTCCCCGGCTTTGAGGAACCAGAGAGACTTTTAACGCGGCAGCGTCGGGGGTAGTGTGAAGTATTAAATAAGCGTTAACAAACTCCCAACGCACCACAACAACGATGAGTTTCTTTTGCTGTGACGTGAAACTTCCCCCCCGGTGGCGGGTCAAGAACACTACAGGTAATTAAAAAACATCACCTGAGACGACCTCCACTGCTGCTCAGAGGAGGAACCACTTTCATTTCAGTCTCTGGACCTTTTACACTGACGACGACGTGGAAAAAACGTAAGGTGATAATCCCACAAGGCAGCATACCCCCCCCCTCCCCCCCCCCCCCAATTTGCAGAGCCACACTAATGCAGCGTGTAAAGAATAAAACTTTTACCGTTTCCAGGCGACACACCTGCTGGCGATACGTCGCCCAGCTGGCCCGGCTTCCCCGTCCGAGCCAA
This sequence comes from Chelidonichthys spinosus, assembly GCA_029853015.1. NCBI lineage: Eukaryota > Metazoa > Chordata > Actinopteri > Perciformes > Triglidae > Chelidonichthys > Chelidonichthys spinosus. The sequence goes on from CM056833.1 coordinate 4,538,714, forward strand.
CTTTCCCATTAGGCGCTCGTCCAAAAACCAGCAGAGTTTTACACAGTTACACCAGTTAAACCGTTTCCGCCCATCACATCTCATCACTGCCGATATTTCCTTCTTATTTTACTGAGTCGGAGCCAATTAAAAACACACCCAGTGAAATATCTCCACCACGGCGTTGTTGAGACTATCGGAGGACGATCGGTTGCGTCGAGCTTCTTAATTAAAAACGAGGGAACTCAATCGGAGCCTGGTGAGACGGTTTTCTTCTTCAGCCGCCCGTTGCTCCCTCCCGCCCCCAAAAAAACTCCTTTCAAGCAAACCGGCTCCCTCAAATTCCATTAGTCTTTTTTTTTTTGTATTAAAAAATAAGCTGGGAATCAAACCGTTAAACAATGCCCCCCGCTCCCCCCCCCGTCCCTCATTCAGCCGCGCTAGCGTAGCCGGCTAATTAGTTCTGTTGAAAGGCTTCTAATTAAATTGGCCTAATGTGGAGGGCAGCGAGACAGAAGAGAAGGCTATAAACGTATCACACACGACGACGGGAGGAATGTGTGGAGGCCCCAAGCCGAAGTGATGACACGGCGATCCGAGGCGTCCGGAAACGACAGCATCCGGAAAAACACTGGGAGGTTTGCAGCAAAAACCTGCAAGTGTTCCCGATCAGAGGAGCGGGTTTGTTGGTCCTTTCCGACAAATTCAGGGATTCATTCACCAGATGTCCCGACTCGTCTCCGGGATGTTTAGTCTCCGAGATGCCTTCGTGGTCACGAGGACGAGATACAAGACTGAGCGTTTCTATTAATTATGAGGGGGGGGCTGTGGCTCAGAGGTATAGCAAGTCGTCCTCCAATCGGTCGGCGGTTCGAATCCCAACTCCTCCAGTCTAAATGCCCCAATGCTGCACATCGGCGTGTGAATGTATGAATGAGTTAGATCCTGTTGTGCCCTCAGTGTATGAATGTGGGTCAAAGTGACTGATTGTAGCGTGAAGCGACGTGAGGAGCTAGAAAGGGGCCTTGACCATTTGTGAGTTTGTCCATCCTTGATTCCTTTCCTCGGGAGGAGTCATGGTGACGGGTAAGAGAGACCGTTACCTCGGAGACGCCTTTGAGACGCAACTAATTAATGCCATGACCCAAAACACTCACTAAAAAGGAAAACACAGGAGTGTATCGCGTATCGATCAGGGTGGATCGATAAAGGGTTCGTACCATTTTGCACCAAACCAGACAACGTAAACAACGATGACATTAACACCGCGACCGGTTTCATTCCAACGCTAACATTTCATCTTTACGATTTTGGGCAGTTTTGTCAGTCGAGACAACGTCACACTACGAAACAAGTCTTCATCTCACATGGACATGTTTCAGTCCTCGTCAACAGGTTTATTCCTCACAGACAGAGTCAACACACACACACACACACACACACACACACGGGGAAACTTTTAGTCATTTCTCAAACCGGCCAATAACAAATATGACACACACACACACACACACACACACACTTGTTGCTGAGGTCATTCTAAAACTTGGAAATGAAACACACACACACACACACTAATTTGAGGTTCCAAAAAACAGCTAATACTGTCAACAACACACACACACACCGTCATTCCCACGACACACACACAGCTTGTTTCTGTCATTCCCACAAGAAAGCAGACGAGACAAAAACACTCAGATCTTCTTTAGTCGTTCACAGCCAACACACACACACACACACACACCATCTACCCATAATGCCGCTCTTCCCCTCTAGCTGCCTTAAGTGTCCCCGCTCCCTCTCCCCTCCATCTACTAATAGGAACCAATTAGTCCCCATTGTCCCGTCTCCCAATAAAAGAGCATTATGGGAATTCCCCCTACTTAACACCTTTCCCTTTTCTAAACAGGCAGCCAATTAGAGCCTGAAGGACGAAGGGATGGAGGACGAGTGGGGAGGGGGGGGCTTGAGGGGGGGCTGGACCGGCCGGCCGATGGGTTGAAGTAGGTGTGTGTGTGTGTGTGTGTGTGTGTGTGTGTGTTTGTGTGTGTGTTTTTGAGCAGAGTCGATTGCACATTTTGAAACAATAACGCCGATGATATTTTATCATTTCATGAGTACAAACAAGTCACACTGCCACAAACACCCACTAGAGCACCCAAGGGTGGATTCACCCGAAACAGGTTTGTCTTCAGTAGGAGCAGCAGACTGTGTGGAAGAAGGACAGATTTAAAGCCACAAATTCTGCATATTTGGATCCTTTTGCAGCCACTGAAGGAAGTGACCATATTTGGACTGCGAAGGATTCTGATGTGGAAGCTGCTAACAAAGTTAGCTTCTGTAATTCAAGGTCAACTTTGCAGCTAAGTGTTAAAGTCATCTTAGTAGCTAATTAGCATTGGTAGCCAACTCTCAATCAGCAGGTAGCCCCGCCCCCTAAAGCATCCCCTGCTTGCTGGTCTGGTGGACTCTAAATGGACCATAATGTACTAAATGAACATCATGCTGGGTTGAAGAAGACTTGAAACTAGAAATTGAGACCATAAACTCATGTTTACCATGTTTACTGAGATAATACATCAAGAGAGAAGTAGGACCATTTTCTCATAGACTTCTATACAACCAGAGAGGAGTCGCCCCCTAGTGGCCGGCAGTGAGAAGTAGGACCATTTTCTCATAGACTTCTATACAACAAGAGAGGAGTCGCCCCCTGGTGGCCAGCAGAGAGAAGTAGGACCATTTTCTCATAGACTTCTATACAACCAGAGAGGAGTCGCCCCCTGGTGGCCAGCAGAGAGAAGTAGGACCATTTTCTCATAGACTTCTATACAACCAGAGAGGAGTCGCCCCCTGGTGGCCAGCAGAGAGAGTATAAAAAAGTGCGAATACAGAATATCAATGACGGTGAGGTAAAACTATAACGACTGTTAACATCGTGTTCCGGCAAAGTAAAAAGGAAAGAGCAAAACAGAGAGAGAGAGTGATTCTGTTGGACACACAACACTACTTTCTCACCAGACTACAAGTACATGAACACACACACACACACACACACTCACACTCAGAACAGTGATGGTTTTTCCCATGACAGCATGGGAATTCCTCTGCTCAGGATTCACCGCTCAGTGTGAGACGTGTGTGTGTGTGTGTGTGTGTGTGTGTGTGTGTGTTAAATCAGCCAGGGGGGTTGGCCCTGAAGTGGCTCGCTCTCTAGAGAGACGCTGTCTGCTTTGTTCCTTTAATCTACACAGAGAGAGAGAGAGAGAGAGAGGTGAGCTTGGGTGAGTGCTTTCCCTTCTCTCTCTCTCTCTCTCTCTCTCTCTCTCTCTCTCTCTCTCTCTCTATGAAATAGTCACAAAATAAAATTCACTGGTTTCGAGGTTCAGGAACACGATTTGTCCAGTTTCTTTTTTTAGAAAGTTTTTTATGCACAAATTAAAACGCATGTACGTGATGGTGTAACATCCACAACTAGTGGTTAACTAGCCTATAGTATTAAATACACAGAAAGGGAAGGGGGTCCAACAATCCAGGACTTCCAACCAGATGTTGGACACGATGAGTCCCGAAGTGTTCAGCCTTTCAAAAACATTTTTCGTCACGAGTCGGTCTGGAAGTTCGTCTGCGGAATAAAACGTACGAACAACACTTCTAAAACGATTACCAAAAAAAAAACACGCAAATTTGGGACTAAATACTCGCAAATTCATGACTTTTGGCGAGAGAGGAAATGACCTCACGCTCGCATGTTGCAGGTTTCCAACAGTAGCACGGGAACACGAGGAGCGGAACAGAAAAGCTTCGTGTGATTTCATTTTGCTGCCAGCCAGCGAGAACGTTGGGAGTCTCTGGTGATGAAAGCTGCTTTCATTCCCGGCTATTTGTCCTCTTTAAGAGCTGATCCCGGACCAGCAGCAGCAGCAGCTCCACTGTACTTCCACAGCAGCAGCCATTATTCATCATTTACAGTAAAACGTTAAGTTGGCCCATTAATAACACACAGAGCGGTTTATGCTGCTCTGCTGCCGCTTTATAAAGTGGGTGACGGAGAGGGGATGCATGCCCAGCCACACACACACACACACACACACACACACACACACACACACAGGGCCAGGCCCCTCCGGAGGAAATGCCAGAGGTGCTGAGAGATGGAAAGTCTCGCTGCCACTTCAGTTTGAGCCCGTTTGACCCGTTTTGTCGTTTTCGATTCAGACTCTCCGGTTCGTCCGACGAGCTTCACTTCATCCTCACGTTTTTATTTTAGTAATTTTATAAAAACGGAGGAAGAAACGATGCCGCCTCCTTGAGGATGCCTCAGAGGAGATTTCGATCTCACTATCCGTAGTTATGACGTAAAAAACGTGACATAAAAGACAAAAACGTTCTGGGGGAAAAAAGTTACTTTTTAAATCAAGTCAGCAGAGATTAGTGAGATATTGTGTGTGAGATTAGTTTAATTCACTAATATCATTATCATCTCCATCAATCAACGTTCGCTGTATAAAACGTCCAAAAATGGTGAAAACAAAGTTTTTCCCAAACGTCCTGAAACGTCTCGTTTTGTCCTCAAATTAAGATTCATCCGTCATCAAACAGTTGGCGAGTTTTTTTTTTTAAATGTTTATTTAGCCAACAAAGGTAGTGCAGTAACAAAGTACTACGGTTACCGTGGCGATGGGAGGTCAGAGTACCTGGAGTCGGTACCGGAGTGGATGTCGCCGGGCCGCGTGTGACGGCGGCGGCGGCTGGCGGCGAAGAGCAGATCATTACATTCAGCCGGCAGCAGCGCTCAGATGGAGAGATTTACTCCCATCCGAGAGGACGAGCGAGGTTCGGATAGACAGAAGAAAGAGAGAGAGAGAGTATGGATTAAGGCCTCCCAGTGGGATTCCCACTCATTTTCTCTGTGGAGCGAATCAGAGAGATGGAGGGACGGAGGGTTACTTTTTATCTCTTCACTTGACAGTAGAAAGACTCTCTCTCTCTCTCTCTCTCTCTCTCTCTGTCTACCTCGTTCTGCCACTCATCTCTATCCCTCCCTCTCACTTTCAGTAATCTCTCTCTCTCTCTGTCTCAGTCCATTTATCTCTTTATTTTCTATCCTCTCGACCCCGTCATTACTCTCTCTCTCTCTCTCTCTTTACTCTCTAACCTTTAACCACTTAGATTCTCTCTCTCTCTCTCTCCCTCTCTTTCTCCTTCAAAGCCAATTTCTTTCTGTCTCTTCACCCGTTTCTTGTACTTTTCTTTCCCTCCGTCCATCTTGTTTCTATCCATCTTTGTCTCACTTCGTTCATTCAGAACGGATTCATCACAACATTTAAAAAAGAAAAACGCAAGTTGAACCGAGCAGCGTCCGAAATGCGACGGTTTGGTCTCCAGAGGATTTACTGCTCCTGTCGCCTAGCAACCAGCAACGGTTGACAAGAAAGAGCGGAGAAGATGGTAACTAACGTTATATCAGGAAAATTAAATCTCACAAGATTGACCAATCCTACTTATACGATGTTTGGACATGACGGACATTATTTAATGTTAGCTACTTATACGATGTTTGGACATGACGGACATTATTTAATGTTAGCTTCTTATACGATGTTTGGACATGACGGACATTATTTAATGTTAGCTTCTTATACGATGTTTGGACATGACGGACATTATTTAACGTTAGCTACTTATACGATGTTTGGACATGACGGACATTATTTAATGTTAGCTTCTTATACGATGTTTGGACATGACGGACATTATTTAACGTTAGCTACTTATACGATGTTTGGACATGACGGACATTATTTAATGTTAGCTTCTTATACGATGTTTGGACATGACGGACATTATTTAACGTTAGCTACTTATACGATGTTTGGACATGAGCAACATTATTTAACGTTAGCTTCTTATACGATGTTTGGACATGACGGACATTATTTAACGTTAGCTTCTTATACGATGTTTGGACATGACCGACATTATTTAACGTAAGCTACTTATACGATGTTTGGACATGAGCAACATTATTTAACGTTAGCTACTTATACGATGTTTGGACATGACCTACATTATTTAACGTTAGCTACTTATACGATGTTTGGACATGACGGACATTATTTAACGTTAGCTACTTATACGATGTTTGGACATGACCTACATTATTTAACGTTAGCTACTTATACGATGTTTGGACATGACGGACATTGTTTAACGTTAGCTACTTATACAATGTTTGGACATGACGGACATTATTTAACTTTAGCTACTTATACGATGTTTGAACATGATCGCCATCGTTTAACGTTACCTTCTTATACGATGTTTGGACATGATCGCCATCTTTTAACCTTACCTACTTATACGATGTTTGGACATGACGGACATTATTTAACATTATCTACTTATACGATGTTTGGACTTGATGCAACATTATTTAACGTTACCTTCTTATATGATGTTTGGACATGATGGACATTATTTAACGTTATCTACTTATACGATGTTTGGATATGACCGACATTTAACGCTATCTACTTATACGATGTTTGGACATGACCGACATTTAACGCTATCTACTGATACGAAGTCTTTTAAGGGGTGCTCTTGCATTATCATGGTATTATATTATCAGTATTATTATTATTATTATTAGTGACATTTACGGCCTTTTAATGACGATATCAATTATCATAATTATTTCCAGGACGATACATTGTCCAACATCGTAGTTATGGCGACAGGGACAGGAATATATCAAGACATATGTTCATGGACATTCATACAATAGAGGACAAACACAGTCAAACAAATTAAACACACAGAGGTGTGTGTGTGTGTGTGTGTGTGTGTGTGGCGTTGCCAGGGGCTACGGCTGCTATCAGAGCTAAGACGATTACCACACATCATTTGTCATCTGGATGGTGGCAACATATAGCTCTACATTTAATTTACCACGCCGCCACCACCACACGCTGGGGGGGTGGACTGTGTGTGTGTGTGTGTGTGTGTGCATGTGTGTGTGCGTTTCATTGACCCATATATAGAAAGCCCTGAAGGAAAGAGAGAGAGAGACAAAAGAAAGAGAAAGGGAGAGAGTAATTGAAAGAGAATGAGAAAAGGGAAACAGGAGTGTGTGTGTGTGTGTGTGTGTGTGTGTGTGTGTGTGTGTGTGTGTGTTTGTATGTGGCAGGAATGGAGTAGAAACATTCATCGCCTCAGTACACAGTGTGACAGATGCCATCACACACACACACACACACACACACACACACACACACACACAGTTAAATTGAGAAGTGAAAGATCTTACTCCAATATTTCTCTTATTTTATTTTACAAATCCATTCTACATGATATATATATTTAATCCGTTGAGTTATTTTTTCACCAAATATTCTGTGTTTTATTTTTACTGGATTTATTTTTCATTTCTCTTTCATTTCAAAATTATTTATTTTGATTTAATTTTCATTTTCCCCATGTTTTATTATCTCCTTTGTTATTTTATGTGTACTATATTAATACATATTAATACATGTATTTGTTTTTCCTCTCCCGTGTCGTCTCACACTCAATACTGCGTAACTTATTTAATTAAAAATCCTTTATTTCACTGCAATACAATTTTAATGGGTTTTTCCACAGAAATGGGGAATAAAGTTAAAATTCAAAGACAAAAATAAATTCATCCAAATAGAAATATATATATAAATGTAGGAGAAGTTTTTAGTGAAGACCTGATGCAACTAAATGTTTAACGCTCATCACACACACCTGACGAAGACTTCTAATGAAAGGCCAAAATCCACACACACACACACACACACACACACAGAGAGAGAGAGAGGAGAGAGAGAGAGAGAGAGAGAGAGAGAGAGAGAGAGAGCAGTATTGATCACAGACACCAGAGGTTCTTTCAATAAGTTATTAAGAATAAAAAATTGACAAGAGAAGCTGATCAAATATCTATCCCTCTCTCTCTCTCTACCTCCATTTTTTTATCTTCCTGTTGTCTCTCGTCCCTCGCTCCCTCTCTCTCCCTGCACATCTTTCATTTCATATTCTTTTTGTTTTCCTCTTCTCTCTGACCTTTTTCTCTTTCTGTGTCTCTCAGTCATGTGCACCAAATGAGGTCCACTGTACAGACAGACAGA
>CM056833.1:4551848-4639348 GCA_029853015.1 Chelidonichthys spinosus
TTAAGAAAAAAAAAATCAGAAACGGAATGTTCAGACATCCATCAAAATGTTAACTTTGTAAAATTACACGTACATAACTCAATCAAACTTGCCTCAGAGCTCCGTAAAAAAAAGTCTGCAAAATATTCCCGGCATATCTGGCAACGTCCAGAAAAAAACTGATTTTAAACTAGCTAGCTAGCTAACTTATGTACCACTACCACTCGTACATATCGGGGGGGTGTACGAAGAAGCAGTTAATCACAACGTAAAAACAACGTAGATGAAATCCCAGTTCAACGCAACCTCTCCGCATACAGATCCAGACCATAATAACTAGGAGCAACACGGCGGCCTTCTGGGGAACGTAAAAAACGTGAAAGGCTCTCTCTAAGCTAATTCTTCGTTAAACTAATGAAAACAACATAATTACTTATGTTATATTTCTTCCTCCTGAATGCTCCACGTCGGCCCTTTAAGAGGCGATCGCGTAGGAATCGGTTTAACTGGTCGTAATCAGCTGCTACCTGGGGTGTACGTTTTTTTCACTTGTTTAGTTTCCACTCAGAATTCTTCTTTTCTTCTTCTTCTTCTGTTGTTACTTGAAGATACCGGAGTTCAAATGTCAGAAACACAAACTAAAGGAGGAAACGTCGTAGCGTTCGAATGAATTCAAACTTTGTCGGAATTCACGGAGCGAGGAGGAGGAGGAGGGCGTCTCGAATAAGGTCACGGAGACGCAATAAGGATTCACAGCACTGCCCGAGTGTGTGTGTGTGTGTGTGTGTGTGTGTGTGTGTGTGTGTGTTCTATGTGAATACCTGTTTGTGTGTCCAGAACATAATGGCTGAAATCATTTAATGACAAGGGCTGTAGGCGTATGTGCGTGTGCGTGTGTGTCGTGTGTGTGCGTGTGTGTGTGAGTGTGTATGTGTGTGTGTGTGTGTGTGTGTGTTGTGTGTGTGTGTGGAGGGCAGGAGTCAAGTGGGTGAATAAGTACAGACATCAATAACCAGAGGAGGCGCGCATGAAATTACACGCAGCAGATCCATCACGGAGGAGCAGCAACAACAATGACGACAACAACGGGAAGTGTGTGTCTGTGTGTGTGTGTGTGTGTGTGTGTGTGTCTGTGTGTGTGTGTGTGTGTGTGTGTGTGTGTGTGTGTGCGTGTGTCTGTGTGTCGGGGACTACTTTCAGCGGCGGATTAATACACATTTGCAGAAGCAGGACGGCGTGTTACAGGGTGAAAATAAATGACATGCAGCTGTTTGCAGAGTTTCCTCGAATGCATCGCTTATCCCTCCGACTGAGGTGTCCCTCCTCGTCCTCCTCCCCCTTCCTCCCCCCTCCTCACAGAGAATAATCAATAGTGATTTCACCCTCAGGTCTCCTTCCTGCCTACAGGGGCGAAACAGGCGACCACACCAGGTCACCGTGGAGACGAGAGGAGACAGGAGGAGGTAATGAGAGCAGAGGGGAGGAGATGATGATGATGAGACGGACAGGGAGGAGGAGGAGGAGATGATTATGAGACAGAAAGAGAGGAGGAGGAGGAAGAAGAGGAGGAAGAAGAGGAGGAGATGATGATGATGATGATGATGAGACAGACAGGGATGAGGAGGAAGAGGAGGAGGAAGAAGAGGAGACCAACTCACTCAGGCATCAACAAACCGGATCAACACGAACAGAAAGGTTGGAATCAAACACATGGGGAAAAAAGAGCAGCAACACCTGTACACACACACACACACACACACACACACACACACACACACACACACACACACCACACACACACACACAAATGACTCCTCCTGGGATTGAAGCAACAATAGGAGCAGCTGGCTAATCTACATGTTACACCTGATTTACCTGCAGGACTCCTGGATGCTGTTTGTATTAAAACTTAGAATAATAAAATGAGATCATAAAAGATTATTATCGTTATGATCTCTGTGTACGTCTTAAAAACAAACGGGGAAAAAACGGATAATCTGCAACAATTTCCTTAAAAACAACATGTATTTTCTACTCCGATAAGCTGCCGAGGCCGGCAGACCTCGGACACAGAGAGAGCAGGCAGGCCACGGCAGGATGAGACGTGACGAGAGCTGCATTCATACGGAATACGGCACCTTCCTCCAAGCTTGTCAGAAAAACAATTCTTCCGATTTGAGCGGGAGGGAGGGAGAGAGAGAGAGAGAGAGAGAGAGGAGAGAGAGAGGGAGAGAGAGAGAGAGAGAGAGAGAGAGAGAGAGAGAGAGAGAGAGGGAGAGAGGAAGTGAATTTCATGGAACAGAAAATTAGAGACAATAAGAAAAGAACGAGAGAAAACGTCAAAAAGACAAAAATAATCCAAAAGTGAGGAAGAGCAGTATGGAGAGAATGTGTGTGTGAGTGGGAGTGTGTGTGAGTGTGTGTGTGTGTGTGTGTGTGTGTGTTTAACCAATCTAAGGTGTAGTATAATTGAAGTGTGTGTGTTTTCAAGGACAGGTAGATATTGGTCCTGAGGTGGGAAGCTGCCGAGTCAGCAGGTCTGAGCTGATTACATCCTCTGTCTACAAGAGGAGAGGGGGGAGGAGGGGGGAGGGATGGGAGGAGAGGGGGGGGAAGAGGGGGGAGAGTGGGAGGAGGGGGAGGAGAAGAAAAGGGAAGAGAGGAGAGAGAGGAGGAGAGAGGGGAGAAAGGGGGAGAGAGGGAGGGAGATGTAAAAAGAGGAGGTGAGGAGATGACGGAGGAGATGAAGGTTTTTTAATGTTCTTTTAAAATCGTCATGCAAATATATTCGAGAGACAAAAATCACATTTAACACATTTTAAACTTCCAGAAGACAGAAAAACATCATTCAAAGTCTCGTTGACAATAAAAACCCAAACCAACTCGACATCTGTTTTGTCTTCAGCGACGGCGTGAAACCTCAAAGTGTCGTAAACACGAGCGGCGCTTCGTTTACGACGAACGGAAGAAGAAATAAATAAAAACCTTCCAACAACATGTTTGTGCTGCTTCTCCAGCCGCCGTGAAGACGCATCATTTACATTTTCATACATTTTCATACATTTCCTGCATCCGCGCGTGTGTGTGTGTGTGTGTGTGTGTGTGTGTGTGTGTGTGTGTGTGAACATTGCTATTCAGTAACGACAACATTTTCTATGCATTTTTTTTTTGACAAAAAAAAAAGACAAATGTAAATTTAGTTTGAAAAACGAAAGCAATTTTCATTCAGACACATTTTTTCTTCCCCTCATCTCTCTGATAACCATGTTTATGTTCACGTCTGGACAAAACCAATCTGGTGAAATCACAGAGGGGGGAGTCGGACTCAAACTTTTCTCTCTCTCTCTCTTTTTTCAGGCGGTTTAAGCGTCTCAAGTGGTTTTTTTCTAGCGAACGCCTCGAACACTCGAAGCCACCGAAACCCACAGAGCCGCCTGCCAAACCCTCAGACCAGCCTCCCTTCTGGTTTCTGTGTCTCCCGCTCATCAGGACGGCCTAATGGGACGTTTTATTGTGTTATTTCGCCCCCAGGGAGGGAGGGGGGGAGGAAGGGGGAGGCGCGGGGAGAGTTTAGATACAAAGCCAACTTTGTGCTTTGTGGAGGTTTTTTTGTTGTTTCTGAAAGTTGGCCAACGTTTCTGCCGTCGGCCTCCTTCCTCTCACATTTTACCTTCTTTCTCCTCTTCGTCGTTTTTATTCACGTTTTATTCATCAGATGTTTTTCATTCATTTAGAATTCAGAATGAAAAGACGGGGTTTTTTTTAACAAACTGAGTAAAAAGTAAGTTTTATAGAGCAGACGCATCGTTTGCTGCCAACAACATCACCATCAAGTCTGACGTCATAATTAATAATATATAAGATGATTTTATGGTTTAGAGAGAAAAAGGGGGAAATTCCCATCACTAGCTCCAGAGGTGACGTCTTCAAATAATAATATTCACATTAAAAACAAATATGTAAAACCGAACACATGGTTTAAAACAAAGAATGATGGTAAGACTTTAGGGTTCAGGGTTTGGTAAATAATTGTAATAAACTTTTTTTTCAGTATATTTTAGGGAATTATAAGAAACGGGAATAAAAAAGGACGTAAACTGCGAGTACGTATTATTTTTTATAATTTTATTCATATTATGTATGTCCTTCACACTTGTAAAGTGATGATCATTATTGAATATATTATTTTATTTTTAAACACTCGCAAAAGCAGTCAATAAAAAGTTATTTAAATACAATTAAATTCTAACTGTATTTAAAGCTAGCCAACGACGGGAGCGTCCACACAAGAGGCTCCTCCCACATTATCGCCATAGTTACCGTAAGAACTGGCTTCAACGGTAACACTTCAGTACTGCAACCACATCAGGTTTCAGAAAATAAAAACGCTGTTTGTGCTAAAATGACGACGTCTGTAAAGTGAAAAACGTTACAAACTCAACAAACGACATGCGACACAAACAGATGTTTCTTAAAAACAGAAAAGTAACGTCCAACGTGCTTGTTCAGTTTTTAAGGTGAATTACGCAACTTTATGACAAAGATTGTGGTTAAAATGAGTATGTTTTTTGCAGAAAATAAGTACTGTTATGAATCCGCGGTTAGTTACGTGATGTAGCAAAACAACGGCAAAGACACTATTTTGACTTTGTTTCACGCGGACATGAAGAGTGGTCTCCTGTGTGAAAGTCCCGTGTTTGTTTGACCCGACCATCCACCCAGGCATCACAACGCAGGCGAGCAGCCGTTTGTGGAAATAATCATGGAATCGGAATCTAGCAATATGTAACCGTAACTGATGCGTTTTCAGGTGAGACGAAGTTACGCTTTATAACGATTGTTACGTTCAGCAACAAAACCTCTTAGATAGGTTTGGGAAAACAACGTAGTTGGACTTCGTACAGCATCAACGTTTAAAACTACGTCACAAACTCTGGGCGACAGACAAAATTAAGAATTTGATCATTTGTGTCCCTGAACACTTTGTGACAGGAAAACGTACAGAACTCTCCCCCATTAACAGCCCGATGTTTTCCCTACGTGGATTTTAGCGCCCTCTAGTAACAACGGCCACTAGAGGGCAACGTCTTTGATGTAAACATGTCGTTCTTGGACTGAAACATCCCGCCCCTAAAAACAAATATCCAAATCTTTTCCTCCTTTTATAGGCGCTCCTCCCTCCGACTTTCACCCCGTAGCGTAGAATTCATCGTCCTCGCTGTTTTTTAACGTCCACCTCTTTGTCCCGCTCGCTCGCCCATCGCTCACCCTCCTCTCTCTCCATCATCTCTCCATCATCTTCCCCTCCAGAGCCGCTGTGCTGTACTGATAGTGGGAGCACTTGTGCAGTCAGCTGTGAAGTCTGTCCTCCTCCTCCTCCTCTTCCTCTCTCTCTCTCGCCATTCCTCCCTCTCTCCCTCTCTCCCCCTCTCTCTCTCTCTCTCTCCCTCTACCTGGAAATTAATTTGGTCTCCTCCAGATGCCTATCGCCGCTGAAATGCCCCCAGAAATAGATCCACAAACAGCAGCTCAGCCAAACGCTGTTGCTGCCTGACAGCCTTTAGCACAACACGCACAACACACACACACACACACACACACACACACACACACACACACACACTGGTGGGGGAGGGGAGCAGATGGAGGGTGTACATGGGGGGAGAGCGGCGCGTCGGAGGGAGAAGACGGATGGACAAGTGAATAGACGGATCACCTACAGATTTGTTCACTTTATTGCCGAAACAAACAAACAAACAAACAAACAAACATCAGCTGTGGATTGATTTCCTTCCTTCCAGGCGGCCGTTTGCGTTCGCTTCGTCTACGAAGAAGAGCAGCAGCTTGCGAACCTGCCGCAGATAGATAATTCATCGCAATAAAAGATTTAATCACCTTTTCTTTTTATTTATTTCTTTACTTCACGTCAACGTCGGCGGCGGTTTACAAGCGGGAGTCTCGTCTCCGTGGTGCATTCAAGGACACGCTGGAGACGTACGTATGTGTATCTGGTTCTTGGACGGCTGACCTGGGTTCAGGTCCTAACTGTGCTGATATTTCCAAGCTTGAAAAGGTAACGTTATTTTAACAAGTCGCTTGTTTTAATTCTGCGATAAAAAAAAAACCTGAGTTGTTTATCAGCGAGCAAACAGGAAGTCAGAAAACGAAACGCTAACGATAGCCTTCACATTAGCTTCCACCGTTTCGTACTAGCGCACAAATTCAACTTTAACTTGTAACGTCTCCTTTTGAAAATGAGTTTCCTGCATTAATCACGTAGTTTGTTGCCTTACACTTAAAAAAAAAAAAAAAAAAACGTAAAACAGAAGTGGCAGCACAAAATGCTCAAAAATCCTTTTTATTCGTTGCTAAAAAGTTCACGTCTAGTTTTGGATGATGAACGCCTAAAATGTCCGCTCCCAAATGAAACGGCTTCTGTCGTCACATTTCAGGTAACGTACGTGTTTTTGCCGTACGACAAATTGTTTCCGATCAAAGTCAGCTCAAGTCCAAATTTAGTTTTTGTTTCTAAACATAACGCAGAACGCGGTTTAGTCAGACGTGTACGTAGTTTTGTCGGAGACACGTTTAACGCTAACAACAACGTGAGCGTTTGACAAAAAGAAAAAAGGTTAAAAGCATTTACAGAAATGTACGAACCTTTAAAGCATCGTGTCTGAGAGGAAGAGAGAAGTGCTTCAATATACGAGAGTTCGCTGGTCACATCGTCTCCGATGTTTCATCCGATAACAAATAGTTTTGTTTTATAAAATAAACTTTAGCAAACTATTTGACGGTCAACTCCAATAATCTGTTTTCAGCCCTCGAAACGGACAAATTATCCGGAAAGCGATTTCTGTGATGCTCGGACGATCCGATCTCGCCGTTCCGTCATCGTGGTCGAAACACCTCGCTAGCAACAAACCGATGACTCCAAATCACAACGGGAAGAAAACTAGCTAGAAACTGCGTTTGTGCACAAATGTGACGTCATCGTCTCGGAGACGTATCAGATAACAAACTCTCATAAATTCAACTTCCTGTCCGTGAGGTTGTGGCTTCCTTCCTCCTTCGGCTCACGACAAATTAAGAGGATGAAACCGACGAGCCGAGTCAGGGTGTCATTTCAGCTCCATACATTTGACCTTTGACCCCTCTTGCTCTCCGAACAGACCGTGTATGCAAATAACCGGCTGTTAGTCTGCTGCACACCGTTACGCCACGCGTCGCCACGGATACAGCTTCGTGCTGCTGGAGGCCGGCGGTGTCGCTGAGGTGCAGATGGGAAATTTAACCGTGAGACTGATTCCCTCCCCGCCATCAGATCTGAAGCTGCGGTGTGAAAGTCACTGCGACGCCATCACAGTCAGCTGCCATCTGACGGGTTCGTCTCGCCGTTTCCAGGCGGCGGATAATTACGGGAACGCAGCGGCGTCAAAACAACAACAACAACGTTTCAGCAGCTTCACAACGAACTGAAAACACCCGTTCCCCCTCCGTCCACGCCGCTCACCTGCTCCACTCAGACGACTGCTAAGGAATCACAATTACACACGATTGATTCCCGAATCCAAGCGGCGTGTTCCCGCGGCGAGAAAATGATCTCGCCATATGTCGCCTCGTTGGACCGGAACGTGACGGAGCATCAGAAGTATCTGCTGCACGGAATAAATGCAGAATCCAAAGCCAAACATGAAACACAGAATCAAAGTGTGTGTTTGTCGTCTCAGAGAGAAAAGTAAGAGAATCAAATAATGAGAATGTCTCGTAAACGAGGTGGAAAACAGAACGGATCATTCCTGATCAGCACGATCAGAAGAGAAGATCAAACAGAAGAGAAAACAAGAAAAGAATCACAGTGATATGTTTCTCTGCAGCCAAAACAAACTGATTGTACTATAGAAAATAAAATAAATCAATTAATTGTTCTCGTGTCCATAAAATAAATAAATCGATTGTACTCGAGTCCATATAATAAAATAAATAATTAAATTGTACTTGTCTCACGAAAAATAAAATAAATAATTAAATTGCACTCGTGTCCAGAAAAGTAAATAAAATAAATTGCTGTCAACAGGTGAAAAATATCCAACTTCATATTTGAATAAAAGAGGATCAGATGGACGGTATTTATCATCAACAACCAAGAAATATAACACACACACACACACACACACACACACACACACACACACACACACTCCTGTCTGCCACAACAGAATAAACAGAATAGAAAAGAATCTGTTGCCGCGTCAACAGGTGAGAAACACCAGAAGAAGAACGCGTCTTCATACAGAAGTCAAACTACACCAGAAGAAGAAGAAGAAGGGAATCGAACCTGCGTGATCGTGGGACTACTTCCTGTCCGTCTAACGGACGCGATGACACGCTTCCTGTCAGAGGACAACAGTTGTAGAAAGAGAAAACATCCACCAGTTGATCAGCTGGGAGCCGCAAACAAACACAATCATCATTATTATTATTATTATAATTATAATTATTATTATTATTAGCAGCAGCCTTTAAAAAAGGTCACGTGGTCACGTTTGACCTGCACAGGTAGAAGCCACGAACGCCCCTCCACATTAAAACTTCCTGTTAATTCCACACACACGCGCGCGCACACACACACACTACTCGCTCGGAGCGTTGACAACACACTGCATGGCTCTCCCTGTAACCTGCACGCGCGTGCACGTCAGGGTTCACACACACACACACACGCACTTAACACGCGTGCATGAGCAGGCGAGACAGACAGCAGCAAAAGGCAAAGACAGTGTTGTGTTTCCACCGAGCAGTCAGCCAACCGACCTGTTACCCACACACACACGCACGCGCGCACACGCACAGACTCTCCTCTCGTAGCGGCGTTCCCTGACACCTTCAGACTCACAATGAAAAACAAACCCCGCCGGGGTCCGCCGGTTCCTCCCGTGTCAACATGCACCGGGGGAGGAGAGCGTGCGTGTGCGCGCGTGTGCGTGCGTGAGGGAGGGAGGGAGGGAGGGAAAAACCCTGAGCCCCGTTACCGTTCTCTGCGCGTCGGGTCCTGCTGGATGCTCGGCTTGGTGGGCGCCATCTTCCTGCAACAATTCTTTGATTTCTCACTTTCTCGTCTCTTTTCCTCCTCCGGTTTATTTGGACGCGGAGCCGCGGCGGCGCGCTGCGCCCTGACAGCAATGCGTCATGGTCGGCGTGTTAAGACAAAGCCATGTCCGTGTGTGAGCGTGCATGTGTGTGTGTGTGTGCGTGCGTGTGCGCGCTCAGCAGCGTGGAAACAACGGGCGGCGGAGGTGGAGGCGAGGAGCGGGCTGCAGCAGCGGAGGCATGCCGAGAGGAGTGAGGGGGAGCCCGGGGTGGATGCCTCTCACATCCCGCTTCCTTTCCTCGCGCCTTCCTCTCTCTCTCTCTCTCTCGCGCTCTCTCACCGCACACACACCGCGCGCGCGCGCACACAGCACCGCACAAGAATGTCCTGCACGCGCTCCGGAGGAGAAAGGAGAAAAAAAACACGTAAAACCGAGACGCCGTCCAGATCGTTACATCGCCGCCGCCGCAGCGCTTACATCCCGGTTCGCGTCCCCGCGGCGGAGCGTCGCTGCTCGGTCACACCGCCGCCGCTTTTTCGGAGCTTTTTTTTTTCCTCCGGCTGCTGACAGAAAAAAAAAAAAAAAAAAAAAGGACAGCGCACATCTCCGGAATTTTCTCGGTGCAACAACGCCACTCAGTTGGAGCCAGTTTATATATTTATTTATATATATTTATATTTATGTGTGCGCTTTCATTTTGTATTTTAATTCTCTTCCTGTTATTTAATAGCAAAAAGCGTGCGCGAGGGGGGTGATGGGTGATTTATTTGGATGGTTGCCTGTAAATCAGATCCTGATAACAAACACATCACCTCACCTTCTACACAAATATCACTTTTCACGCAGCTGCTTCATTACTTTTATTTTATTTTTTAAATATATTCAAAGTGTTTTTCTGAGTTTGTTGTGAAAATGAAAATCTGAAATTATCATCTGACTTCTTTTAGATTTTTATTTCCCAGCAGGCTTTGATGTTAACATGACACAAATTGGCAGATTATATATATATAATTTTTGTTGTTGTCATAATTCCTGTTTTCTCTCCTGATTGGCCGTGAGCCTGAACGCCAGTGTGCGCTGATGAACCTGCCGGCTGCAGCCCGGGAAGCTTGAAAACGGCGTACCGATGACCTGTCAAGGTCAAAGGCATGCTGGGTATTCTCCACACAAACATGGGGGTTTACGGGGCGGTGCTGTGGCGGAAAAATAAAGCACCAGAGAGAGAGGGGGGGGGGGGGGGGGGGTGACCTCCGGGGGTTCGAACGCCGGCGTCCACGCACGTGCTGCTCTGCAGTCAGGAGAGCCGCCGCCGCCGCCGCTCGCCTCATTACGTCTGACAGCGGATTCATTTCACCGTCTGGAGACGCATTTTCATTCAATATTTAAAACGTCCGTGTTTGTAAAAAGATGTTCGGTAAGGTCAAAGGTCACACGTTTGACCCCCCTTGGCTTAAGTCCACTTTAGACGCGTCTTTGGAAGCAGATCGGATCAAACTCAGGTCTGGCTTGCTCCGTGAATCAGGTCCGACTTGCTCCGAGGACCAGGTCTGGCTGCGCCGGGGGCCAGGTACGCTCTGGGAACCAGGTCTGGCTGCTCCGGGGACCAGGTCTGGCTTGCTCCGGAACTAGGTCTGCTTACCGGGACCAGGTCTGGCTTGCTCCGGGACCAGGTCTGCTTACCGGGACCAGGTCTGGCTTGCTCCGGGACCAGGTCTGCTTACTGGGAAGCAGCCGAACGGAGGCGACGGGGATAATGGAGCGTAATGTAGAAACGTATTAACTCCCAGCTGCTTGTTTGGGGGAACATCATGTTTCGGGAGAGAGAGAGAGGGGGGGAGAGAGAGGGGGAGAAAGAGACCGGCACTCACTTAAAACCCCACTTAGACCCAGACCCGGGTCTGGGGGGCCTCGCCGTGGTCCTCCTGGAGGAACCTCGGGACCTGCAGCTGCAGTTAAAACTCCCGATCAGAGAACGGCGTCCCCACAAACATGAGGTTCACTTCCCCAAAACCCCCATATGGGGGTCTGATGTGACCCCCCCCCTGCTTTAAATAACAATGCCCCCCCCCCACCTCCTTATTCTCCTCCTATTTGTTGCTTTAGAGGCCGAGACGCTCAGCGCTGAGAGGCCCGGCTCGTGATTTATGTCGTGTTTGCTCCCCACGGCTTTTAGACTCTATACACACACACACACACACACACACACACACACACATATAAGGAGTGTTTAAGGCGAGTGTGTGTGGTGTGTTCAGGGCCCCACACGGCTCCAGATGATTAGAAAAAAAACAACCCATAGCGATCGTTCGGATTCAGATCGGAGGAATCACCTCCATCACCTCCATCACCTCCTCCCTCCCACCGTGAGCTGGACTTCACCCCTCCGTCTCCCCCGTTTCTCACCCGTCTTCACTAAATACACTTCAACGCAAAAAACAACCCAACAGCCGTTTCATCTAATCCTCTTGTTTGGTATCAAAGTTTTCCTTTCAGCTTTTAATTATAATAATAATTTTTTTTTTAAATGCAAACTGAGAAAAATGCCACTTTTTCTTTTAATCCACTTTCACACAAAATCTCAGATTTTTAATACTGATGGCTTCAAATAAAAAGGGTCTAAAAGCATCAAAGCAAAGAGTTTCCACTGAGTTCGAGATGCCCAACTCCGAACATTAAACCTCAATATTCAACTATTAATATGCACTTTTTCTAGATTTTAGGCTCCAGCTCTGGACCAGGACGCTACAGGTCTCTGGTGCCCCCCCTCCCCGACGTACCTTTGCTGGTAGGCGGTGATCCCCTGCACGCTCTGAGGGGACCCGTTCGTGGCTCCGGGGACCGGCACGGGCACCCGACCCACCGGGGGTCCCGTCACCATCCCGCCGCCTCCCCCGCCGCCTCCGACTCCTCCGGCTCCCGACGCCGTCACCTGGACGCTGAAATCCGGGAAGATCCTGATCATGGTCCCCGTCTCCGATGCGCTCCCGCGTCTGTTAGTTTGACACCTCCTCCTCCACCTTACTGGGATCACTGGGATCACTGGGAGGTGTTGGTTCCGCAACAGAAGAACAATCTTCTCTCTGTTCCCTTTTCTTCTTCTAACCTTCGGATGGAACTCTCAGGCTGATCCGGATCATGGTCCCGGTGGCTCCGGTGCGTAAAAGCAAAACAGTCTCCAATCAGCGGATCGATAAGATTACCGGGCAGAGTGATAGTTGAACAACCCCCCCCCCCTCCCGCCCCACCAAGCTGGTCTTCAGCGGGAACCCCCCGTGCAGCTCCGGACCATGGTCCCGGTGTCTCTGGTGCGCGCGCGGTCTCTCTCTCTTCTTGCCTCCCACTCAAACAGTCGATCGGATCGATGTCTCGCTGGATCTAACAGTTGATCTTTTTCTTTTTAATTCACGGATCAAACGCGGACGCTCAGCCGCGTCTGCGTGGTCGCGTCCCGGCGCAGCAGCTCCGGACTCTCCGCTCTCAGCGCGGGCTCCGCCGCCGGCTCCCCATCCGAGAAAGGCATCCGGTCGCCGGCTACCCTCTCGGTGTCTGCCCGGTTGGCTTGTCTGCGGGAACGGCGGACCTGAAAGAGAGCAGTCAAGTCAATCAGTCGGTCAGAGAGAGAGAGAGAGAGAGAGAGAGAGAGAGAGGGAGAGAGAGAGAGGGGGGAGAGAGCGAGAGAGAGCGCGCGGCTCTCAGCAGCACGAGCTCGGCAATGACATTGGTGTGTGTGATACAGTGATACAGCGGCGGCGGCGGCGCAACGTGTGTGTCGGTATGTCGGCGAGCGCCTGCGCGCGCGCGTGTGTGTGTGTGCTGTCCTCTGCGCCCGAGAGAGAGAGAGAGAGAGGGAGGGAGAGAGAGATTGAGTGATAGCGCTGTTTGTTCAGCTGGAGGACGTCTGTTCTCCTCAGACTTCGCTGTAAACTGGACTTTGATTTTTTTTTTTTTTTTTTATGTAAATAAGAAACACTTTTATAGAAAAAGGTCGCTTTTTTCACACATAAAAGTCTTCAAAACGGACCAACAGGTTAGATAAACCCGGTGAAACTTCCAGCAGCGCCGCGCGGGGAGAACCGGGACGAGTTTCATTATCTGGCGGGAAAACTAACTCGGATATTTGGCTTGTTGTGTGCGCGTAAAGACTCCGGTGATCCGGTGATCCGGTGTTCTCTTTACGCTCACGAGAAGCGGACACGTGTTTAATTCAACGTCAGGGATTCACAAGTGTTGCGTCTGTGGGAGGTGGAGAGGTGGATGGAGGTGGATGGAGATGGAGACATGGATGGAGGTGTGGTAAAAAGATGCACGGAGCTCCGTGGAGAGGGTCGGGTGGAGGAGGTTTGGAGGAACCTCCTCTCAGCTCTCTGGAGCTCCGTGTGTGATCAGACTCCAGAATAAACTCACTCACTCACTCACTCACACTCTCTCTCTCTCACACACACACACACACACACACACACACACACACACACACACACACACACGTCTCCTCCCATTCCTCCCTCTCACATGCAGCTTATTTCCCAGAATTCTTTATCCGTGTTAAATGTTTTAGTGGAGCTCAGGAAACCTAAATCATGAGGTTTGAATTCTGTAAATCCTTCAGGATTAAAGCATCAGAATGTCAGATAGAAGCTGATCATTCAGGATTCTACAGACGAGATCACATGATCTGGAGTAAAGACTGTAGAAATGATGATGATTTTTAGTAGTAGTGTTAGTATTATTATTATTATTATTATTATTATTACAACCTTGGAGTTCTGTCTTTCAGAGTTTCACTAACAGAACGTCACAAAACATAAAAATAGATATAAATCCAACAAAACGACAATAAGGAAACTAAAATGACATTCCTGAACTTCTCAAATACAACGTAGAAAAACACTACGTCATTGATTCACTACGTCATTGATTCACTACGTCACTGCTTCATTGCATCACTACGTCATTGATTCACTACGTCATTGATTCACTACGTCATTGCATCACTACGTCATTGCTTCACTACGTCATTGCTTCATTGATTCACTATTCCATTGCTTCACTACGTCATTGATTCATTGCTTCACTACTTCATTGATTCATTGCTTCACTGCTTCACTACGTCATTGATTCATTGCTTCATTGATTCACTACGTCATTGCTTCACTGCTTCACTACGTCACTGCTTCATTGCTTCACTACGTCACTGCTTCACTACGTCATTGCTTCACTACGTCATTGATTCATTGCTTCATTGCTTCACTACGTCATTGCTTCATTGCTTCACTACGTCACTGCTTCATTGCTTCACTACGTCACTGCTTCACTACGTCACTGCTTCACTACGTCATTGCTTCATTGATTCACTATGTCATTGCTTCACTACGTCATTGCTTCATTGCTTCATTATGTCACTGCTTCATTGCTTCACTACGTCACTGCTTCACTACGTCATTGCTTCATTGCTTCACTACGTCATTGATTCATTGCTTCATTGCGTCACTACGTCATTGCTTCATTGCTTCACTACGTCACTGCTTCATTGCTTCACTACGTCATTGCTTCACTACGTCATTGCTTCATTGATTCACTATGTCATTGCTTCACTACGTCATTGCTTCATTGCTTCACTACGTCACTGCTTCATTGCTTCACTACGTCATTGCTTCATTGATTCACTATGTCATTGCTTCACTACGTCATTGCTTCATTGCTTCACTACGTCACTGCTTCATTGCTTCACTACGTCATTGCTTCACTACGTCATTGCTTCATTGCTTCATTATGTCACTGCTTCACTACGTCATTGCTTCATTGATTCACTATGTCATTGATTCATTGCTTCACTACGTCATTGCTTCACTACGTCATTGATTCATTGCTTCACTACGTCATTGCTTCACTACGTCATTGCTTCATTACGCCACTGCTTCATTGCTTCACTACGTCACTGATTCACTACGTCATTGATTCACTACGTCATTGCTTCACTACGTCACTACGTCACTGCTTCATTGCTTCACTACGTCACTGCTTCACTACGTCATTGCTTCACTACGTCATTGATTCATTGCTTCACTGCTTCACTACGTCATTGATTCATTGCTTCATTGATTCACTACGTCATTGCTTCACTGCTTCACTACGTCACTGCTTCATTGCTTCACTACGTCACTGCTTCACTACGTCATTGCTTCACTACGTCATTGATTCATTGCTTCATTGCTTCACTACGTCATTGCTTCATTGCTTCACTACGTCACTGCTTCATTGCTTCACTACGTCACTGCTTCACTACGTCACTGCTTCACTACGTCATTGCTTCATTGATTCACTATGTCATTGCTTCACTACGTCATTGCTTCATTGCTTCATTATGTCACTGCTTCATTGCTTCACTACGTCACTGCTTCACTACGTCATTGCTTCATTGCTTCACTACGTCATTGATTCATTGCGTCACTACGTCATTGCTTCATTGCTTCACTACGTCACTGCTTCATTGCTTCACTACGTCATTGCTTCACTACGTCATTGCTTCATTGATTCACTATGTCATTGCTTCACTACGTCATTGCTTCATTGCTTCACTATGTCATTGCTTCACTACGTCATTGCTTCATTGCTTCATTATGTCACTGCTTCACTACGTCATTGCTTCATTGATTCACTACGTCATTGCTTCACTACGTCACTGCTTCATTGCTTCACTACGTCATTGCTTCACTACGTCATTGCTTCATTGATTCACTATGTCATTGCTTCACTACGTCATTGCTTCACTATGTCATTGCTTCACTACGTCATTGCTTCATTGCTTCATTATGTCACTGCTTCACTACGTCATTGCTTCATTGATTCACTACGTCATTGCTTCACTACGTCATTGCTTCATTATGTCACTGCTTCACTACGTCATTGCTTCATTGATTCACTATGTCATTGATTCATTGCTTCACTACGTCATTGCTTCACTACGTCATTGATTCATTGCTTCACTACGTCATTGCTTCACTACGTCATTGCTTCATTACGCCACTGCTTCATTGCTTCACTACGTCACTGATTCACTACGTCATTGATTCACTACGTCATTGCTTCACTACGTCACTACGTCACTGCTTCATTGCTTCACTACGTCACTGCTTCACTACGTCATTGCTTCACTACGTCATTGATTCATTGCTTCACTGCTTCACTACGTCATTGATTCATTGCTTCATTGATTCACTACGTCATTGCTTCACTGCTTCACTACGTCACTGCTTCATTGCTTCACTACGTCACTGCTTCACTACGTCATTGCTTCACTACGTCATTGATTCATTGCTTCATTGATTCACTACGTCATTGCTTCACTGCTTCACTACGTCACTGCTTCATTGCTTCACTACGTCACTGCTTCACTACGTCATTGCTTCACTACGTCATTGATTCATTGCTTCATTGCTTCACTACGTCATTGCTTCATTGCTTCACTACGTCACTGCTTCATTGCTTCACTACGTCACTGCTTCACTACGTCACTGCTTCACTACGTCATTGCTTCATTGATTCACTATGTCATTGCTTCACTACGTCATTGCTTCATTGCTTCATTATGTCACTGCTTCATTGCTTCACTACGTCACTGCTTCACTACGTCATTGCTTCATTGCTTCACTACGTCATTGATTCATTGCGTCACTACGTCATTGCTTCATTGCTTCACTACGTCACTGCTTCATTGCTTCACTACGTCATTGCTTCACTACGTCATTGCTTCATTGATTCACTATGTCATTGCTTCACTACGTCATTGCTTCATTGCTTCACTATGTCATTGCTTCACTACGTCATTGCTTCATTGCTTCATTATGTCACTGCTTCACTACGTCATTGCTTCATTGATTCACTACGTCATTGCTTCACTACGTCACTGCTTCATTGCTTCACTACGTCATTGCTTCACTACGTCATTGCTTCATTGATTCACTATGTCATTGCTTCACTACGTCATTGCTTCACTATGTCATTGCTTCACTACGTCATTGCTTCATTGCTTCATTATGTCACTGCTTCACTACGTCATTGCTTCATTGATTCACTACGTCATTGCTTCACTACGTCATTGCTTCATTATGTCACTGCTTCACTACGTCATTGCTTCATTGATTCACTATGTCATTGATTCATTGCTTCACTACGTCATTGCTTCACTACGTCATTGATTCATTGCTTCACTACGTCATTGCTTCACTACGTCATTGCTTCATTACGCCACTGCTTCATTGCTTCACTACGTCACTGATTCACTACGTCATTGATTCACTACGTCATTGCTTCACTACGTCACTACGTCACTGCTTCATTGCTTCACTACGTCACTGCTTCACTACGTCATTGCTTCACTACGTCATTGATTCATTGCTTCACTGCTTCACTACGTCATTGATTCATTGCTTCATTGATTCACTACGTCATTGCTTCACTGCTTCACTACGTCACTGCTTCATTGCTTCACTACGTCACTGCTTCACTACGTCATTGCTTCACTACGTCATTGATTCATTGCTTCATTGCTTCACTACGTCATTGCTTCATTGCTTCACTACGTCACTGCTTCATTGCTTCACTACGTCACTGCTTCACTACGTCACTGCTTCACTACGTCATTGCTTCATTGATTCACTATGTCATTGTTTCACTACGTCATTGCTTCATTGCTTCATTATGTCACTGCTTCATTGCTTCACTACGTCACTGCTTCACTACGTCATTGCTTCATTGCTTCACTACGTCATTGATTCATTGCGTCACTACGTCATTGCTTCATTGCTTCACTACGTCACTGCTTCATTGCTTCACTACGTCATTGCTTCACTACGTCATTGCTTCATTGATTCACTATGTCATTGCTTCACTACGTCATTGCTTCATTGCTTCACTATGTCATTGCTTCAATACGTCATTGCTTCATTGCTTCATTATGTCACTGCTTCACTACGTCATTGCTTCATTGATTCACTACGTCATTGCTTCACTACGTCATTGCTTCATTGCTTCACTACGTCACTGCTTCATTGCTTCACTACGTCATTGCTTCACTACGTCATTGCTTCATTGCTTCATTATGTCACTGCTTCACTACGTCATTGCTTCATTGATTCACTATGTCATTGATTCATTGCTTCACTACGTCATTGATTCATTGCTTCACTACGTCATTGCTTCATTGCTTCACTACGTCATTGCTTCACTACGTCATTGCTTCATTGCTTCACTACGTCATTGCTTCATTGCTTCACTATGTCATTGATTCACTGCTTCACTACGTCACTGCTTCACTACGTCATTGCTTCATTACGTCACTGCTTCATTGCTTCACTACGTCACTGATTCACTACGTCATTGATTCACTACGTCATTGCTTCACTACGTCACTACGTCACTGCTTCATTGCTTCACTACGTCATTGTTTCATTGCTTCACTACGTCACTGCTTCATTGCTTCACTACGTCACTGCTTCACTACGTCACTGCTTCACTACGTCATTGCTTCATTGATTCACTATGTCATTGATTCATTGCTTCAGTACGTCATTGATTCATTGCTTCACTACGTCATTGCTTCATTGCTTCACTACGTCATTGCTTCATTACGTCATTGCTTCATTGCTTCACTACGTCATTGCTTCATTGCTTCACTACGTCATTGCTTCATTGCTTCACTACGTCATTGCTTCACTATGTCATTGATTCACTGCTTCACTACGTCACTGCTTCACTACGTCATTGCTTCATTACGTCACTGCTTCATTGCTTCACTACGTCACTGCTTCACTACGTCATTGATTCACTACGTCATTGCTTCACTACGTCACTGCTTCACTACGTCATTGCTTCACTACGTCATTGATTCACTACGTCATTGCTTCACTACGTCATTGCTTCATTGCTTCACTACGTCATTGATTCACTACGTCATTGCTTCACTACGTCACTGCTTCACTACGTCACTACGTCACTGATTCACTACGTCATTGCTTCACTACGTCACTGCTTCACTACGTCACTACGTCACTGATTCACTACGTCATTGATTCACTACGTCATTGCTTCACTACGTCATTGCTTCATTGCTTCACTACGTCATTGATTCACTACGTCATTGCTTCACTACGTCACTGCTTCACTACGTCACTACGTCACTGCTTCACTACGTCATTGCTTCATTGCTTCACTACGTCACTGCTTCATTGCTTCACTACGTCACTGCTTCATTGATTCACTACGTCATTGATTCACTACGTCACTGCTTCACTACGTCATTGATTCACTACGTCATTGCTTCACTACGTCACTGCTTCACTACGTCACTGCTTCATTGCTTCACTACGTCATTGATTCACTACGTCATTGCTTCACTACGTCATTGCTTCATTGCTTCACTACGTCATTGATTCACTACGTCATTGCTTCACTACGTCACTGCTTCACTACGTCACTGCTTCACTACGTCACTACGTCACTGATTCACTACGTCATTGCTTCACTACGTCACTGCTTCACTACGTCACTACGTCACTGATTCACTACGTCATTGATTCACTACGTCATTGATTCACTACGTCACTGCTTCATTGCTTCACTACATCACTGCTTCATTGCTTCACTACGTCACTGCTTCATTGATTCACTACGTCATTGATTCACTACGTCACTGCTTCACTACGTCATTGATTCACTATGTCATTGCTTCACTACGTCATTGATTCACTATGTCATTGCTTCACTACGTCACTGCTTCACTACGTCACTGCTTCATTGCTTCACTACGTCATTGATTCACTACGTCATTGATTCACTACGTCACTGCTTCATTGCTTCACTACGTCATTGCTTCACTACGTCATTGCTTCATTGCTTCACTACGTCATTGCTTCATTGCTTCACTACGTCATTGCTTCACTATGTCATTGATTCACTGCTTCACTACGTCACTGCTTCACTACGTCATTGCTTCATTACGTCACTGCTTCATTGCTTCACTACGTCACTGATTCACTACGTCATTGATTCACTACGTCATTGCTTCACTACGTCACTGCTTCACTACGTCATTGCTTCACTACGTCATTGATTCACTACGTCATTGCTTCACTACGTCATTGCTTCATTGCTTCACTACGTCATTGATTCACTACGTCATTGCTTCACTACGTCACTGCTTCACTACGTCACTACGTCACTGATTCACTACGTCATTGCTTCACTACGTCACTGCTTCACTACGTCACTACGTCACTGATTCACTACGTCATTGATTCACTACGTCATTGCTTCACTACGTCATTGCTTCATTGCTTCACTACGTCATTGATTCACTACGTCATTGCTTCACTACGTCACTGCTTCACTACGTCATTGCTTCATTGCTTCACTACGTCACTGCTTCATTGCTTCACTACGTCATTGATTCACTACGTCATTGCTTCACTACGTCATTGATTCACTACGTCATTGATTCACTACGTCACTGCTTCATTGCTTCACTACGTCACTGCTTCATTGCTTCACTACGTCACTGCTTCATTGATTCACTACGTCATTGATTCACTACGTCACTGCTTCACTACGTCATTGATTCACTACGTCATTGCTTCACTACGTCACTGCTTCACTACGTCACTGCTTCATTGCTTCACTACGTCATTGATTCACTACGTCATTGCTTCACTACGTCATTGCTTCATTGCTTCACTACGTCATTGATTCACTACGTCATTGCTTCACTACGTCACTGCTTCACTACGTCACTGCTTCACTACGTCACTACGTCACTGATTCACTACGTCATTGCTTCACTACGTCACTGCTTCACTACGTCACTACGTCACTGATTCACTACGTCATTGATTCACTACGTCATTGATTCACTACGTCACTGCTTCATTGCTTCACTACGTCACTGCTTCATTGCTTCACTACGTCACTGCTTCATTGATTCACTACGTCATTGATTCACTACGTCATTGCTTCACTACGTCATTGATTCACTATGTCATTGCTTCACTACGTCACTGCTTCACTACGTCACTGCTTCATTGCTTCACTACGTCATTGATTCACTACGTCATTGATTCACTATGTCACTGCTTCACTACGTCATTGATTCACTATGTCATTGCTTCACTACGTCATTGATTCACTATGTCATTGCTTCACTACGTCACTGCTTCACTACGTCACTGCTTCATTGCTTCACTACGTCATTGATTCACTACGTCATTGATTCACTACGTCACTGCTTCATTGCTTCACTACGTCATTGATTCACTACGTCACTGCTTCACTACGTCATTGCTTCACTACGTCATTGCTTCACTGCGTCACTACGTCATTGCTTCACTGCGTCACTACGCCGGTGTTGCTGACCTAAAGTAAACCTTCCAAACGTACAATAAGCGGATGAAGAACGCGTCGCTAACATTCATCGTGTTGCTTCTACGTGATTATTTCAGACTTTGCCGCTGAGACGCGTTCACAGAGCTTAAAAACTCTCATTTGCATCCTGACATTTCCAGCGCAGGGAATCGAACCCCCAACTCTGGCGTTTTTACTGCTCCCCTCCTCCGTATCGAGCCACCCAGGACACATTTTCAATATTTCATGCTGCTGAGGCCCCGGCGGGCGCCCTGGCGGACCCCCGCGGGGCCTCTGAGCCTCACTTTGAGACCCGCCGGTCCTCGTCTGTCCTCCAAACAAAGCAGCGCACTAATAAAACCCCCAATCCGGCTGATTAACTACCAATAAAAACACAGCTCGCCACTCCGCCAGCCTGCAGCCCAAATTGGATCGCAGCTCTAACCAGCAGCTCCTAATGAAAACCGCCGCTACCGCCGCCGCCGCCGCCACGGCAACCCGGCCTCGCTCGCCACCGTACAGTTTACCTCCCACTCTCTCTCTTTCTCTGTAATGAAATCAAATGAATTGGACTGGAGGTTTCAGGGGAGACTCCCTGGACCCCCTTATAGAATTAGGAGTGTGTGTGTGTGTGTGTGTGTGTGTGTGTGTAGCTGATGAATGACCACATGACTCATGATGCGTGTGTTTGTGTGTGCAATATGCATTTGACATAATACGCATTTGCATCCACAACGTGTGTGTGTGTGTGTGTGTGTGTGTGTGTGTGTGTGTGTGTGAGTGTGTGTGTGAGTGTGTGTGTGTGTGTGTGTGTGTATTACTGGCTGTATTAGTGAGCTGTGACCAGGTAAAGTACAGCAGACAGAATCAGGACAGTCAACCTGCTGTTATCCCTCAGGACAACACACACACACACACACACACACACACACACACACACACACACACACACACACACACACACACACACACAGCAAAACAACAAACACTCCCCTCTCGGTGTGGTGCATTCAGGTACAATTTGTTTTATTAGTCTTTGATTAAATAGTTCCGCTTTTATTGTGAAAGGTAAGAGGGGAAGGAGTGGAGCGTTTTTAACATGAACGTTCACAAAACGTCACAGGTTCGATGCCTTTCCTGTTAAGAAACCTTTTATCGCATTTTTTTCAAGGCACTTTTTAAATAAAGTTTGATTTGTGGTGAAAAAAATAAATTTAACAAGATCAGAAGAAAAGACGAGAATTTGAATTTTTATTTTATACATTTTATCTCAGAACTCATTTAAACTACAGATACGTTTTTAGAGACGTTTAAAGGCGTCAGACAAATAAACAAAAGGCTCTCACACACACACACACACACACACACACACACACACACACACACACACACACAGCTGTCATCACTTCCTCTGAGTTGCTGTAAAACAAAAGTCACTATTTGCCGTCGTGTCTCTGTGAATCCTCCGTCTCAGACGTCATTAAGTCGACCATCAGGCCGTTAAAGATCACACTTCTCCGTTTCCTCCTTTCTTTTCGGTGTTTTGGGTTTTTTAATATTTCGACGTTCGGAGAGACAGACGATGACAGAGAAATCATCACTTTGGTTTTTTTCAGAAAACTGTCAACAAGTCATGATTGACGCAGAAGAAAAAGACGTTTTCAGGGTTCACACATCCGTCCTGAAGGCAGCGATGATTATATGGAAATTTTTATTTTACCGTCTCTGGAACATCAGAACTTAATAACGACATTGATTATCACCGTTTTCCAAAATAAAAGACCTTTGTATTTTTGTTGTTGAACTGTCACCACAAAGCAATTCTATATAAAAAAAAAACTGAGTCATTTAAGGAGCTGGAAATAGAAAACGTGGACGATTCTCTGCTGGAAAAACTACTAATAACGTCTCATCTATTTTTTAAACATTTCCTTTGTTTTTACGGCTTAATTAAAAGTAGTCCGGCAGAGCTCCTTTCAAAATAAGAGTTGTGAAAGTATCTTCAAACAACTATTTAGTTTTAATTGAAACGACACTCTGTTTCTATTATCATAGACCGTTTACAGGAAGTGCACGTTGTCATGGTGATGTCACCCGTTGGTGCGTAACGGTTCTTTGGGCATTTTGTATGTTTAGCTCCCAGAGAGGGAAGTAACCATATTTGGACTGTGGAGGAGCGACGGGTGGATCTTCTCCACGACTTTCTGCATAATTACATAATTCATGAATTCAATGTTGGACAGAGAGACGGGTGGAGACAAGCCGAGAGACAGACGGGTGGAGACGAGCAGAGAGACAGATGGGTGGAGACGAGCAGAGAGACAGACAGGTGAAGACGAGCAGAGAGACAGGCGGAGAGACAGACAGATGACAGCCACATATATATCTGTAATCCCACTAATAATGTCTCCCCTCTTCATATTTCCCCGTCTCCCTGCGTTGATGGATGAGGGTCAGGCTGAGACCCCTCCCCCCACGACTGAGGTCAAAGGTCAAAAGCGGAGCCTCGGCTCTCTGTTCGCCCGCCGTAATGGGAGCTGAAATATTAGTCCTAAACGCCTGCGGACGCCGCGGCACAGATGATGAATTAACTGCTATGAGGAATTACAGACGGAGCACTTTGAAGACACACACACACACACACACACACACACACACACACACACACACTTAATTTCATCGTCTACACACCTCTGTATGCAAATGATTGATAATAGACATCAATGTTATGTCTTCTTGTTTTGCGCGCACACACAGACACACACACACACACACACACAGACACACACACAGACACACACACACACACACACACAGACACACACACACAGACACACACACAAACACACACACAACCTTTCTCCTGTGTGCTAATGATTGATCGCTGCTGTTATTTATTCGGCCGTTTGGCCTCCTCGCCGTCTCGTATCGAATTGTTCTTGAATGCGTTTTGACAACTGATGTGAAAACACAATCAGGCTAAACCTCCGTGAATCCGCATTAAAAGCATAAAAAATACATTTCAATAACAAAGTTATGGTTCATCACATGATGCTTCAAGTCTCTCCTGAGAACTCCTTTTTAAAGTCTCAGTGAATGAAAGTTAATAAAATACCTTCTTCTTACGTATTTCACATTCAGACTAAAACCTGTGAATCTACTATCACTGTTAACTCATCACTACTCACTAGTGCTCCACATATGGATTCATCCACCGCTGAAAATAGTCCCCAACATATAACTTACACAATCAAAGTTGCCTAAAAGTCCAAAAGTGGAGAAAACATCCCTGAAATATAAGGTGACGTCAGAGGAGGGAAGTCAGGAAGTACAAATAGTACTTTTAGTCCAACATTTTAAAACAAATAGCTTTCTACTCCTCACATTAACAGTGTGAAACCGGTTTGAACCAGTTTAGAATCAGTTTGAAACAGTTTGAAACCAGTTTGAAACCAGTTTGAAACAGTTAGAAACCGGTTTGAAAAACGTGATTAATGAAGAAAAAGTTTTTTTTGGAAAAACTAACTAAACTGAAATAACAAAAATACAACAAAATGTACTTTGTTCGCCGTTTGTTTGATGATTCAGTGAGCAGAAGTTACCGATTATTTCTTCTGATTTAAAGTCCGTTATTTTTAACACTTAATAATAAAGCAAACAGATCAAAGATTAAACTCACCTTTAGTTTTAGTCACATTCTTCTTTACTTCTACTTTAGTTCTCCTGCTGCCGGTCGGCCATCTTGCTGTTTGGAGGGAAAAAAGGCGATCGCCTTCAATCAGAGCTCTTAAATACAGGAAGCCAATCGGACTGTACCAAGTGCCACCACATGATGGGGGGGGGGGGGGGGTTATGTCTTCAACAGTTGTTTCGGTTCATTTGTTTAAACTATTTTTAACTGACTGTCTTGTTTTATTTTGTTTATTGATTATTTATTTGTTCAGTTTGTTTGTAATTTGATTATTATTATTTAGTTATTTTATATCTTTGATTTATTTGTGGGTGTTTTTTGTACTTCTTTATGTTTTGTGAACTTGTACATTTCATTGTAGTTCAGTTTGAGTCTTTTCATGAGAACAATAAAGATGGCGGCCCTCTTTAATCCTACAGGTGGTTGTTAGATGTGTTCAGAAACATAAACGCAGTTTACAAGGATCATAAAAAAACGTGTTGCATAACAACCTCGCTTTGCTGCTTTTATATGTCCTGTCTGTCTGTTTAGATGTGGGAGTGTCCTTGAATGCAACATCGAAGGGAGTTTGAGAAGCGGTCTGCTTTTGCGACTGCAATGAAGTGAAGGTGACTTTTTTCTGTAATTTTTTTTTTTCGTAGATTTTTTATCAGAGAACATTGATGTGGAGCAGGAGGACATGCTGCGTTCAGGTCCCATTGTTCAGTCTGAGAAAACATGTCAAAGTGATTAAATCCTCTCACTGTGTCAAGAAAGTTTAAATCCACCAAAAGTTTCATTTTATTGTAACAGTTTCAGTTTGTTTTTATGGGTAAATAGATTTGTGCGTCGTCTGCATAGAAGAAGAGAATCTACATAATGTGTTTGTCAAACAAAACGACATTTTAAATGACCAGAATCTGATCTTTTAACCGAAACATCCCCCTGTCACAGTCCGGACCGCATTTGAGGGAACTCGTAAAACCCAAACACTTCTCCTCCTCCTCCTCTCCTCCTCCTCCTCCTCCTTCTCCTCCTCCTCCTCCTCCTCACCTGCAGCCAGAGTGGAGTTCCCGTCTGTTCATCTGCGGCGGCGGCGTCGAGGCGGCAATGCATCACTCTGATTGTGGCGAACAAACCCTTGATGACTTCGGCGTGTCGCGTACGTCCCCTAATGTGGGATCAGCTTATACGAGAATCTGTTTTCAATCTCTGCTTCCATTTTCTCGCTCGTCCCCAGACTAAAGTACATTATGGCGCCGCCGATGATGAAGGGACGCCGCCGCCACTCATCAGGGAGGAGAGGAGGCAACGCGGAGGAGGGATGGTGGAGGCTGCACGACGAGGAGATCATTACAGCGGAGAGAGAGACTCCAGGAGGTGCTTAACCCGCTGAGTGTGTGTGAGTGTGTGTGAGTGTGTTTTTCATTTTCATTCACCAGCGATGCAAATGGTTGTAAAACACGTCGGCAGCATTCTAATAACACAAATACTTTCAAATCCAACTTTGTGTTCCGGTTTGATTGCATCCTGTGGCGTCGCGTCTCCAGATGCTTACATCGCAGGAAGAAGAAAAACGTCGAGCTCAGGGAGCTCAGGAAGCTCAGGGAGCTCAGGAAGCTCAGGAAGCTCCCTTGTTGCTGGAGCCGAACTTCTACACCTGTGAGAGGAAGAAAGAAGTTTTGGGGCGTTTCCTTCAACCCTAAAATGGAAGATTCCGTAGTTTTACAGCATGTGGACTGAACCATTCTAAGACATTTCCACCAATAAGTAAATAACATAATTGAACTCGGTCAACAGTCCAGAAATAAATCTGCAAAATATCCTGAAAGATCAGCGTAAGAGTCAGTCAAAGTACGACTAGCATACGGGTGAGGAGGTACAAATGCTTACTGTTAGTGTACTTAACTTTTAAGGTACTTTACTTGACTATTCTTTAACTCCAACATTTAAAACAAATGTGTACTTTCTACTCCTCACAAAAGTGTAAAACAGTCGCTCGTGATTACAGAAAAAAAACGAAACAAAAATGCGAACTAAAACTACATAGTTGGGTCTAAACAACAAAACTACTTTTTTTTATTTTCAGCAAAAAACGTAAAGTTTTGGCTTAAAATTATTGTCTGAACAATAACAAGAATTCAACAAAAGTACTTTGTTCACACGGGACACTAACATCGGTCTCCTGGGTTCAAGTCCATCACCCAGACCTCCTCAGACCTTCTCCTCTACGTGGACTTCTAGGACTCTTTGAAACTAACTTACGACATCGAGGGGAAACGTAATTCACAAAGTTGAGTTGTTTAGTGACGAACAGGCTGCGTTCAACAACCTTCTATCAACCCGCTCCATGTTCTTGTTGGTTGTTCCTGGGTGAAGTAGTCCTGAATAACGCTTGTGGTTCAGGTCTGAAGGAGATCATATTCCAGATCAACAGCCCAGCTGGTGATCCGGTTCGATGTGATCCGGTCCGATGGGATCCGGTCCGTGCTCCGCGATGTCACGGCGGCCGTGTTTTGGTGTAAACTCTGCCGAGCAGAGAGAAGCAGATTCATTCACGCCGCAACGTTTCTGACATTTAAAGCCTTTAACTAATCAGTCCGTCTGCGTTTTTTATCTTCCGTCCTCTTTTCTCTCGCTCGCCGACTTCACAGTGAGGGAGGAGATAATTTGAGCGCTCCGTCTGTTTGATGTACGGTAATCACATGTGATCTTTTCAACAGGGAGTCGGCCGTCTCGTTAATTTGACCGTCGGTGCGCGGCCGGACCCCCTACCCCCCTTCCTCCCCCCAAATCAGACCGCTGCCTGAAGAGTAATTGCAGAGCCACCATGCTTCGATGCGCTCGACCTTTCCGACCTCAAAAGCCATTTCCATTTTTCGGACCACAAAAAAAAAAGAACATATCTTGTTAATTGCAAAAAGGCAAATATTCTACCTCCCCCCCCTCCTCCCTCCCATTTGATTTCCCCCTTTGAAGGCAAAATGCTGAAAAGCATTTCCATTTTCATTCATCAACGCTTATCAGTCATCTGAAGGCCCCTTCAGCCACAATCAACATCACGCCTCCGACCGAGGGCCACGCAACAATGAGGAACTATCAACAATCGCACCGAGCAATTTGCTTTAATGTGGAGTGTGTTTTGTTGCCGCTAACTGCTATTTTTTTTTTAATCCTCTGACAGAAAGACAGAAGAAAATGTCACACAGCGAAGCGTCGCAGCGGTTAGATACGCGGAGCGGAGACGAGCCGTCGGGAATTACTTTAACTTCTGTGTTCACGCCGAAATAAATGTTTCTGTGATTCAGGCCGGAGAGGAGGCGGAGCTTAACCTCCACGTAAAAAATCTAACAATGAAAGTAAACTAAGGTGAAGATCACCGATTGTGGGGAATTTAATTTGGCTAAATTTCTAAATAAAGTGATAACTTTCCCATGACTCAGCGAAGTTGTTTTCTTTGCGAGTTCAAGGTGACACAAGGTCGTTCTCTGGGTTCCTCTGACAACGCTAAGAATTTTATTCCACAAAAACATTTTCACGTTTGATTCGGTCGGATGTGAAAAGAAACCCGAGCAGGTTCAGGTCTGAAGGGTGCGATCAAGGATGGTTTCTGCAATCAGGGACAAATTGATTTGTAGAGAAGGTGAACGCTACATCAAGGCTGTTCCTCCTCCTCATCATGATCATCATCACGGCATCTTCTCTGTGTCACCACCTCCTGTTTCCACACACTGACCTCCTCCTGATGAAGTAAACATTATAATATCCATGATAGGATCCAATCATGGTCGATCAGCCTTCGTCTCCTCAGCTGGTCAAACTTTTTCGTTGCGATGAACTCGTCTGATTAACAGAAAAAACAAATATTTGTAATATAAAAACACATGTTGATGATGCATCTCTGGTGATTGGAGGTCAAACGTCTGTGAGAAAATGGTCCTACTTCTCTCTGCTGGCCACCAGGGGGCGACTCCTCTCTGGTTGTATAGAAGTCTGTGAGAAAATGGTCCTACTTCTCTCTGCTGGCCACCAGGGGGCGACTCCTCTCTGGTTGTATAGAAGTCTATGAGAAAATGGTCCTACTTCTCTCTGCTGGCCACCAGGGGGCGAGTTTATGGTCTCAATCTGTAGTTTCAAGTCTTCTTCAATCCAGCATGATGTTCATTTAGTACATTATGGTCCATTTAGAGTCCACCAGACCAGAAAGCAGGGGATGCTTTAGGGGGCGGGGCTTACCTGCTGATTGACAGGTCACTACCATGCTACCAATGCTAGTTAGTGACTAAGATGACTTCAACACTTGACCTTCAATTATAGAAACTAACTTTGTTAGCAGCTTCACACCAGAATCCACATGGATCCAGATCCAGTAAGGTTTGCTGCTCGGGGTGTCAGATCCACCCGTCGCTCCTCCAACAGTTCAAATATGGTCACTTCCTTCACTGGTTGAAGAAAATCCAAGATGTCACACAAAGTTTTGCTGAGTCAGCGTCTGGTTTTAGGGAGCTCGGTCCTGATTGGCTAAATAACGGAGCTAAAAGCTAACAACGTTGATTGAGTCACCTTGTGATGCATTCAGGCTCTATTTGGTAACAAATAATGTCATCATGGTGTGTTCAAATGTAATCTCGTAAAAGGAAGGTTTTGTTGAGAAACTTGTATAAACCACGCTGTTTTCCCGTGAATCAAAAATACAGTAAAAATGAATGCGAGAAACGAGATTATTTGCAATAAATTAAGTTTATTTGTCAACAGTTGGTTTTATATGGTAGTTTAGCAGGAACCATGCAGTCAAGCTCATTATGGCCGAGACTAATAAAGATATTCCACATCACGGAGTCACATACAGAGTTAAATGAACTACGACACCCAGCATTCCTCCCCGGTTTCCACCGAGGCTTCACACCTTTACATATGTACACACCCGAACCTCCGTTCATTTCTGTCGCATGTTTTCATCGGCAAACCGGAGAGCAGTGCTTTTCATAACAACAACAGAAGAAGGTAGAAGTAGTAACAGTAGAGCAAGGCACACAATTATATTTGAAAGATTTCAAACCCTATTTTGTCCTACACACACCTGTCTCACCCCCCACCTGTCTCGCTGCTAATCACGCTGTCAGAGGTCGTCTAGGAGATAAATGAGAAGAAAGCAACACAGTAGAGGTGTAGTAGATACAGTATTACTCATAACAACACTCGTCCTCAACAGTCATCAACCTCAACGGCGACAGCAACGCCGCTTCAGCCTTCGCCAGCTTTGGTCGCGTTGCATAGATTAAAAAAACCTGTCGTGTTTGTATTCTTTTAGCGTTGGTGGACTCGTCCAACCCTCCTTGTGCAGGTGGTGGAAGGTTTTACATCAGAATGTACTCGGATACATCGGGTTGTTGTTTCTGTCGGAGCAATGTGACTTCATCCACCAATCAGGACGCTGGTTGGTCACTCAAGGTCTACAGATCTCTGAAGAATGGTGCGATGAACATTGATCGCTAGCTCCGCCCCCCAAAAGAAACTAAGGTCTGATCCGAAGTCCGAACCGCCTCATCTGGCCCCCTTTTTGACTCGAAGTAGCCCCTCCCCCTTTTTCTGAGGCTCCGCTTGGACAAAACTTCCTCCACGGCGTTGAAACAAAATCCGTCCTTTAAATCCGACTCGTACGAAGTTTAGGAGTCTACCAGTGTTGCTCGATAGTCGGGAATGACCTTCAGTCGTGACAATACAGTTACGAAGTTTTAGCTTCTATAAATACTAATAAAATATGAGTATTTGTGTCCTTTGAGGGTCTCAACTCAGTTTCCAGCGTCTTCAGTCTGAGAATGAAGACTTCTTCGTCCCATCTTTACGTATTTCCTTGTGGTAACAAACGTAGCTAACTCTTCCGATATAGGTTATCTACTACAAGTGTAAAAACATCTACCGAGTTCATGAATACTGACG
This sequence comes from Chelidonichthys spinosus, assembly GCA_029853015.1. NCBI lineage: Eukaryota > Metazoa > Chordata > Actinopteri > Perciformes > Triglidae > Chelidonichthys > Chelidonichthys spinosus. Next base: position 4,582,920 of record CM056833.1, read on the forward strand.
TCGTCTAATAAACATGGTGTATCTGACAGGAAGTAAATCGCTACTTGTGCTGCGACGGCGTCACAGTTTTTTTAACGGTGCGTACGTAAGATATCGGAGGCGCGGTGAGAAGTCATGCAGACCGGCTGAAGGTGCGTTTTTTGCCTCCGAGTGGTGGAAGACGGTACTGAGGTAGCTCCGGGGAACTTAACGACGGAACAAAGAAAACCAGAGGGCTTGTTCGGTTCGCAGTTTTCCATACTTTCGCTATCGGCACCAAACGGTCGCAGTTTGAAACACGTAGTTAACGAAAACAACAAATCAAAATGAAAATTAAAACTACGTAGTTAGTTTTAGGCAACAAAACATGGTTTGAGTTAACATGACGATGAAACTGAAACAAAACAAAAACTGCGCTCGCACAAGCAGGAAACAGTAGTTTTAAATTGTGAGCAAACAAGTCGGAGGATATTTTATCGGGCTTGATGTTTGCCATCACATTTAAAAAAAAAAGTATATTAACATGAACTTCGGAGTCTCTGCTCAACATTTAATTTAAACTATTTGCTAACATTCTGGCCAGAACAACTTAATTGGCGAATAAGAGTTTTTGTGCCCCCTAATGGCCACCAACTGTTAATGCGGTTTTAAATACAAATACTGAAAACTGCGATTCCACAAAGACATTCAAACGTGGTTCTGCTCATGATCCTGATTTCCGTTTGGGACCCGATTAGTCGACATTTACACCGTCGTCCAGCTAGCCAGCTACGTAGCACAATAACGTCTCCGATCTTAATCCCCACACGTCGGACATTTCTTTTGTGCAACCGGCCTCCAGGAAACAACAGGAAGTAGCATCAATGAGCGACTACAAGAAAAGGAAGTTGGCGGGTTGAAATCCAGCTGATCCTGGGTCAGTTCATCACAGCTGTGATTTACATGAGAGCGTCTCTCGTTGGCACAGTTCAAAAGTAACAAAAAAAAATATAAAAACAATTCATAAAAACACAAATTCTAAACAATAAAAAGCTGATTTGACTGCCGTAGACTGATTTCTAAAAGTCTGATCATCACATTTAAACGGTTGTTGGATGAAACCATCACTACTTTGTCTTCTGAGCTCGGTGAACTTCTTCAGATCGCAAAACTAGATTTTGATGGAAGATTCAACGTCCACGGACGAGAATATCGGCCAAACGCTAAAAAGCTGCTGCAGGAAACTCAAGTTCGACCCAGAAATCAGAGAGTTGTTGTTGTTGTTGTGGAAAAAGTTTCAGATCCGTTGTGAAGTTTAACCCTGAAACTGAAACGGTGAGTTTTTCACCATCGATCACTTCGGCTGCAGCAGCGAGACTCAGGAGACAGGGGAGATGGGGGAGGAAGGGGGGGAGACGGGGGAGGAAGGCTCCGGGAGCAGAGGGGGGGCGGCTGGAGAGTCGAAGCCCAGGAAGGAGATCATCTTGGAGGGGGAGATGACGGAGGGGAGCCCCCTTACAGCTGGATCCTGGAGGGTCCTGGTCCCAGTACAGGTAGTCTCTGGATGGACAGGGAGAAAACATGTTGTCTTACATGACGATTCAAATATATAAGATATATATTATAAGATATATATACATGTATATATATATATATATATATATATAATGAGGTATAATTAGATATACAATTGTACTCCCTCTGTATTCTCCTGGCCTGTATGTTTTTATTCTATCTCCTCCGTCGGTATCAGATATTTTTTTCATTTTCTCCTCGGCTTTTACTGCAAGCATGAGTCACACACACACACACACACACACACACACTCACACCCTCTCTCCTGTGTGTTTGGGCTGCAGACCTTCTGCTGTCTGGGTCACAGAGCACATCATGAGCCGCATTCACGATTGCTTTAATTGCACCTGTGTGTGTGTGTGTGTGTGTGTGTGTGAACAGGTGGGCTAGACTGGGGCACGCCATGGGGGTCAGGACCAGCTGTACGCATCACTGATATGATGTGTGTGTGTGTGTGTGTGTCCTTTGTCGTTGGTTTACATGCGTTGTTTGTGTGCAGAGCTTGATTCTCCACTTTCATGTGTGTGTTTCTGTACTTGCAAGTGTGTATGCATGTTTGTCCTCTGCTGTGTGTGTGTGTGTGTGTGTGTGTGTGTGTGTGTGAACAACATGTCTGTCTAACCTGCAGCTGTTGGGCTGTCAGCTTCTACCTGGACTCCCATGCCCTGCCCTCAGGGGTGTGTGTGTGTGTGTGTGTGTGTGTGCAGGTGTGTGTGTGTGTCAGGGCAGTAGGTTTGCTGAGCCCTGGAGGCGCCCACAGGGCGGCCATATCACACACACACACACACACACACACAGACGGCCTTTGTTCACGTTCGGTAGCTTCCTGGTTTGATTTGAGTTTAAAAATAGAAAACCAAAACAGACAAACACACACACACACACACACACGAACAACACACACACACACTGTTTGTGAAACAAGAGATAATTGACCGGGGACGCTGGATGAGAATATTTCATATCAACCGCACATCTGTAAAGACGACGATCGCCTTCAAGACCCAGTTTGAAAATGTTTCAAACTGGTTTCAAACTGTTTTTTTTTAGCGGTTTCCCTGGAAACGTAATTGACAGTTTGGTTGTACGGGAACAAAGTCTTATAGCAGACAGGTTTGTTGTTACAGATCTGGAGAAACCGAGTCCTGAACGACTCCAGCAGCTTCGATTGTTGAGTTGATTTGGTTTGTGGGAACACGATGATGTCAGAGCCGAACGCCACAGAACCCGATCGATCGACGGGCAACTCTGAAAACGCAGCGCTGACGTGTTCGGTTGAACTCACCGTGGCGGTCTTGGTCCTGGAGGTCGGAGGTCTCACTGAGGCGTGTGCTGCTCTGATGATGTCATCGACGGCCGGCTGACAGGAAACAAACACAGTGACAGAAAGAAAGAGTCAAGATGGAGAGAAACTGTTCATCACATGAAGTCAAAGACAGGAAGGGAGGGAGGGAGGGAGGGAGGCGGCGGTGGCGAGACAAACAAGAGAGAGAGAATAAATCAAATCGGCATTACGGGCCTGAAACGTTTGTTTGTTTTGGTTTCTAATCGACTCGTTGATGAAAAGTTGCAAATTAAAACAACGAGCATCGGCCCGAAAACAAGCCTCTCCCCGGCTCCGCCCCCCTCCTCTAATTGGTTCACGACTAATGGCTTTGTAAAGACTTGTGGAGCCATTATCCCACACACCAACACACACCAACACACACTAACACCAACACACACCTGTACGATCAACGGAGGAGATGGAAGGTTGCACCGACGGAGAAAATGTCAGTCATTTACATGAGGAAACAGAAAACTTAATAAAAGTACGTAAAAAGGACACAAAGACACTAATAATAGTGTAGAGGAGGAGGAGGAAATGATGATGAGGAGGAGAATATGTGTGTAGTGTAGAGGAGGAGGAGAAGTGTGTAGTGTAGAGGAGGAGGAGGAGGAGAAGTGTGTAGTGTAGAGGGAGGAGGAGAGAGGAGAGAGGAGGAGGAGAGGAGGAGAGAGGTTACTGTATCTAAACCTCCCCCGTCTCTCCGGCCTCTGAAATGGAAATGAGAGAAAGGCACACCGGCCTCATTACATTCATCCCCAGCGAGGGGCTCGGCTCGGACTAATACCTGGAGTAGAGAGGTGAAGTGTGCTATCAAAGCCCTGTATAATGTCCCCAGATAGCAGATAATACGTGGAACACTCACCTGCTTCTCCGCCGCTTCCCGCTGCGAGCCGCTCCTCCCTCTCCTCCCCGTCTCCTCCTGCTGCTTCGCCCGCTGAGCATCCCCTCCTCCTCGCCTCCTCCCCCCCTGCTCCTCCCTATCTGCCGCTCTCATCACCGAGCAGTTAATTTTGGGATTAATACGCGTGGCGGCGGTGGCTGGCTCTTTTGAGGGATTTGTAGCGGAGCCGCAGACACTTATCTTGGTCATTACGGCGCCCATATTGGATTCAAGCGTTTTAGTATCTGCCAAACATTCAGCTGCGGAGGAGTCTATCGGGCCGACACGCGCCCGGGGATTAAGATAAGGAGGCCCCTCATTACGACTCCTCTCCTCCCGCGGCGCGCCGCCACTCCCAGCGGCCGCCACTTCTCCTCCAGCGACATCACAGAGGAGGTACGGGTCCTCACCTCGCCGCTCGCCCTCGCCGCCGGAGGACACGGGAGGAGGGGAGGGAGGAGGGAGGAAGGAACTGAAACGAGGAGAGGAGGAGCTCTGGGTCTCCTCTGTGGGACCGGATCCTTCAAAGTACAGGTGGTCCCGGTCCCGCTCTGAGACGGACTGGTCGGAGGGCGACATGCGGCTCAGACTATCGCCTGGTTTGGAGTGAGGCGAGTAAGCCAGGGAGGAGAAGTACTCCAGGTTGTCGTCTGGGAGGAGGCGGCGTGGCGTCTTGGCGGGCGCCATGCTGTAGCAGAGGGGCGGGCCCAGGTAGACCTCCTCGGTGCAGGCTGCAAACAGGGTCTCCTCGTCCCGGATGTCAGGGCTGGGGGGCAGGGAGGGAGGCGGGCTCGCCGACCCTCCGCCAGACTTCAAGTCCAGACCACACAAGCTGTTCTGGGACTTGGACGACATCCGGCGGCGGGTGCTGGTGAACGGCTCGGGGCTGCGGAGGCCTCGCTGTGGCGGCGCGGCGGCGTACGACGGGAGGCTGTAGGGCGCCGGCGTGGAGCTCTGGTCCTCGGAGAACTGGCTGACCTCGCCACAGTCGCTGTCGTGGGAGGAGAGAGACAGGTAGGAGTAAAAGTCTCCTTCACGGAGGGGGAGGGGCCGGTGGGAGTGTTCCAGCACCTGGAAGAGGAAGGAGGAGGTTTCTAAGTACAAAGGCAACTACCGCGATCTGATTGGTTCATGGGATTGATGACTAGAATGATGGAAACTATGAACACTTTTGAGTTTAACTTCTGTATCATTTGATTTATATTATTTGGATTTAATTTTTAATGAGATGATTTGGATCAAGATCATTTGTTTATGTTTTTTGTCATTAAAATTTTGTACAAAATTTTAATTTAATTATACAGCACACCATATATACATTATTTTCATTATCTTAAAAAGATATATAAATAATAATAAAAAAAGAAGAAAAAAAATTAATAATTGTATATAGGTAGGTATATGTAATTATGAAGTTTTCTTCTTCTTCTTTTATTATTATATATAAATACACACATATAAATAACCACATATACCAGCCAACATGTACAGATACAAACATATAAATACATAAACACACAGAAAGATAAATAAAAGAGAAGAATAAAAAAAACAACTGGACCTTGTTTTTATGTTTCTAAAAATATTTTGGATTATGTTCATTAAGATATATATATATAAATTTAACACAATCACCAAACCATCAACCATAAAAACGTCTCCTATATTTATATTTCACACTTCTCAAGGAGGAAAGTTGTTTCTGCCTGATTTATTTCTCTTCTGTTCAGAAATCAAATGAAAAGTGAAAACTGATTAGCTTTTAGATTACTTCACTTCACAAAGAGATACTGAGGAAATGAGTCATTACATCCGAAAAGTTGTGACCTGTGATGCGGTTTATTGAAGTACTCCAACTCAGTGAGCAAGAGAAACTTTGTTCGCTACTTTTTCTGGTTTCGTTTCCTCGAAACGTCCAGAATGTTTGAGGTGAAACGATTTCATTCATTTATTAATAAACGGATTTAAACGCTCTTTTCATTTGTTTCATTACGCTTCTAACGATATGTATTCATGTGTCGTCATGTTTGTGATATTTGAACATGTTCTGTACCTTGTCTCTGATCTGTGCTAGGGGTGCAGGACTCTGGTCTGACGTGGACCCCCTGTGGTCTGTCCGGTCCGGGTCTTCGGGCTGATCCTCTTTGCTCTTCAGGGCCAGCGAGGTCATGTCGATGATCTCCATCACAAAGTCGTGCACGTTCTCCTTCCTCGCCTCCTCCCCGCTGCTCGGGGGGAGGAGGGTGGAGGGGGAGGGGGGAAAGGAGGGAGGAGGGGGAGGGGAGGTGGCTGCAGCAGGACGAGTGGGAGTTGTGCCGTTTCTTGGGGGGCAGCGAGGAGTCTTTGTCCCGGACCTCCCTCCTCGTCTCCTCCGTCACGAACGAGGAGAACTTGAACTTCTCCTGGCTGGTGATGGCCTTCCGTCCCCCGGAGGTGGCGGCGGCCGGCCTGCCGCCGTGCAATGCATCGTGGGATCTGCAGTCCTCCACGGGTGAGAGGGAAGGCGGCGAGGGGGGGGAGGGGCTGTGGCAGGGCAGCTCCCCTCGCAGCTGCCCCACTAACAAGGAGGCGCGTTTGGACAGGAAGGGGAGGAGCTCGCAGGATGGCGACGGGGACAGCTGCTGCTTCGTCAGCTCGCTGGCGTCCTGGAGGGAATCGAACGCGTACGCCTCCCTCAGGGACTCTCCTTTCTTGGTGAACACGCTGGACTCCTCGCGGAGGAGCTCGTCGTCCTCGTCCTTCCCCTTTAAGCAGCTCTGGTCCACGTTCCCGTTCTCCACGTCGTCCACGAACTGGCTGATGTAGCTCCGCGTGGCGTTCCTGCGGTTCTCCTCCTCCTCCCTCGCCGTTTTGTTGCCGTTGGTTTCCATTAAGCGGGAACGGTTCTGAAAGCAGTGCTGCCCCTTGTGGTGAGAGGAGGCGGTGAAGGCAGTGGTCAGGTTGGCGCCACACTGCAGCTCGTCCCGGAGGCCAGCCTCCGTTTTGGAGGAGGAGGTCCGCGGGGATCGGATCCAGCTCTGCAGCTCCCTCTTCATGTACTCCAGGCCCAGCACGTATGAGCCCTCCATCTCCTCCTCATCGTCGTCCTCGTCGTCCTCGTTCCCGGAGGAGCCGCCACTCAGCTGCTCCTCCTCCTCCTCGTCCCGGACGCCGAGCTCCTCCTCGGTGAGCGTGAGTGTGGAGGAGGACAGGAGGTCGCTGTCATCCTCGTCGTCGTCCGTGCACGCCGACGTGCACGAGACGTTCACCACCAGGCTCAGGCTCGCCGCGTCCGCCTCGTCCATGCCATGGCCTCTTCGGCTGTTTCCGTGGCAACGCTTCCTGTAAGTCGAGTTGGCGTTGGCCGCCGCGGTGGGTTCCAGGAAGAGGTGGCGCTGATTTTTGAGCATCGTGAAGTCTTCGGAGCCCAGAGACGAGTCTTCAGTGCTGCTCAGCTCCGTCAGCGACGCCGTCGCCGAGCTCTCGTTGATCAGGGACGGAGGTCCTCGCCGAGTAGACCCTGAGATCCCGGAGAGGGGGGCGTGACGACCACCGAGGGACGGCGAGGCGGGGAGGCGGCCCCGCTGCAGGGAGCTGCTGCCGAGCGTCATGTCAGAAACACTGCGGGTCATCTTCGCCTCCAGAGGACTCTGGATGTTCTCCAGGCGCTTCAGGAGGTCCAGGGTTCTCCGGCTAAGCTCCCCGGAGGAGGGTTCTGCCGGGACACGTTCCCGGTTCCTCTCCTTTCCAGGTCCACCTCCGTCCAGCTCTCTGGTCCGGCCCGGGTCCAGGCCCCCGAGGCTGACCAGGCTGCCTCCGGTCTCCTCGGCGCTACGACACGGGACCAGGACGCACTCCAGGGAGGCGCTGCGATGCATCTGGTCTTTGGAGGGGAACAACTCCACACCCAGAGCCAGGAGGGACTCCAGAGAGGAGCCCTGGGACAAGACCGGACTGGAGGCCCGGCGGCCAAGAGCAGGAGGACTCTCAAAACCACTAAACTGCTCAGCTCTGATGTCACTGCGGGGCATCGAGGGCTTGGCAGAGTCTACGGCGAGTCCTCCCACCTCGAAGTCCGAGTCGGAGTCGGCGGGAGTCAGGACTCCTTGTCCGTTAATCAGGATCTCCACCGCCTCCCCTCCTCCCCTTCGGTGCCTCCTCTTTTTCTCCTCCTCTCTGTTCCGTCGGCCTTCATCCCTCCTCCATCCTTTCTCCTTCACGCTCTCCTCTTTCTTGGTTCTCAGGTGGGACCCGTCTTTCTGCTCCTCCTCCTTGTCTTTCCCCGGATCCTCCTCCTTGTCTTGCCCTGGATCCTGCTCCTTGTCCTGCCCCCGATCCTCCTCCTCCTCCTGGATTTCAGAGTTGGTCGTTGTCGTCTCCGTGTCTCCCGTATCACTCACGATGCCACTCTCGCTCTCCGACCGCCGGCTGCTCGCTGACTGCCCGCTCCCTCGGCTTGGCATCAAACCTCCCAGGATGTCCGGCAGGGATTCCACGGAGGAGAAGGAGGAGTCCTTGCTCAGGCTCTTCAGCAGGAGGTGCTGTTTCCGTTTCCCTGATGTGGTCTTGTGCAGCAAGGAGGAGGAGCCGAGAGGGAACTGAGGCTGGCGGTAGAACTCCACAGTATGGAGGCTGTACACCTGGTAGACGTTGTTGTTGTTGTACGGAGGAAGAGATTGGGAGGCCTGAATCCCCAACGAGGTTCCCCTCACGCAGGGCACCAATTCGGGACTGGCGGGGCATCCCGTTTGAATGCCATCGGGTTGATTCCCGTTGGAGAGCACGGTGTCCGAAGGCATATCGGGTTCCGAGGGCAGGTTGTGCGTGAAGTCCGGGTCCGGTACTTCTTGCGGCTCCAGTTCTGTGATTGTCATATCGGTTTCATCCCACTCCCAGGAGTCGTCTGCCGGCAGGGCCACCGGACCGGCGGGGACCGGGCTGATCTGGTGGAGGTCTACGAGACCCGGTTCCAGAACGCTGCCAGGAACCTGCAGACAAAAAGAAAAGGAAAGGAAAATCAAATAAAAACATGTTTGAAAGAGTTGAGCGAGGATAAAGAAAGAATCCTGCCGGCTCAGCTGCTAAAGCACAAAGCATGAACCCACAACGTCCAAGGTTTTAATCCCGCTGCCTGTCTAACCTCCTTTCTCTGTATCGCTCTTGTGTTGCCAAAAAGTCTTGAAAGACAAAAATCAAACGTAGCCTCTGAATGATGTGGGTCACTGCTGCGGCAGCGACAAAGCACCATGGTCAGAACTGAATCCAAGCACACTTCACTTTAGATTATTTAGGCTTTCGTACTGAATCTGAGGGTTTGTTATAGTTTAACAGGACGAGAAAGTTCAGCCTTCAAAATATCAGCTTGTAAGGAAATAAGAAAAACACTTTTCAAACCTTGAAAACACCACACTAAAATTCAAGGGTTTTCAAGGGTTTCCAGCACCCGTACGAAGCCAGCTACTGGTAATTGTCTACAATATACTGTACATTGAGTGTGATTGTGTTTGAACCCACACAGGCTCCGTGTCTACTTCAGGAACATCTGGAACAACCAGCTCTGCCTCTCCGGCCGCTAAACAACCACTTCACGATTTCTGCTTTTTCAAAAAAGTATTTTGTCCAAACAAACACCTTGACTCCATCCTCCCCCGTCCATCTGAGGTCATAAAAAATACCCGCAAATTCAGCTGTAAACGGCTACGAAATACAGAAATGAGATAAATTACAGATATGAATTAAATACAAGGTTTTTCGCGGGTCATCAAATACTGGATTTGATTGGATTAGCCTGATTGATAGCCTCTCCCCTCGGCGCTGAATGTGTTTTTGAATGCGTCTGCGGTGGCAAAAAAAAAAAAAAAAAACCCAGTTCAGTCATTACCCCCCATCTCCCTTATCAGCACAAGGGGAATAAACACAAATCTAATAGAAATTCATTACGCAGACCTCAGCTCCACACACACACACACACACACACACACACACACACACACGGAGCCAACTAGTTTATTAGATTAATAGGCTATGAATGGCTAATACGAATTACCCCCCTCTCTTGTTAACGAGACGCGGAGCAATTTGTATAATTATGTCTGTGGAGGAAGAATTCCTGTGTCTAAGCATATTTTTAGACAGCCGAGCTTTCTGAAGGCTTTTGATTACGTATTTACTTTGGGGTTTTCGGGCGACGTGCTCTTCCTCTCACAAGTCGTTTTTTGAATAATTCATTGCTTTGTTCCGGTAGCGGAATAATTTGTGTTGAGATTTATGAGCAATTGCTTTCCTTTTTTTTTTTTTTTTTAAATGATCACAGGACGCGTTCTGTCAGAGTCGGTGTCAGCGGCCGCTGAGTCAAGGCGGATTATCACACACACACACACACACACACACACACACACACACACACACACACACACACACACACACACACACCCCACTGTGTTGGATAGCATAAAATAAAAGCATCCTGTGCTCTTTAGATAAATAACAGAGAAGCTCTCTTCTTTAACAAACAACAACGCTGATGGACCGGATCCTCCAGGATTCTGGATTACATTAAACCTCCATGTGAAGGGGGGGGGGGGGGGGGGGTCGTTAAGCCTTTGGTTTTTAGGGAGCTTCCTAGAAATGACTGTCAGTAATATGAAACAAGACATAATTAGACAGATGGCTCCGCCACCATCACAGAAATTACACTCGCTTAAAGGGATTTTTGATTTAATTTTTTTTATAAAACCTATTGATTTAGGGACCGAAATGACTTTGAGTTTTCAGTGCAACACGCAGCGTTTAATGCCAAAGAATAAAAAGTTAGGAAGCTAAGTCTTTTACATTGGATGGGAACTCATTAACATAATCTGAATATCAGATGTCCATCTTTTAGTTTCTTCTGTAATATGAAATGACTTCAGAAGCTCTCCATCTTCTGTCTGAGATGACAATCTGAGGTCCGGGTGTTCATCGTGGAGCTGGAGCCAAGAGGCTATTAGCGTAACTTAGCTTAGCATAAGGTAAGAGTACTCCAGTGATAAACATCAACAACAAACTGATGATTCTTCTATTCTTGGTGGTCGAGCATGAAACGGTTCATCCTATGGGAGCAGGAAGAGGATTTTTTTTCGGGGTTCCTTACACTCGAATGAACAAGACCAGAGACCAAGACCATTTTTCAGACAGAAATGTCAGAAAATGCTGTTTTCAGTCCCTCAAATATAGAGATCTTCATTTCTCTGTTCTATCATAGATGTCATCGAATAGAACACACATTTCATTTCAAGACCTTTAGTCTAAATCCAAGCACTTTTCAAACCTTGAAAACACCACACAAGGATTTCCAGCACCAGTACCAACCCTGCGTTTGCTATAAGCGCCTCAGTCGGTGTGTGTTGGTGTAAAGTGTGTGTTTTTTGTAAAACTTTTTCCCATTAGCTCCGGTTTGACTGCTCCCATTTGTTAGCATAGCATCTGCTGAGGTCCAAGGAGAGCGCGGCTATCTAGCAGCGTCGGGGTGATTATTCATGTAGCCGTGCTCCTCCAGGAGCTGCTGCCGCTCCGCTCGCCGCCGCCTCACCGCGGCGTTGTCAGCGTGCTGAGGGAGGCTGGCGTCACCGCTCTGGTTCAGAATGAATAGAAGCGGCGAGATGAATCACCTCTCCACGCAGACAGGCTGCTCTGAATGTAATTGCAAAAAACGCTGAATGAAAACCTCCATATGTTGCTCATAACTCCGCTCGAAAAATATATTTCATAATCGTGGAGAAAAGTGTTCTCAAAAATAATTTCCATATATTATGTTTGACTAGCAGGTACACTTGGTGAGACTTCACCCCCCCGACTTTAATTTACCATTTACATCGAATCAAAGGTAAAAGGAGAAGCTTCATCTGCCGCGTGGAGAGAATAGAAAGAAGAAAAGAAAAGGTGTGACTCATCACGACATCACATGATCAAAACAAAACGGGCTGCGGAAGGAAATCAGGACCATCAGGTTCAATCTCTACTCACACAAGTCATTCATCATCCTCAGAGGATGAACCTTAAAGGAACAGTCTGACATTTAGAGAACTTATCCGATTTTCCTTTCGTGCTGAATGTGAGCTGAAAAGACAGACGTCGCTCTCACGTCTCTGCGTTTAACGTAACAACATTGTTGATCTTTTTGCGTCATCGTTTTCTGTGCTGTCGTTTTTTACATCTTACGTAATAAAAAATGTAAATAGTAAGTTCTAGCTGACAGTTTCTACAAGACTAAGAGTGTTTACCTGACGGTTGGAAGCGCTACGCTATCGGTTATCAGCTGTCACCGCTGTATGAAAGCAGTAACGTCAACAGAGCACAGAAAAGCTCCGATAACAACACACACAGAGGGAGAGCGCCTCCAAGCTCACATAGAGAATAAATCTGACATTTTCCTTCTTTAAAAACTCTTGGACATTCAAATTGGTGGCAATTATTTTTCTGATGCAACTAAAAGAAGGACGCGAGTAACACGACAGATGGACACACACACACACACACACACACTTTCACACATGCAGAAACACGTAAACACCAGCCAGTTGAAACACCAGCAGCCATTTGTACGGAGCAAGCAGACTCATTTACACAAACACTCTCTCTCACACACACGCACACACACACACACACACACACACACACACCAGGAGAGGACATCGTTTTATCACTGAGCAGAAGTGTTCATTTATAAGCTAAACCAGCCAGATATATGCCTATCTGGTTCTCTCTCTCTCTACACTTCCTTCTCTCTCTTTCTCTCTCTCTCTTTATTCCTCTCTCATCTCCAGTAGAAGTGAAATTACTCTCCAGCCAGGCAGCGAGGTCAGAGTGTCTGGCCTCTGTTATTTGTCTTCTCCTCTACAATGTGTGTGTGTGTGTGTGTGTGACTGTGTGTGTCTGTGTGTGTTACTGTGTGTGAATGTGTGTGTCTGTGTGTGTCTCACCTCACCTCATGTTTTCAGCAACACTCACAAATGAACCACCAGCTCAAAGATGCTTCGATTGTTTTTTAAAAACTGAGTTGAATTAATCGTAACTGGACGAAGCTCTAAAACCAGAAACAACGACGACACTTAACTACGGAACAATAACGCGATGATCAAACAAGTCAGGACCAAGAATGCAGCCTTGAGGAACTCCTCAGGTCCGAACAGCTCAATCGGAGTCTTCGTCAGCAGCGAAGTTATAAAAATAGTCCATCAGAATGCTAAATATTACCCACAATCCCCCTGTGATGCTGCCTCGTTTAACTGGCCCTTTTCTTATCCAACCAAATCAATGATGAAATAAGATTTGTTTTATCTCACAAAAGATCAGTTTATCAAAGTTTCTGCTTTGTCGCGGCGTTGACGATCGTTTCACAGAAAACACCGTTTCAATCATGGCCCCATCTGTCTTTCACGCCACAATCTTAGCGTGAAATCAAACCTGTGACATGCTCGGCGAGCGGCGCCGCGCGTCAGCGGGTGAGGAATGTAAAGTGTAAATGTGTTGCGAGCGCTCTAACCTGCTGCTCTCCCAGCTCCCTCCTTAGTCTGTTCTGCCACTGCAGCGCCTGCATCACGATCGCCTCCCACCTCCGCTCCAGGTTGATTGACAGCAGCTGCAGGGCCTCCCGGTGCTGCTCCGCCTCTGGGCCCACCTCCGCCATGGGGCCCGACTGTGCCAGAGGGAGGGAATTATAGAAGCTATGATCACGCATGGTTAAACGTCATGATGCATTCTCGTGTCCAGCATTAGTGTTTACTGACCTGACTCTGCTGCAGCAGCTTCTGGCAGAGCTTCAGAACGGAGGCGACTCCTCGGCGTCGGGCTCGCACCTCCGAGCACAGAGACTGGAGGGTGAAAGGTCAACGAGGAGCAGTTAACATTCAGCTTATTATCATTCAGATGCAGACACAGCAGCGATGCGGCCGGATGTTCAAACCCGTGGAACTTCAAAGTGACACATTTCTGGCTCGTTGGTAGGAAACGGAAAAATGCAAGAAGACAGTTTTTATGTTTGAGTGTGTGCAGTGAGAGAATAATCACTTTCAGTTTCACCTCCAGATGAATTAACCGATGACTGAGCTTGTTTCTCGAATCATCACACATGACGGAGTGACGTCGATACGATCGACAGAACTATGAAAATGTAAAAGATGTAAACGGCCAGAATGATCCTTTAACCTCAACTCTGTCTCCTACAAAACTACAAAGTTAGGTTTAGTTAAAAAAAAAAAAAAAAATAGTAGTCGTGTAAACGATCAAAACACGTCCCCATGGAAACGGGGTGATGTCAAACAGTCGTGCGTGAGTAAGAAGACGCCGTTAGCGACGGCGGTTAACCGAGCTGGTTTTGTGGCGTTATCGCTAATAAATGTATTAACACTCATCCAACAAAATGTTTCCATGATCAGCAGACAAACGATTTACCTGCACCGCCACCTACTGGCCTGGCATGCACACTTCAGGATGTTTGGAACAGCGAATCAGAATAAAGCGCACAGATCCTTGATCAGCAGTAACGATGCGTAAAAAGAAATGACACCAGCCAATCCAACCCCCCCCTAATAAATGCAAAAAAAAAAAAAAAAAAGTGGGAGGAGAACGAGAAACACAAGGATTGGCGGTGCCTATTATAAATCACTATATGCTGATGAGTTTCCACAAGCAAAGGTCGGTGAGTGTGTGTGTGTTTGCATGTTTGAATGTTTACTCGTGCACAAGTGTGTGTGTGTGTGTGCAAACATGCATGCTTTGGAGTGTGTGGCCTTAGCGCTAGGCGGCGGAGATCAAACACGTCGGAGCCACAAACTATTTATGCTAATCCCGCCCGCTCGCTGGAAAGCACTTCCTTTACATTTTCTTTACATTTTTCCAATAAATATTAAACACTATTACAATGGAATAAGATTCTCTCTCACACACACACACACACACACACTCTCAACTCTCTTTCCCCGGTTTAGCATATCCCGCCCGTTGTCTAGACGGGGATGAGGATGCAGCATCGAGCCGGCGGGATCAAGAAGACGAGGCCCGGGGTGCGTCTGCATGCAGGTGGATTTATTCCAAGCAGGAGGTGTGAGCGTTGCGGTGACGGAGGAGGCTCTAAAACAACAACACAACCACTGAGTGATCCTCGCCAGACGGTGCCGGGAAGACGAATGAAGCCGGATCGAGGGCCGGGACGATAATTCAGCGTGTTAAGACGGTCATAACTCTGGAAATCTGCTCCACGAAGCTGTTGCATCGACAGGGAGCCTCGCCGAGGAAACGTTACGCTGTATAAATATATATATATATATATATATGAACAAGAAGGATACAATAATGGACGAACTTGACATCACAGGAACAGGAAGTAACAGGCTGGTTGGAGGCCAGCTGATAGGTGATCATGTGACAGCAGCGGGAGACTATAAAAGCGTAAGAGTTTTTTACTTTGTCACATTCAGAACGTTTGTATTTTTTTTACATTTTATTCACCATAGTTTGCTCTCTATAAAAACGTATTTTAAAAATCACATTTTCAGCTGATGGGATCAGTGTAAATACTGATGTACGTCGTGTTTTTTATCATCATGACCATCGTGGTGGTTGCAGGTTGGTCAGCTTCAAATAGCAGAAGCCTCACAGAGAGTTTATTCTCAGACAGAGAGGAGAAAGAGAGAATCCTAAGTCTCTATTGTTTCTGCACTGCTGGTTTTTATGCACTGATCCCTCTCTCTCTCTCTCTGTCTCTCTCTCTCTCTCTCTCTCTCTGGTGGGTCGAGCCTGGCTGGGCCCATATTGACTCAGAGGGCTCTACAGACACAGTCGGACAAATATTTGCCAAAAAGCTTTTCTTTCAAAATGCATGGAAAGCCGTGGAGTGGCCGCAGAGAGAGAGAGAGAGAGAGAGAGAGGCAGGCTGCAGAAGTAGAGGAGTAGAGGGAGGGAGGAGGAGGGGGAGGAGAGGAAGTGGGAAGAGAGGAGATAAAAGTCAATTACAAAGAAACGGGGAGATAAACAAACAGAAAGACAACTGGGACGAGCAAGAGAGGAACGTTAAAAACATGTGACTCAGAGTTCAACTTTGAAAAACGATTCAATCTGCTGATCAACAAGAAAACCACCAGGGGAAAACCAGTGGTGGCCTGGAGGATTATATTTCGACCTTTTGCAGACGATGGGATGATATTCTGCTCACTTCTTCGACCTTTGACTTCCAGCAACAGTTTGAAAATGCAGCTGGGAACCAAAGTTTGACGCCACGGTACTCCAGAGATTCAAACCACGGCGCTCTACGTTCCACTGTTGGGTTTAGATGACAACATATCTTTAGGTTAGGTTGAGGAAAATAGTTCAGTGACTAACGAACCATCGACACTAACGATAAACACGCGTGGACCTGTCCATCTCCTTCTCAGTACCATGTTTGTTGCTCTACCCATAATGCAGCGGGTGGTTGCATCACATACGAAGCGCCTAAAGAGCTGTTCTTGGATCTAAGTCCTCGAACCAAATTCTTGGATTGAAGTTCTTGGATCTATGCCAAAGGCAGATAAAAACATGACATTGTGGGTATAAGAACCACGGCTCAGTTGAGGTCTTTCAGGACCTGATCGGGGTTCCTCCGGATCCCAGCCTCCACCTGATTACCTCTAGAGGAGGTGGAGAACGTTCTTAGGAGGATGGTTCTGAGGAAGTTGGTTCTTCGGTTCCCTGAGTGGTCATTAAATCTAAACAAGAACCCAGACGAGAACCCTCACGTGGTCTCTGGAGTCCACCGTCTCTCTAAGTGGTCACGTTCAAGGTCGTCCAACAGGAGACAACAAAAAGAACAAGCGATGTCTTTATCTCGGGTTTGTTTTCTCTCTCTCTCTCTCTCCCCGTCTGTCACTCAGCATCCTCTTCCAGGAAGGGCGAGCGAGTCGGGATAAACAAAAAGAAGAGGATCTGCTCTCCCCTCACTCTAATTCCTCCTTCTCCCTCTCTGCTCGCTCTCGAGCTCGATCTCTCCTTCTCTCTCTCCCCCTCCCTCCTATCTCTCTCACTCTTAAATCTCCCTCTCCTAAAAACAAAATCCTCTTAACTCTCTTCCACCTCCTCATCTCCACAATCTAATTACCGAGACCTGCCGTGAAGGAGGGAGGGAGGGAGGGGGGACAGAGTGGAGGTTGTTAGTGCGGCTGCTATGTCAGTGTTTTTAAACACTAAAGCACTTTGAGAGGACGAGGATCAGAAATAACGGAGTTCTGCTGCTGATATTAAAACGTTCCTCGACTCCGAACTTCGAAGCTAGAAAGTCAAAATGTTGAGCGGCTGAAAACAAATTTTAATTTAGCTTTTCTTAAAGCAAACAACGAGCACAGAGTGACTCGCATTATAAGAGATAATAATAAAAAAATATTATAACGTATAACACTGTGAGTATCATGATCCTGTTACGGTTCTTTGTTATTAATTAATATTAATACCAATATTAATATTTGACCCTCACAGCGAATATTTAACAACAAAAACATACAGATTTAACTTCAGAAGAGACACAAAAACGACGCCTTCAAACTCGTGGAGCTGCAATTGAATACAAAGTTAAACCGAGAAATAGTACAACAAAATAAGAACGTGTCGGGAAGAGAGACAAAGTCACAGAAAGAAAGAAAAAACAAGTGAAAGGACGAAAAGGAAGGAGGACAAGGACGAGAGAGAGAGTGAAGGAGAATTTTGTCTGCTTTGCGCGGTGACCCAGCGGATATTTCAATCAATTACCATTAATTAGAAATCTCTGATTAATTCTATTTGTTGATTAAGTCAATTAAAACCACGAGCACTCGTTATCACACAACGAGCCTAATGAATTCCTGTCGACAATTTGTTCCCGCGCACATATTCCCTCCGCTGCTGCTAATGCGCCTCCAGCTAACCAAACTTTGTCGCTCACCCGTCTCTCTCTCTCTCTACCCGTCTCACATTCACGTCTGCCCGTCTCCTTCTTCAGTTCTTTGTTCCAGTTATTTTTTCTGTCCGGCTTTCCAAAATAAATGTGTAAAAACAAAAATCCCACAAGTAACAGTGAAGACGGTTTGTTGAAGAGCAGCTTGTCACTGTTCAGAAATCTCATCCTTAAGGGGTTTGGAAGCATAAATCTTTCACTGGCAACCTTGTCCTCTAACCTCAAGGCTATGGGTTCCCAGACCGGGGTCTGGGGGGGGGGTCCTTCCACATGGACGGCAGGTACAGTAAACATGGTTTCACACCAGATCGGAGGTTTTGGAGTAAAACAATCCCAACAACATTTGTGCTTCGCTGCTTTACATTTTCAAAGTCTTTATTGTCCTGTTGGGACACTGAGAATGTTACAGTTGAGAAGCCTCGACCATATTTGGACTGTGGAGGAGCGACGGGTGGATCAGCAACCTTACTGGATCTGGATCCATGTGGATTCTGGGGTGAAGCTGTTAACAAAGTTAGCTTCAATAATTCAAGGTCAACTTTACAGCTAAGTGTTAAAGTCACCTTAGTCGCTAACTTGCATTGGTAGCGACCTGTCAATCAGCAGGTAAGTCCCGCCCCCTAAAGCATCCCCTGCTTTCTGGCCTGTTGGACTCTAAATGAACCATAATGTACTAAATGAACATCATGCTGGATCGAAGCAGACTTGAAACTAGTCGAGTCGCCCCCTGGTGGCCAGCAGAGAGAACGACAGGTTAAGGCACTTTAGCATTTGGCTTCACTTTTCAGAACCGGAGGTTGCCGCCTGTATGTTGGATGGCATTTTATTATGATGGAAGTTAAACTTGACCCCGGACAAATGACATCACGTTCATCTGCTAACCCGGCGGGAAAAGACGGAGAGAGGCAGAAGGAGGTGAAAGATGGAGACGGAGAAGATGAAGGAAGAGAGAGAGAGAAAGATGGAGGTAAAGAGAAAAACAAGAGCGCTGCCTGTAAAACGAGACACGGGAAGAAGAAGAAAAGAGACGGATGAGAGAAAGAGTTGAGAAGAGGAATCTGCAGACGGACGGAGGGAGATTGGGTTTTATTGATGGCGGCGTTTTAAGTCGCGGCGGCTGCATTAGCGAGAAACAGTAAATGCTTTCACTCACACAGACTTCATATAACCTCCATTTGTTTACTGCTGCTGAATATTTTAAGAGTAAAGCTTTCATCCCTGAGCGGGGGGCCACGGGCGGCGAGCGGCGGCGGAAAGGAACCAATAATTTATACGATAATCAATAAGAGCCGATGATGTCAGCCGTAATCCGTTTTGACTTTCACGCAAAGGGTGAAGGAAGTTTTTTTTCCCTTTAATCAAACAACGGAGCTGATATTTTTAAAGCAGAGTTACGACGTGTCACAGCTCCGATGTTTTATTTGAAGTTATTTTTTTTCTTATTTCCATCTCAATTTGGAGTTTTTGGCACCGCAGCTCCCATCATGCTTTGGGCCGCGGTGGGACATTTACTCAATTAATTCAGTGCAAACTAAAAGGTACTTAGTACTCCACATCTGTCTGACCGCTCTTGTTACTTCCTGTCCAGTGAAAACCACGTATCTCCAGGTGGGTTCTAATAAAATGAAGGTTAAAGCGTTTCTTTATGTTTTGGGACATTTCTTCTTTGGCTAAATAAACTTTTTACCTGCAAAACGTGAAAACGTGAAGACGTGAAATAGTCACCAAGCTAGAAACAGGACATTTACGCTTCTTTACGTGTTGGGACGTGTTCAACCATGACGATACCGCTGTTGCGTGACGTAGCTGAGATGCGTTCATGGCAGTTTTTGTGAATCTTATTAAGAGGATTTTCTGCCCGAAGCTAACATTTGTTTTGTAGAATAACATCGTCCTGACTGATGGAAAAGAAAAATGGCGAACAACTTTTAATTTGGCCTTAACAGGAACCATTGTTGAATTCTGACACCTGAAATAATGGTTTGACCTTGGACCGGCTTAACCACGGATTTGCCGACACCCTGGATCGCCTGTTACAATGAAGAGAACTTTGATCGTGGGCTGTGATGTCATAAAGAGATTCTTCTTCTGTGGTTTCTATATGTGGCTGTAACACTGTTAACCACTTATGGACGGACTAAAAGACCCGTTATGCTGATTTCTGTGTTCGGGAGAAGTTCCATTTTTTAACTAAACGCATCATAAAGGAGCTCCTCAGGGTTTCTTCTCTCTGCTTCGACCTCCAGAGTCGCTCCAGAGAAATCCAAAGCTGTGAAAACATACATTTCTCACTCCGGAGTGGAGTTCTCACTTTGTCGGAGTACTAAATTGATATGTTAATGTGTCATGGGTTGCCAGGTTTTTCCGCCGTAAATGTCACAAACGCGGCGGTGGAGTGAGCGGGGGGCGGTACGTCTCACTTTATTGTCTGCTTCCATTTTCTATGAATTGCTCTAAAAGCTCTTAACGAATGCCTCCGACTTTCAGACCCCATTTATGTGTGATGTTAAAAAAACGCTATAGAGCTTGGGCACAGATGGATTGTGGGTCAGTGGAGGCAGGGCATCAGGTTTCACTGCATGATGATGATGCAGGACGCGGTTCAAAGACGTCTCATAGAATGAATGTATAGAAGTGAGAAAATGGTCCTACTTCTCTATGCTGGCCACCAGGGGGCGACTCCTCTCTGGTTGTATAGAAGTCTATGAGAAAATGGTCCTACTTCCCTCTGCTGGCCACCAGGGGGCGACTCCTCTCTGGTTGTATAGAAGTCTATGAGAAAATGGTCCTACTTCTCTCTGCTGGCCACCAGGGGGCGACTCCTCTCTGGTTGTATAGAAGTCTATGAGAAAATGGTCCTACTTCTCTCTGCTGGCCACCAGGGGGCGACTCCTCTCTGGTTGTATAGAAGTCTATGAGAAAATGGTCCTACTTCTCTCTTGATGTATTATCTCAGTAAACATAGTAAACACGAGTTAATGGTCTCAATCTCTAGTTTCAAGTCTTCTTCAATACAGCATGATGTTCATTTAGTACATTATGGTCCATTTAGAGTCCACCAGACCAGAAAGCAGGGGATGCTTTAGGGGGCGGGGCTTACCTGCTGATTGACAGTTGGCTACCAATTCATGTTCGCTACTAAGATGACTTTGTCATTTAGCTGTAAAGTTGAACCTTGAATTATAGAAGCTAACTTTGTTTGCAGCTTCACACTAGAATCCACATGGATCCACCTTCACTGGTTGCTTGAAATCCCAGATTTTTTGACTGAATCCTCCCTCCTCACTCACCCTCCCATCATCGCTACCTTCTTCTTCTCCACCTCCCCTGTTCTCTCCATCGTTGCTGCTTGGTATTTTGCAGATTAAATGAATGTTTTTTGTTTCCATCGGTCTTCCTGCTCTCTCGTTCGCCCCCCTCTCTCCTCGCTTCGTCTCCGTTCTGTGTTTCTTATTCTCTCTCTGTCTCCACTTCTGTAAAGCAGATGAAAGAGCCGAGTGTTTTTTCTTCTCCTCCCGAGCAGATGAAGATGAAAGTCCAGACGTGTGTTTGTTGGCGCTGTTACCGTGGCAACGGCTCACCTGTTTGCTTCGCCTTCAACCCCTAACGAGCAACTCTTAACGAGAAAACACCTCTTCAAAAACACCAACGGGGCACGCTCACACACACACACACACAAACAGGCATAATGAAAAGACACACACACACTCTGCCTGTGTTCTCGGCGGGGAGTTGGTGGATCTTTAATCCTCATCATGCAGCAGGTATCGATATCAGAGCCTCGCTGTCACCTTCTATTAGCTGCTTGAGAGAAGCTGAGGGGGAGATGATACACTGGGGGGGGGGTGATGATGTCACCGTACACCCGAGTGACACGTAAACATAACGGAAACACTGTTTGACAATCAGCTCCACAGGTGGATCCACAGAGATACTGGGTATTTATTATTAGCATCATTGTAACCACGGCGACATGTGGACCCAGATCTCACCGGGAGTCTCGTCATGTGACGCCGGTTTAAGAGCGTTGGAAACCCGAAACTGTCCCAAAAAAAGAGTTGTGCTAGTTCCCACACGACTAAACTGCATCGTGAGTTTAGGTATTTTTATCGTGGATTACGTTTCCTCTCGACGTAGCGCTGATTTAAACGAGTATGCATGAACGTTACTTTCAATTCCATTTGAAGCCACACTATGATGTATTTTTACGAAATAGTACTACGCTTTTTGTTTTACTTTGCTTGTTAGCAACTGCATTGGTTGCTGTGGTAGCGGCCTGTCAATCAGCAGGTAAGCCCCGCCCCCTAAAGCATCCCGATTTCTGGTCTGTTGGACTCTAAATGGACCATAATGTACTAAATAAACCTCACAAAATCAGGGAAATGCCTTTGAGTGTCGGATGATGAGGAAGGGGGAGCGAGGACTTTGGAAGGAGGTCTACATCTACAAACACAGACCTCGATTCGGATCTAGATCGGTACCCGTTCCACACATTAGGAAGCGTTGATACAACTTGTAAATAACAACAGGTCATTAGTGATATTAATATACTCATGATAATCGTACTGGGCTCTACGGGTCCGTGTGATTGGTCCGTGGTCCGAGGCGAGACGGGGGTCGCCGTGAACGGCGTGAAGGAGGAACAAAGCAGATTCAAATGTCACAAACGGCAGGAGGAAGAAATGATGAGGAGGGCCGGAGGGCAAAGAACAGGACCGGAGGGGGTGAGGCAGGGGTGAGGCGGGGGTGAGGCGGCCGTGGGTTATAAACAGTAGGGGAGGACAGGTTCATCTACTGTCAACAGCAGGGGGGGGGGGGGATAGCTGAACCAACCACAAGAAAGAGGTGCGGCGAGAAAAGAGACGGGAGTATACATGGTGAAGAAATAAAAAGCGAGGAGGAGGAAGAGGAGGGGGAAGAAGAGGGGATTGGACGGAGAGATGAAGCAGAGAGAGACAGATCGAGAGACGGAGGAGGGCAGATTGTTGAGCTTCACTTCAGCAGAACGAGCTAAACGCTCACACTGATGTCCACAATCTCTGCTCACATCTGTGTGTGTGTGTGTGTGTGTGTGTGTGAGTGAGTGTGGACAGCGAGGGGTCGCATCTGTCCGTCTGACTGAACAAACAGAGACTTTGAACATGAACATTGATCCATTTCCATTTGAAAGAAATATAATGTCGTCTCACCTCCATGTTTGTATGGAAGGTCACAGAGGACAAAAAAAAAACACGCTTTGCTTTGACGTTTTTTCTTCTTCCTTTCACTAAACGTTGATCCTGCTCAGAGTGAAATTATTACTGTTACCTTGGCATCAAAGAATACATATTCTTTTTATCACCAGATTATTAAAAGAGGAAATCAACAGTAGGATTAATATCAATCATGTAATCACATCATCACAAAAACGCCCATAAAACAAGTTATCTCCATATAAAATGTTTATGGTCATTTCATACAACACTTAATAATATTAATAAAAATAATAAATGGAATTTATTTATTTATTTTATATATTTTATTTATTTAGCGCTTTCATAATCAATGTGATGTGTTGAAGAAATCATGCTTGATTATTATCTTAATTATTATTTTGCATTGATAAAATAGGCTCAATATAAATTCATGGAATTCAATGTAATTTTTTGAAGTTAATAAAAAGGTTTTAAAAGATTTGATTTGTATTTTTCGCTTTTTAAAAAAGTATTATGTTTTCATAGAAATATTTTTTTGTTAAAATGATTAATGCTCAAAATACGAATGTATGGAGTCTGTCACTATAAATGCACTTTTAAGTCTAATTTAAGAGATTGAACTTCAACTAAATATTCCTTTTGTTATTTTCAAGAAGATCTTTTAAGATCAAAACACTAAATAAAGTGTCAGAAAAGATGTAGCATGACTTTGAAAAGATCGTTTGATTGGTTGAAATGCGACTCAGCTGATTGGATGAAGAGAGACGAAGCAGGAAACATCGGACCTCTCCGACAGAGCCCTCCGTGTGTGTGATTCGCTCCATGTCTGTGCCCACTTGAGAGCAGGTGTGTGTGTGTGTGTGTGTGTGGCTCAGTCCATTAATTCTCGGTTTGTCCGGCCCCCAGAGCGTCTCCACGACAACAGAGAGTCATCGGAGGCCCGGGGCCTGCTGGAGGAATCTTGAAAGAGCGCTAATTCAATTAAGAGGCCGGTAAGACAGACAGACAGGTGGAGGGGGGGAGGAGCCAGTAACCTGCTGGATAGAGAAGTTTCTGCTCACCTCGCTGCAGTGATGTCACAGGTGTACAGCAGTGACATCACAGTTAGTTACACACCAACCGTGTTTCCGTTCACGCATTTTTATACTCTTTAATAAAGTATCACATTAGAAAGCTTCATAAAATGTTACAAAACATTTCGGCCAAATTTTGTGTTTCTTTTGTTTGTTTTTTTTCTAAATTGATTTGACGGGATACGCAAACGCTTTGCAGCATAAATTCTGAATTAACGTAGTGTTTAAGTCACGTGACTAATCAGCTGTTTCTGATATATTTGTATCAACCCACTATCGAGGAAACCGTTTTTTCCCTGTTAGATACAGTCGCATTTACAAACGGAACGATGAGCGCTACAAAACTACGTAGTTAGCTTTAAACACCAAAACTACAAGGTTTAGTCAAAAAACATTGTGGTTTGGCTGTTTTTCCAGCACTTCCTAATCCATCACACAAGCTGCGTCATCTAATAAGAGTTTGTTCAGTTGTCATGGAGACGGATCTGCTGACGTTAGGACCGCAATAAAAAAGGTTTCTAACGATCTTCCACCGCCACACGACAACGGAAGGTTTCTTCTGCAGAAAGTAGATCCAGACACTTTTCACTGGAACTACTTTTTGTTCACCTGAAACCCATAGAAGAAGAAGATGTGTGTGCTTTTATATGAATGTGTGTGTGTGTGTGAGACCTCTGCCGACCCCTGCTGCTTCCACAGACGTACAGTAATAAGCTGCAGCAGAAATTGAACCCGTTTACGAGTTCAAACGCCCAAAAAAATAAATGATCACTAAGATGGAGCCGGCGTCTCTTAAGATGGAGCCCCGTCCCTCTCTCTCTCTCCCTCTCTCTCTCTCTCTCCATACAAATGTCTGCTATCAATATTTCCAATCTTCATTTCTCCAGAAACTCGGAGCCTCGTTCTGCCAGAAATCAATGGCTTCCCACAGAGAGCTGCGACAAGGATCAAAAGTACGAACCGCTCGGCTCACTTTTCTTGGGATAAAGTCTCGTTTCATCATTTAGGCAGCAACAGTGTGTGTGTGTGTGTGTGTGTGTATCTGTCAACCCCGACCGTATTACAACTCGACTCCGTCAGAAATCCTTCTCTGATGTTTGAAGACGTAACTTTTGAAATATCCAACCCTCGTGATAGTTTGAAGGTTAAGAAAGGCAATCCGAACTGACGTAAATGATCCATTTCCTGCTCGCTAGCATTATCATTAGCATAAGCTTGAGGTTAGCGACTCCTCTATGTAGTCTATAGGGTCGGGAGGTTAGTTTGTGACGTTTAAATATATATGACAAACAAATACGTCACCTGGCTCCAGATCAGCCGATAGCTAAATTCAATATGGACTGAAATACCAGTTTCTACCAGCAGAGGGCAGTAACTACATGTATGTATTATACAAGTAAAACACACGTCAACGTTTGTTTTCAGCTGGGAAAAGTATTTACATCGGAGTTTTGTGTGGCTTTATTGGTGCGTTTGCGTAACTATGTGTCTCATTAGCATATTTGTTGTGTGTGTGTTTGTGTGAGCAATGCACTAATCTACATTTCTATTACCATGTGTAAAGCTGTGAGTGTGTGTGTGTGTGTGCGGTTGTCAGTCACACGGCAGGGCTAGGCTAATCAGCGCAGCTAGCTGTTCGCTGTGTGATGTAGACTGATTAATTTCCTGTTAGCGTCCCGCGGCTTTAAAGGCTAACTGCTGTTTTCCTCTATACATCCAGCACACACACACACACACACACACACACACACACACACACACACACACACACACACACAGAGCTGGATGCTGATTGGCCAAAGCTTTGTCACATATCTGAAAGTTGGTGAAGAAAAGTTCTGCTACACATGAATAAACAAGCTCATCTTCCAGAAACACTCTGTTGTTAGTACTTTATGTAGTAGTTGAAGTATTTACTACCTCCATGTTGTGTATAGTACACGCTCTCAGTGTAATCTGCTTTAATGCTCTAACTCTCCAGTTTACCTGCGTGGGATGAATAATCATGTTTTCATAAATTCATAAGTGACGGTTTCTGGTTTCCTCTCAGTTAACAAAATAAAAGCCCGTTGTGTCCTCTGACAATAAGAGTTCATGTTTTACGGGCGAAGGAGGAGAAGGTGAAGGTGTCGGAATCAAATATTCTCATTTCAAAGGTGGGCTTTTTTTGTCTTAAAGAGACAGGCACTATAATGGAGCGTTTAAGACCAACGGTGGAAACAGGTTTATTCACAGACAGATGGTGAGAAAGAAATAGTGTTTTTTTTAACAGTCACGCATGTTAACGCATTTTGGGAAGAAACCCAAAACACAAGTCTGAACCTGAAAATGAGTTTGACTTGTGACCTTTAAGCAAACAAAATATTGCAGCAATAACAGCAAAATACATGTGAACATTAATCCTAAACGACTCTATTCTGAGCTGTTTAACTTCCACTCGACCTATCCCATAATGTTGGTCTCATGTAGTCACAGAGATATGAAACAGAAGTGGGCCCAGTGGGGCGCTGGGCGGTCCTACCTTGAAGCTGTGCAGCTGCTCCGAGGCGTCTTTGTCGCGTCGCAGGCAGGAGTTGAAGATGAGCAGCTCGGTGTCTCTCAGCCACGCCTTCAGCTCCTTGATGCGGACCTCCAGCTGGCCAAGCAGCGAGTTGGTGACCGGGGAGAGGGCGGAGCGCGGGTTGTCCACGGCGACGCCTGGGCCGGGGGCCTCCAGCAGCAGGGAGTGGTTCTGGTTCCGCCGAGAGGAGGCGCCAGGTCCCGAATGCTCTGACAGGATGTTCTGCAGGACCACAGAGGAGACGGAGTCATTGTTGTGTCAATATTCCATCATGGAGATCCATAAATACACGATCATTGGTCATTCACCTTTGGACACGTACAGATCAATAACAGTTATTAATCATTCTGAACGGCTGCTAAGGAAGACGTAACAATAACCACCGTCTTGACGTTCGTTGATTGATGAAGTGATGAAGTCATATTCTCTGATTCTTTCATGGTAGAGGAAGTATTCAGAGGCTTTACTGCAGGAAAAGTACTAGCAAGTCCTTGCATTCAAAACACTACTTTGGGAAAAGTATTTAATGTTGTTAAAGTAGTGAAAGTAAAAGTATTGTTGTACGAGGAAAATGTACATTTACATCGATCGGTGTAGATTAAATGTACATTTAATCTACACCATCATATGTGTGTGCAGCTTGTATATCTCAGGTTGCTAATGTTGCTATCGTAGCTGTGAATTAGCTGGATGTTGCTAACATTGTCGTCGTCGTTGGTAACGGGTGGTTTTCCAGCTGCAAAACAGATCAGCTGCTAATTCAGAGCCGATATTCACGCAAACTGAAAGTGTTTGGTGAGAAGCAATCACTGCTTCAAATAGGAACAACTTACAATAACAAGAGAGTGTGTGTGTGTGTGGAGAGAGAGAGAGAGAGAGAGAGAGAGAGTGTGTGTAATAAGCTCTGCAGAGTAATTTTCAAACCCCTGTTGATCACACAGTCAGACACAGCAAGCTGCTGAGACGATTCCCCACTTGGGTTTAGAGTGTGTGTGTGTGTGTGTGTGTGTGTGTGTGTGTGTGTG
Organism: Chelidonichthys spinosus; assembly: GCA_029853015.1. NCBI lineage: Eukaryota > Metazoa > Chordata > Actinopteri > Perciformes > Triglidae > Chelidonichthys > Chelidonichthys spinosus. Next base: position 4,610,434 of record CM056833.1, read on the forward strand.
TGTGTGCGTTATTTTCCTGAAAAGTGCTCATCAATACAAAACAAACAAACTTGTGATGTGTTTACGAGTTGCTGGGTGATGTTAATATGATGATTATATATTTTACTAACATATATTATATATATATATATATATATATATATATATATATATTAACTGCCACTGGCCCGATGGGCGGTCTTGTGTTTTTCTCGGATAAAAACACAGATTCTTAATCACATCAGCATCAAAAACACAAGATTTCCCTCCATTACGTCACATGTTTGCATTAATGCGTGATGGTGAACGATTGTGTTGATTTCAGCGATGATGTCATCCTGAATTTCAGATCAGTGATGATCTCCTAAGATCTCGTTTAGCAGTGGAGGATCAGGAGATCAGACTTCTGGATGAGGTTTGTAGCAGAGCGGGTGTTGTTTTTACGATGGTCTACTGGGGATCGAACCGCCGAGCTACAGATGAGCGGTGCCGTCCTGCTCTCCCTCCTGAGCCGCCGCGTACCCAGAGGAAGTCATTTGCATTTGTATGAGTTTGTAGAAACGGCGTTGAGTCGTCGGCAAAAGGAATGATTCATGTTCCTAACGAGGTTTTCTATTAGTCTCACGTAGGACACTGACAGCAGTCTGCTGGATGAAAGTCCTGTGTTTGTTTGACCCCCCCCCTCCCTGGTCTCAGTGAGAACTGCTTGGATGATTATTAACGGAGAGCTAAAAGCTTTGACGGCGTTTCCTTCTCACCTGATTGTTTCTGTACAAACGACTTTTAATTCCTGTGGAAACACACAGACATTAAAACGCCATGAGCTCTGACTAATAATACGGATCAGTGCGACGCCGCTAATCGTGATGCGCAGCGGCTCCGAGACTCTCTCCGGGAGAATTAACCACGAGCGAAGGAGGGAAGGAAGAAAGAGACGGAGGAGGGGAAACCATCGCAGACACAACGGAGGAGGGGAAGGAGGTGGGGAGGATGAGTGGAGCGAGGGAGGAGAAATTAAGAGCGAGAACAAAAGAGAAAACATGGGATTAAAAACATCCGAGAGAGAGAGAATGAGAAAAAGATAAAGATAAAGGGAGGAAACAAAGACGGTGACAAGGTTTTTTTTTTACGTTGATTTCCGAGTCTCGCTCAACGTTGAAATCAAACAAGAGCATGTTTGTGTCGGAGCTCTTTAGTGTTTGATTATTTTATATTTGGATCTGCAGACGCATCCTCACACGGTTTGACCTTGAACAAGCTGCTGCCAAAACCACAACACAGAAGATTAAAGTTAATTTACAACCTCTTTATTTCTGTCGTTGTGTGTGTGTGTGTGTGTGTGTGTGTGTGTATGTCATACATTCTTCATAAGGCCAAGACAGTTCAGAGGCGAGGCACAGGACATCAATTCCAGTTAATTCCCAATTTGTGTCAGAGCAGCAGATGCCGACGCCAGCACTGATATGCCCGTTAATATGCTACTCAGACGCCATGTTGGAGGGGGGTGGGGGGGTGGGGGGGGGCGAAGACGGATATAGAGACACAAACAGAGGTGAGACCTTTGATAAATAGTGAACATTTTGGCAAAAGAGAGAGAAGAAATCACCTCAAAATTGAGATTAGAAAGAGAGGGATGAGAGAGGTGAATCACGACGGGAGGAGGACAAAGAGGGAGGAAGAGGAGGGAGGAAGAGGAGGACGAGGGAGGCAACATGAAAGTGAGCGAGGGAGGGGTGACAGGGGGATGATGGAGAGGTCTGGGGGAGGTGAAGAAGGGGGGAGGAGGAAGAAAGTGTGGCTGCAACAAACAATAAGTTTCATTGTTTCTGAGCAGCTTCAACGTGTACAAAACAAAAGAACATGTGAAGTCAAAACACGGGAAAAGCCACGAAAACAATGAAGCAGCTGTCGATTATATAAAGGGGAAGTCCCGCCCCCTTCTAGTGTTCTCTGTGGGATGTTATTTTGGATAAAAATATGTATGTGGTCAACAGAGAGGAGAATAATTGTTTTCTTATGTTTGACTTAATCCATAAATCAAATGTGTTGTTTGTCAATATAAAAAGTCATTTTAATCGTCAACAAAGTTGTATTTTTTCGTATCACTGTCGAAATATCGGAATCAGAAAGTGTGTTAGATGACGTCGCTCTGAAGTGTTCGGTACCAGGATGTAACCATAGACCGCATAGAAGTCAAATCGTCATGGTGACCGTGGTTTTGAAGCCTCAAGGTCGCCATTTAGAATTTTCTTTGCAACAGGTTAAAAGGAAGTGACCATATTTGGACTGTGAAGGAGCGACGGGTGGAAGTGACGAACCCAGAGCAGCAACCTTACTGGATCTGGATCCATGTGGGTTCTGTTGTGAAGCTGTTAACAAAGTTAGCTTCATGATTCAAGGTTCAACTTTACAGCTAAGTGTTAAAGTCACCTTAGTAGCTAGCTAGCATTGGTAGAGACCTGTCAATCAGCAGGTAAGCCCCGCCCCCTAAAGCATCCCCTGCTTTCTGGTCTGGTGGACTCTAAATGGACCATAATGTACTAAATGAACGTCATGCTGGATTGAAGAAGACTTGAAACTAGAGATTGAGACCATAAACTCATGTTTACAATGTTTACCACAATGTGTATTAGTACTTCTACTGTAGTATAATAAACACATTCTAGATCTGATGAAACTTTTCCCCTTCAGACCAAAAGTCCACAAAGTTGCGTCCGTCCAGTTTACAGGGAGGATTACAAGTGTCTGCTTCACTGGCATCACCATCTATCATTACGCACAATCCCTCTGTTCCCTGAAGACACACACACACACACACTTTGAAATGTGTGTGTGTGTGTGTGTGTGTGTGATGCCATTGTGAGTCCAAATGTCTGCTTGTCAGTAATAGAAGTTTAATCACAGTCTGGGAGGGAGACAGACTCATCTGTTGCCGTTGTTTAATTTCTAAAATGGAATCTGTTTCAGAGGTTGATACATATGTTAATGCACACATATACACACTTCCAATAACTTTGAGTTACACACACACACACACACACACACACAGATGGCAGTGTGTGTGTGTGTGTCGAGGCGGCCGCTCGGTCGACAGGAGACGCTTTGTTTCTTTCCGAGGAACAAAGTCGTCACATTTTGAGGCTCCTGACGAGCCGCTGCCAGCTGTCAGCGCCGCCACAGACCTGGAATTAATCAACACGCCCGGGTGAAGACAAACAACCGCTGCCGACGTGCCCATCAGCAAGACACACACACACACACACGGTCTCTGAAGGTGTCTGGGTGGTAAAAGTTCATCTCCTCCATAAAAAAGGGAACTTGAGCGTTTGGTATGAAAACTAATGGAAGACGTAAACTTGAGCTGGTAAAACAAAAAAAGAACTACGACTCCCAGGGTGCATTTCAGTCCTCCAATTAAAGAGCTCAACATGACACTTCACAGGAATCTTCACCGTAAGTTGTTAGCTTTGCATGAATTCTAATATATCTCATAAAGTTTTGTTGCATATGGCAACAGATGCCGAGGCTCATGGGTAATGTAGTGATTTACAATCGGGTTCCTTGTGAACTACGATAGTAGCTCACTTTAGTCCAGACCAGACTATGTGGAGGAATCAGAGATTGTCTGTGTTTCCACAGAGGTCTAGATAGTAGCTCACATTAGTCCAGAGACCAGACCAGACTATGTGCAGGAACCAGAGACTGTCTGGTCCCCGGTCTCGGTCCCTAAACTGGTCCTGGATTATTTGGTCCCCGTCCAAGAAAGCCGTCTGTAATGAGTTAATCTGATCCATCTGGTCCAGATTACGTCCCGCCGCGGCAGCCGGGCTGAGCTTAATTGAGACGCCGCTAATTATCATCTTCATGTTCAAGATTAGATCAGCGCTGATTACACACACACACACACACACACACACACACACACACACACACACACACACACAGACACACACACACTCCTCCCTTGACAGAAATATCAGTGTGATCCTCCAGATACAATCAGTGTGTGTGTGTGTGTGTGTGTGTTACCTCCAGCTGACTCCACGTGTGTGTCAGGTTGTGTATCTTGCGATGGAAGTCGTCGGGCAGCTCCGTGGCGCTCCTCTTCAGAGACTCGGCCCGTCCCAGCATGCCGCTCTTCCTGCTCTCCATCGCCATCAGCTCGCCGTGGCTGCTCTGGAGACGAGAGGACGGACAGACGTAACACACAGAGGGAGCTCACTCACACACACACACAGGTTTAAAACCCACATGTTCAGTACAGTGAAGTCCTGTGTTTCTGGACCAGTCCAGTACCCGGACCTCCTCCCGAGTCTCCCTACGTGGTCTCACATGGACCAGGTCCTCCAGACTAATCAGGAGGAAACAGAATCCACAACAAAATACCCTCAAAATAGAATTCATGGTGGAGTTTTGCTGCCTGGGAACATCGTTTTAAAGATAAGAAAGATCACGGCAGTAGATAAGTACTGAAGTCAGAATACTTGTACACACTAGTACACACAAGTACACACCAGGGAACATAATCCAGGCAATATCACGTTTCCTTCAAAAACATGATAAATAAAAACACGTATTTTAAGTTATGTTATTTCCCACCGAGACTCTGAGTCGACTGACACTCAAGACGAGAGGATCCCTTTAAATAAATAAATACATAAATGAAGGAGATCCGTTATGTTTTATTGTTGCTGTTTGGAGCTGATGAAACGCTTGACAGTCAGCAGGTTTCAGCACATTTCCCTCGCTGCTCCACCGACGAGCGGGAATCAAACACCATGACGGTAAACATGGGAACATTTTAAAGAAATGCTCCATTTTGCATCCCTGAGTATTTGTGATGTGATGCGTTCGCTTACCCACTGAATAAAGAGAAAACTGCACTTTGTGGGAATCTCACCCGTACTTTGATCGAGAACCTCTTCCCTGACGGGATGACATCACGGTCACATGACTTTACGGCAGACCAGCGTCGCAGCGACGAGGTTTTTACTGACTTTAAGACGATCTTTTGCCGTCGTGGTTACGCTGCTGTCGCTTCTCACTCGCTGCTCGATTCCTCTCAGTTCACTGCAATTTCTTTTCATTTCATTTAAATGAATGAATAAAAATAATAAAAAATAAGAAGGTAAAATGATAATAATCCTATATATTTTCTCCTCTTTTAAACCTCTGTACATCTCCTCTCCGTCATTGCTGCCTCGTCTCTTCCCTTCACACTTTACTGTAACGCTCCTTCAGCCCTCCTCTTGTTATCCATCCATCCTTCTCCTCCATCACTCTTCATCCATCTCCTCTCCTTCCTCCCTCCTTTCACTTTGTGAGTGGAACTCTCCCTGATGCCTCCATCTTTTCTTTGCTTAATTCCCCTCCTCTTCCTCCTCTCTTTTCTCTTTCTCCTCTTTTCATTTTCTGCATCGATAGCTACTTGATTCTACTTTTCCCTTGTCGTTTATCATTACCGCCCGGCCCCATTTGAATATTTAAATGTCTCTTCTCTGAGTCCCTGTGTGTGTGTGTGTGAGGCGACATATGCATGTGTGTGTGTTTTTGCTGCGCTGTCATCAGAGAGGCGGCAGCCATTTTTCAATGTCGGCGATTCTGATGGAGATGCTATCGCTCAGCGCTTCACGGCCATCCATCCCCTTCACTTAGCTAATAGCCACGCCGCGAGAACGGGGGAGGAAAAAGAGAGACGAGTGAAGGTAAATATGTCGGTGTCACACTCGTCTAACAGTCAGGAAATTATACGATTTATTCGCTGATGGCAAATATTGATTTAAAAAGGGAGGAGGGGGAAGGAGGGGGGAGGTTGTTGTTGTTTGTTTGAAGGATGCCACTGAACCAAAGTCAAAGAAAAAGAAGGAGAGGGGGAGAAAGGAAGACAGACACGCCGATTAAAATGCATGAGATCCGAACTTTGAGATAAGTGCTGAGAGAGGGATCCTGGAGAAATGGGATGGGGGAGGAAGGGGGGAGGAGGGGGTGCATGGATGGCTAGTTGTGATGTATTCATGCCTCAAGTCAATCTCCATGCAACGATGGACTGAGATACAGGCCTGAGGACGGAGGGAGGAGAGTGTGTGTGTGTGTGTGTGTGATACGATAAACAAGTCCACGCTGGAGATGCTAACATGCTAACACGCTAGCATCGACGGATCAGGAAGTCACCAAGAGACAGCAGCCAATCACACGACTTCTCCAAAACGTACATGAGCACTAAAATGCAAAGATGGAGTGTGGACATGTGAGACAGACAGTCGACAGACAGACAGTCGACAGACAGACGGAGAGACAGAAAGACGGAGAGACAGACAGACAGTCGACAGACAGACGGAGAGACAGACAGACGGAGAGACAGACAGACAGTCGACAGACAGACGGAGAGACAGACAGATGGAGAGACAGACAGACAGTCGACAGACAGACGGAGAGACAGACAGACAGTCGACAGACAGACGGAGAGACAGACAGATGGAGAGACAGACAGACGGAGAGACAGACAGACAGTCGACAGACAGACGGAGAGACAGACAGACGGAGAGACAGACAGACAGTCGACAGACAGACGGAGAGACAGACAGACGGAGAGACAGACAGACAGTCGACAGACAGACGGAGAGACGGACAGACGGAGAGACAGACAGACGGAGAGACAGACAGACAGTCGACAGACAGACGGGAACCTTTATTTAACGCTGAGATCATCTCTGCGATCCTTCACTGTTCCTTCCCTCTCCTCTCTCATCGCTCACAGCAGCAACAGAAAGGCCACTCTGACCTTCTGTCTGACCTTCTGTCTGACCTTCTGTCTGACCTTCTGCCACCGTTTACCTGGGAAAGCCACTTATATGTTTAGACTCCATCATGAATATGAAAACCACCGGATCTAGCAAAGACACACATCGGCTGGTTTACTACAACTGGAGGAACCAGAATAAAGTATTGATCTGTGATTTCATATCAATAAGCACATGAAAAGGATGCTGAAATAACTCCATAAAGATGATCAATAAAAGTCTAGTACTCCCTGCAGTACTCCAAAGTACTACTAGTACCCCCTGCAGTACTCTAAAGTACCCCATTAGAGAAACACTGGTTTAAATAAATCTCTTTCTGAACGATGAATCAACTAATAGATAAAGAAAGTGGTATTTCCATTTCACCGTTGAGATATAAATGAATATAATAAACTCCTCTACAACAAATAAAATGCAGCAATAATAAATATTGTAATACACACTGAAGATAAAATATTAGATCAAACCCACAAAACAAGGCAAAAACACTTTTTTTTGGTAAATTCAACACAGACATGGAACTATAAGAGAAATTCAATATATAAAAAATATAGATGAATGAAAGCTGGAAATATTGATGATTGACTGGAGGAAAGAGAGCCTATAATAAAGAGAGAGATATTTATTTGTGATATGAATATGGGATAAGACAACACAAACGCACTGAGAGACGAGAGATAAACGCTTGACAAAGCAGATGAGAGGGGGAGGGGAGGAGGGAGGGGGAGGGAGGGGGAGAAAAGCAACAAGCAATCATAAGTTTAATTTGGTCTCCATATTAATGAGCAGCGAGCTGAAATGTCAGCAAAAATGCACTCATACATGAAAAACATTTAATGCATTTTGAACATTAGGGTTTTTCTTCTTCTCCTCCTCTTCATCACCATCGAGAGAAGTTTGAGGCTCCGTAACGGAACGCTCCTCCTCCTCGCCGACGCAGCAGGAGTTAGGAGGAGGTGATAAGGATGCATCTTCATCCTCCTCATCTCTGTCTTCATCCTCCTCCTCATCTGTCTTCACCCTCCTCCTCATCTCTGTCTTCATCCTCCTCCTCATCTCGGTCGTCATCATCCTCCTCCTCATCTCTGTCTTCATCCTCCTCATCTCTCTTCATCCTCCTCATCTCTGTCTTCATCCTCCTCCTCATCTCTGTCTTCAGCCTCCTCCTCCTCATCTCTGTCTTCATCCTCCTCATCATCCTTCTCCCCTTCCTCATCTCTGTCTTCATCCTCCTCCTCATCTCGGTCTTCATCCTCCTCCTCATCTCTGTCTTCAGCCTCCTCCTCCTCATCTCGGTCTTCATCATCCTCCTCCTCATCTCTGTCTTCAGCCTCCTCCTCATCTCTGTCTTCAGCCTCCTCCTCATCTCTGTCTTCAGCCTCCTCCTCCTCATCTCTGTCTTAATCCTCCTCCTCCTCATCTGTCTTCAGCCTCCTCCTCCTCATCTGTCTTCATCCTCCTCCTCCTCATCTCTGTCTTCATCCTCCTCCTCATCTCTGTCTTCATCCTCCTCCTCATCTCTGTCTTCAGCCTCCTCCTCCTCATCTCTGTCTTAATCCTCCTCCTCCTCATCTGTCTTCAGCCTCCTCCTCATCTCTGTCTTCATACTCCTCCATGTCTCTTCTCCTCCTCATCTCTGTCTTCATCCTCCTCCTCATCTCTGTCTTCATCCTCCTCCTCATCTCTGTCTTCAGCCTCCTCCTCCTCATCTCTGTCTTAATCCTCCTCCTCCTCATCTGTCTTCAGCCTCCTCCTCATCTCTGTCTTCATACTCCTCCATGTCTCTTCTCCTCCTCATCTCTGTTTTCATCCTCCTCCATGTCTCTTCTCCTCCTCATCTCTATCTTCATACTCCTCCATGTCTCTTCTCCTCCTCATCTCTATCTTCATACTCCTCCATGTCTTTTCTCCTCCCCCTCCTCCTCTTCACTGAGCGGATGTTTGATTCTTCATCCATTAGTGATGAAAAATGTTTTATAAAAACAAATACCGACGCCCTCAAAACCCTGAAAACGTCCTCCATCAGCACTGGATGAACCAAATCACTTGCATTTTTTTAAATTTTATATTTAATTGTGACTGAAAAAAGACGATTGTTTTTATTTATTCATTATAAATATTTAAAAAATATAAACAAGCTCGCTCCGCATGGGCATGACATATTTAGATGATATACTACTAATACTACTACTGGTACACGGACGAGTACCACTGCAGCTCGTAACATTCTTTTATTTTTCTGTTCTCCTCCTCCTCCTCATCTTCATCATCCACCTGTCTCTGGAAAAAATACACTCGGAGTGTGTGTGTGTGTGTGCTGGAGATACACAAAGGAGAGAAAACACACTGTATGCTTGCTCACATTTGTGTGTGTGTGTGTGTGTGTGTGTGTCAGTGTCTCCGGTTGAGATGGATGTTCCACCGACTCTGAAAGAGCAGGAAGTGGCTCTCTGACACCCCATTTATACTGCCAGACACTTCAACCTGTGTGTGTGTGTGTGTGTGTGTGTGTGGACGTACACCTCCTCCAAACTGCCTCCAGTTAACAATAACTGCAGAACAAATGTTTATGTTTTCATTCCTGGAGTTTTATAAATGAAGCAGACGTGTTGTTGTTATTTATTCACGATAACTTAGAAACATAATATGTCCTGTTTACACACACAGATAAATAAAGTAAACAACAAGAGATTCAAACGGACCAGAATAACGTAAACCAACAGATAATCAGTGGGCTTATTCCTGCCTCTCTTCTACTGTAAATCTCTAAAATGTAAATCTAACTGCATCTAAAGTCTCGTCTGCATCGAGTTTCTCTTTCAGCACATCGAAAAAAAAAAAAAACCTTCTGTTTGGACCAAAAAAAAAAAGGCAAAGAGACTTTCTCTCTCTAGCAAACGAGGCGACGCAACAAAAGACCCGGCAACGTGTTTTAATTGTCGCCATGGAAACCGGATGAATGAGCCATTTGACTGGCCGGTAAAGACGGCTCTCCATACAGCCCTGCAGCGAGTCACGTGTGTGTGTGTGTGTGTGTGTGTGTGAGAGTGTGTGTGTGTGTGTGTGAGAGTGTGTGTGTGTGCGTGTGTGAGAGTGTGTGTGTGTCGCTGCGAGGTCATTGGTACAAAGCAAAGAGGGCGACATTTCTACCCGTCTGCAGAGAGAGAGAGAGAGAGAGAGAGAGAGAGAAAGAGAGAGAGAGAGACAGACATGTTGAATGAATGCTCTAACTAATAATTGAAAACAACAGTAAACTAACTAAAGTGCTGAGTCATGCTTCGGTAGGTCTGTCTGCAAGACCACAAGCTAATATCCTAGTTGCCCATACTTTCTGGTCGTTCGGCATGACTCCTTTTTTTTAATGCAGCAATAAAGCATGGTGGAGCCTTTGTTTTTTTTATTGTTTTTTGTCACAGAAAGTGTCATACAGAAAACAAAATATTACACAAATAGAAATCATCGAGATATGAAGAAGAAGAAGAAGAAGAAGAAGAAGAAGAAGAAGAAGGAGGAGGAGGGTTTTTTCTGGGGTTTTGGCGTCTATAAAAGTCTCCAAAGAATCAAACAGAGATCCTCCATTGAGCAACGTGTCAGTTAATTTACTCATCTCAGTGTGTGTGTGTGTGTGTGTGTGTGTGTGTGTGTTGACGACTGACTTACAGTCTTACTGAAGTGTGCAGGTGTTGGTAAACAACACTGCCTCTGTTGTTGGCTTCCGCCGCTGTGTGTGTCTGTGTGTGTGTGTGTCTCTGTGTGTGTGTGTGAGAGTCTATGTGTGTGTGTCTCTCTCTCTCTCTCTCTCTCTCTCTGTGTCTGTGTGTGTGTCTGTGAGTCTGTGTGTCTCTATGTATGTGTGTGTGTGTGAAAGTCTGTGTGTGTCTCTATGTGTGTGTGTGTGTGTGGTAAATGAGACAAATAGAAGGTCAGAGGCCGATGCAGCGTCTACGTCTACGTTCAGCTTCAAACAGAACCACGACTGGTTTTCTGATCTGGTCCCTTTTTCATGAAACCACTCGTGCTTTTATTGTGAAGGAGTGGAGAGGCAAAGAGACAAATGCAACAGGAAGTAAGAATCCTGACAGCAGAGAGTCCTGTCATCATCATCATCATCATCTCAGTGACTGTTGGTTCCCTCCTCCTCCTCATCGCTATAACGACAGCAACGTAATAGCTCTCAGAGAGAGAGAGAGAGAGAGAGAGAGAGAGAGTGTGTGTGTGTGTGTGTGTCCGGCAGAGCGACCATGTAGCCTAAACGACAGACAATCTTTATTCTAATGAAGAAGGTGTCAAGGTCAAACGGAGAGCAGGGTGATGAATGGAGCACACACACACACACACTGTGACAGACACATTAATTGTGTATCACAGCTCCCAGACACTTTGTAACTGTAATGTGTGTGTTGTCATGAATCTCTCTCTCTCTCTCTCTCTCTCTCTCTCTCTCTCTCCACACACACACACACACACACGTTTTAAAGGAGGCTCTCCCCTTGAGATGACATTAAACATTAAACTGTAACAACACACATTTAAACAAACCGTCACAGAAAATAAAATCAGGCGAAAGAGAAACTGATCTCAGGTCGACGACAAACACAGTTTCTTCCTTCTGGAAACGCGTTCGATTTAAATTTAAACTGCTGAGTCACGACCGCGACGTTCTTCTGTGGGATTCATCGTCACGTGACTACGGAAGCCCTGAAGGCAAAAGAGAAAACAACTCTTTGGGTTTCAGGTTCCGGAGTCTCAAACTTTTCACGATTGTTACGTTTATGTACGGAAGCCCTGAGATGCAAAAGAGAGACGAAAAATAAATCCGAATTTAATTAAATTAATTTTCCCTCCTGTGGTTATCATTTGAGAACAATATATTATATATTTATATATAGTATGTAAAACATGGAGTAGTGCACTAGAGCCACTTGTGGAGGAAATGAGGATTACAACAACAAACATAAAATGATAGAATAAAAAACTAGAATAACTTCACGAACAAAACTTCTTTCTCCCACTTGAGTTCGGAAATGGAAGAAATAAGGAACAGAAAGATAATCTTTGTTTCCATCTATTCTTAAGTCATAAACACATGAGACTTATAGATTTTGAAATTTGATCAGATTTATTTATTTTTTTGCCTCTCAGGGTTTCTGTTCAAAACTGAAGAATACTGAAAAGTGTGTTTTGTTTATTGTTGTAAACTTTCCTGAAGAGGCAAAATTATGTTTAAATTGAATTTTTTCTTAGGTATAACAGACGTTTTCAATGCGTTTCCTTGATTTGAATATATATCACTACATTTGCATTCCCTTCATAAGAAATCGTTTCTCTAAACACATTTCGACGTTTCAAGTCGAGGAAACAAATATTCTGGTGAAATTTGGGAGAAATAAAAGGCGTTGTGCATTTTGTGAGTCGAGCCGTCGCTTGTTGTTTCGGAGGGAAAACTCTGCAAACATGTTTAGAGCCGACCTTCGCCTGACATTCACTCCTCATCTAACTCATACTTCTGTGTGTGTGTGTGTCAACGTCAGGTTTCAGTCAGACGACGTTCCCGGGAAGCTGAGGGAGTCTCAAGAGAGAGAGAGAGAGAGAGGGGGGAGGGAGGGAGGGAGAGAGAGAGAGAGGGAGGGGAGTTGGCGAGATGCTGCTGAGTCGTGTCTCTTTGTTCTAAAGCAGATATATCCCCGACTTTATCAAGACTGACAGAACAAACGCACAGGAAACAGCCTCCCACAGGACACATAATCCACACACACACACACACACACACACACACAGAGAGAGAGAGAGAGAGAGAGAGCTAAGACACACCGAGGTCTTAAATCGCACTACACACACACACACACACACACACACACAAGGAAAGTAAGAACATTTGAGAAACTGCAGACACACACACACGAGGTATGATGATTTACACACTAACACACACACACATACACTCAAAGATACCAGAGATATGAAACACACACACACAACTTTGAAATATGGGTGTGTACTTTTAGAGGACAAAAGTGCGCACACACACACACACACACACACACACACACACACACATTAGGCAGTAAAGCAACACATGACAACGTGCGTTCTGCCAAACTGAGGAGGAAAAAAGTCACATTTCCTGATGATGAATTCAAAACTTCGAGAATATTCTCTGAAGTCATGAACTGAATCTGGTTGCCCCTAAAGTAGAGTTATTACGGTAAAGGTGGCCGCTGAGAGAAGATGCATACGTGTGATATTTAATGATCCTCATGTTCCACCTGTCGTATGTTTGATTTAGCCAAGGTGCTGTCAGGCTCTGTGTTCTTTTCACCATTTCTTTCTTTAAGATTTCTGTACAGGTTCTTCATTGTTTACATAATAAAATAACACAGAAAACACGAATTACAACAGGTCTTAAATGCACTACATTACACACTCACCACACTCACACACACACATCCTCATCACTTACCTCATCACACTACATCACAAATGTGAAACGAAAACATTTAAAACTCAACACACACACACAGTATTTTACACACTAACACACACACACACACTCAAAGATACCTTTGAAACACGACACACAAACTTTGAAATATGGGTTTCTTTCTACAGGACAACAGTTGCACATCCACACACACACACACACATTACATACAAGCAACACATGACAACGTCGTTCATGCCAAACTGAGGAGGAAACAAAGTCACATTTCCTGATGATGAATTCAAAACTCGGAATATTCTCTATCATGAACTAATCTGTGTTGCCTCTAAAGTGATTTCGGTAGTGGCCGTCTGAGAGAGATGCTCGTGTGATCATTTACATCCTATGTTCCCTCTGTGTATGTTTGATTAGCAAGGTCTTTTCCTCTGTTTCTTTTCACCATTTCTTTCTTTTAAGTTTTTTTTACTTGGTTCCTTCATTCTTTCATCTACATCTATTATTTTTCACGATAGTTAAAAATAAAGAAACATTACAATTTCATCAATATCGTCAATAAATCTTCATGTCATTAGTCTTCTAATCATCCTATCTTTCACACGACTAAACAAAATATATATAATCCCTCACATCCCACACACTATCTCATCACCTACATCCTTCCAGAGCTTCCTTCCTCTAAACACTGACATCACAAACCGACATCACTCTGACCCTTAACCTCGGCTCACACTATCCTTTCATCCACACATCACATTTCCATCTACACTTCACACACACTATCTTTCACGCATCTCAACATCCATTCACTCATCACATCACATCACATCAGCTCTGTCAGGTCTCTACATCAACTGATTTCATCTACAAAAAAACTTCCTCTCTTCCTTTCATCCCTACATCCTTTTCCTCTTTCCTTCCTCACAGCTGTTTGTGTGCATCCTAGCATCGTTTTGTCCTCTGTTCCTGTGAGAACGAGCTTTCATCCTACATCAGACGTTTCTCTTTCTTGCCTCACATCCTTGCTTTCATCCTACATCCTTTCTCTTTCCGTTCACATGTTCACTCCTACATCTTTCCGTCTTTCTGTCTGCATCCTTCTTGTCATCTACATACGCTTTTCCTCTGTTCCTTTCCTAATTTCTTCATCCCTACATTTTCCTCTTTCCTTCTCACATCCTTCTTTCATCCCTACATCCTTTTCCTCTTTCCTTCCTCACATCCTTCTTTCATCCCTACATCCTTTTCCTCTTTCCTTCCTCACATCCTTCTTTCATCCCTACATCCTTTTCCTCTTTCCTTCCTCACATCTTCCTTTCATCCCTACATCCTTTTCCTCTTTCCTTCCTCACATCTTTCTTTCATCCCTACATCCTTTTCCTCTTTCCTTCCTTTCATCCCTACATCCTTTTCCTCTTTCCTTCCTCACATCCTTCTTTCATCCCTACATCCTTTTCCTCTTTCCTTCCTTTCATCCCTACATCCTTTTCCTCTTTCCTTCCTCACATCCTTTCTTTCATCCCTACATCCTTTTCCTCTTTCCTTCCTTTCATCCCTACATCCTTTTCCTCTTTCCTTCCTCACATCCTTCTTTCATCCCTACATCCTTTTCCTCTTTCCTTCCTCACATCCTTCCTTTCATCCCTACATCCTTTTCCTCTTTCCTTCCTCACATCTTTCTTTCATCCCTACATCCTTTTCCTCTTTCCTTCCTTTCATCCCTGCATCCTTTTCCTCTTTCCTTCCTCACATCCTTCTTTCATCCCTACATCCTTTTCCTCTTTCCTTCCTCACATCCTTCTTTCATCCCTACATCCTTTTCCTCTTTCCTTCCTCACATCCTTCTTTCATCCCTACATCCTTTTCCTCTTTCCTTCCTCACATCCTTCTTTCATCCCTACATCCTTTTCCTCTTTCCTTCCTCACACCTTTCTTTCATCCCTACATCCTTTTCCTCTTTCCTTCCTCACATCCTTCTTTCATCCCTACATCCTTTTCCTCTTTCCTTCCTCACATCCTTCTTTCATCCCTACATCCTTTTCCTCTTTCCTTCCTCACATCTTTCCTCTCAGTAACCTTCATCCCTCCTTCCCTTCCTTTGTTCCTCCATCCTCGTCTTCCTTCCAGTTATCACACTAAGAAGGCTGAAAGTGTTTTCAGCACACAGATGTTTGCAGCAACAAATTACTTTACTCCCCCCCCCCCTCTCTGGTGGAGGGAGGGTGGTAGCGTTGCAGCACAGCGAGGATTGCAGCAACAATTACATGTGAAATTAGCCTCGCCTCATAGCCTGCAGTGTAATTCCAGCCTTCTGAGGCGTGGCAGAGTCATCTGGCTCTAATTAAAGATTCCCTCTCTCTCTGCCGGGGACCAAAGGTGCGTTTCAGAACCCAATTCTCTTCAGGTCACACTCTTTATCAGGTGAAACACATTATTTCCTACTTTTCATTTCATTTATAATTATTATTTCCTTCTTCTTCTTCCTGCGTTTCTGTCTTTTTGTTCTTCCTTTCTCAGCGTTTTCTCAGCTGACGGATCTTAAACATCGTCAACATTCACAGAAATAAGAGGCCCGGGAGCACTGACCTTTGACCTGTGCATGCACACATCTGTATTTGTCATTTGTCTCCGACTGAAAGTTGCTGAGTTGATAGAGAGAGAGAGAGAGAGAGAGAGAGAGACAGGCAGAGATCTGAGAGGATGTAGTAAAGCCATCTGTGTGTCGTACTGTTGCCCTCTGGGTTTATAAGAGGCTGTATTTTATATATATATATATATATATACACACACACACACACACACTACTACTACTAGTTACACCGACAGTGAAACTGCCATTATAAATGTATTTCTGTAATATTTGCTGTGAATCTATGAGAAACCAGAGACTGTCTGTGGTCCCCCAGAGGTCTAGATAGTAGACTAGACTATGTGGAGGAACCAGAGACTGTCTGTGGTCCAAACAACAAGGTCTCTGCTGTATTTATGTCTAGATGACCTTATATGGAGTGTTGATGGAGCAGCTACAATGTTAGCGTAGCCTAGCACCCATCAACCAGACTCCATTCAGAAAACCAGCGTTTTAAAAGTAGTTACCTTGTGGACAGACCTAACAAAGCATGACTCAGCACTTTTTATTGATCACCATCATGATGGAGTTATTTCAGCATCCTTCTGGGTCTATGTGTGTGTGTGTGTGTGTGTGTGGTGGTGGGGGGGGGGGGGGGGGGGGGTGGGGGTGGGGGGGGTAGAAGATGATCCCACCTTCAGCCCCTTGCTGTTGTGTGAATTGGCACCCGTTTAGGAGGAAACTCATCGGGCATCATTAACGGAACTGAAACACAGCGATAATTCACCCCGTAAAATGTGTGTGTGTGTGTGTGTGTGTGTGTGTAGCCGTTGAGTGTATCAGCAACACACTCTCACATCACAGTGGTGAGAAACAGCTTTTACACTGTGTTTATTTGGAGAAATAAAGTTCTCTCTGTCTCGCTGTGTGTTTAAGTGTTAATCACTTCAGGGTATCTCCTTCTGGTTTGGACCAGAGATTACCAGACAACCAGTGTGTGTGTGTGTGTGTGTGTGTGTGTGTGTATGGCTTCAGACAGAGCTCCACTGTCGCAACCACACTGATTGGTTTTGGAAAGCCAGTTAATGAGCAGGTGTGTGTGTGTGTGTGTGTGTGTGCAGCCCAGCGCTCCATCAGAGCACCATGGGCTATTTGAAATGAGAATTTAGCAGTAGGGACAGACACACACACACACACACACACACACACACACACACACTCCTGATAGCCACTGTAATTAGTTGGACTCCACTGGAAGCAGCCACAGGGAGAGAGAGAGAGAGAGGGAGAGAGAGAGAGAGACATCTGTGATGACTTAATGCAATGAAATGTTTTCAGATGAAATTTTGAGTGATTTTCTTTGTATTTGTCCCAAAGACGCCATGACGCTTCCTTTCCTCCACTGATCCACATCTGAGACGCTCTCTCCCTCTCTCTCTCCCTCTCTCTCTCCTCTCATGTGATCAGCGGCGTGATGGGGAACGCAGCTCGGCGGTGAAATGCAGCGAGAGTGGAATGTAAGTAATGGAGAAGGATGGTCAGAGCGGCGTCCCCACAAACACGCCGCTAACCAGCGTTACACCTCAGGGACGAGTGTTGGCTCCGCCTCCTGGGGGACTCGGGGGGCTTTGATCATCAATTGGCTGAACTACAGGGGCCTTGATGTGTGATTGGTTGACAGCAGCTACAAGGTCTGATGCTTGTTCCGTCTCCCTGTGGACCCCCAGCACACACACACACACACACACACACACACACATCTGTACAGGGAAACAGATGAAACAGTGAAGGAGGTGAGGATGAACACAGATAATAATAATAACATGTATGAACATGTTTGAGGAGGAGATGAAAGTCTGTTAAACCCTCTGAAGTGGACTCATATCCCACAATGCATCTGGAATGTAGTGGACAAGCGGTGGTCACTAAGAGAGTGTTATAGACCATCATGCATTGGACCAAACCATCACGTAACCTTTAACAATAAAAGCCCCTGTGTAGCCCTCTACGTAGTCCTCTATGTAGTCCTCTATATAGTCCTCTATTTAGTCCACTATGTAGTCCTCTATGTAGGTGAGACGTCTCCAACACGTGGACCAGTCAACTTTCTTTCAGACCGTTAATACACAACTCAGAGAGATTTACAAAGACACACAAAAACACTGGTATCTGTGTCAACACACACACACAGACACACACACACACACACACACACACACACACTCGTCTCCAAGGTTGATAAGTGCCTCCGTCTAACATCACAATAAACAGTAGAGCCTCGGCCTGCCAAGCCTGCAGAAACAACTGTCAGCACAGCTTTCCCTGTTCCGGAGGACACACACACACACACACACACACACACACACACACACACCTCTGAAAAGAACAACTTTTGTTGGGCCCTGGCGTTGCTATGGTTACGGGGTCAAGTCCCCCCAGCATTTTTAGTGGAGCACAGCGAGGTTCTTTAACGGTCAGATGGATGAAAAAAAAAACACACACAGAAAACAGAGCAGCACACACACACACACACACACATGGTGAAATCTCCCAGCATGCATCGCTCCTGAAGTAGTTCAAATTGGATTTGAATGAGTGTTTGTGATCATAAATAACTTTTCAGACTGTGTGGAGTTTAAATGATGGTTGATATTAGGAAATCAAACCTTTATCAGAATGTTATAAAATGGCCTCACGCAATTTGTTTTGGTGATGTTTGCATTTTTACTTCATAAAATACTTCAATTAATTACAGTAAAACATTTTCATCATCTGTTCATCATCAAAAGTCATTTTTCATGCAGAAATGTCAGAAAATGCTGTTTTCAGTCCCTCAAATATGGAGATTTTCATTTCTCTGTTCTATCATAGATGTCATCACATAGAACACACATTTCAAGACCTTTAGTCTGAATCCAAGCAGTGTTTTCAAGGAAAGCAGAAGTTGTGTTACAGGTGTGTTGTTGGAGTACTTAAATAAAGACCCGAGAATAAAAAACCTGAAAGTGATAAATCAGATAAAAATAGGCCAGTGTGAGCCGGGAGGAGGAGGAGGAGGCGACCTTGGACAGGCGAGGAGACGCCGTCGAGCTCCGCATCAATATTTCAACAGGAGAGTTGACACATCAAAAAAAAGGAGGAGAAGAAGAAGAAGAAGAAGAAGAAGAAAAAGAGGAAGAGGAAGAATGCCCAGCGATTCCAGAGTCATCTAAAATTCATGCACGCATCATCGCCGCCATGAATATTCATACAGAGATGAATATTTAAGTGTGACTCCTATGGACAAATTAGGTTCATCTTTACACTTATCAATAATTCGCAGGCCAGGTGAGTCTCATCGGCCACTAAATAAATCATGTCTGCACGCACACACACACACACACACACACACATACACACACAAAGAAAAAAAAGAAAAGTTTGGACAAAGAGAGAGAAAGAACGAAAAAAACAACACAAGTTATGTGTTGGTCGGCAGCGGTGCCTTCTGGGTAAAGAGAGAATGAGATGTCAGCGGTTCGATGCCTGAAACCTGTGTGTGTGTGTAGCGGTCTGGATCTAACAAAGTTAACTTCTATAATTCAAGGTCAAGCTAAGTGTTAAAGTCATCTTAGTAGCTAACTAGCATTGGTAGCGTGGTAGCAACCTGCCAATCAGCAGGTAAGCCCCGCCCCCTAAAGCATCCCCTGCTTTCTGGTCTGGTGGACTCTAAATGGACCATAATGTACTAAATGAACATCATGCTGGATTGAAGAAGACTTGAAACTAGAGATTGAGACCAGAAACTCATGTTTACAATGTTTACTGAGATAATACATCAAGAGAGAAGTAGGACCATTTTCTCATAGACTTCTATTCAACCAGAGAGGAGTCGCCCCCTGGTGGCCAGCAGAGAGAAATAGGACCATTTTCTCATAGACTTCTATACAACCAGAGAGGAGTCGCCCCCTGGTGGCCAGCAGAGAGAAGTAGGATCATTTTCTCATAGACTTCTATACAACCAGAGAGGAGTCGCCCCCTGGTGGCCAGCAGAGAGAAGTAGGATCATTTTCTCATAGACTTCTATACAACCAGAGAGGAGTCGCCCCCTGGTGGCCAGCAGAGAGAATGACAGTTTTAAAGGCACTTCAGAGTTGGCTTCACTTGTCAGAATGGCAGGTTGCTGAACGTTTGTCTCCTCGTGAATAAAGTGAACATAAAGGTCACGTACATGAGTCGGACGTTGTTTTCACTGGAAGCAGCCGGTTTGACTTTGAATCGTTGTGAATCAAAGTTTTCTTGAATTCATTGAATTCGTCCGTCGGTTCATTTGCATCGGACACGCTGAACAATCAGCTCACGCCAGACTGACGACTGATCTGCTCTGATAACACAAGCTCTTTAGAAAATGTTCTGTTCTGCAGCGTCGAGATGTAACACAACAAATATCTTTGATTTCTCCATCTGTGTGTGTGTGTGTGTGTGTGTGAAGGACAGAGGAGGATGACTCAGATCTCTAATCGTAACACATGCTGTTCTCCTTTCTGACTCATTTGGCTGCAGTGAAGCCCTTACACACACACACACACACACACACACACACACACACACACACATTTACTCTATGATATGGTTATGAGGGATGCATATGCCTTGTAATCTCATTCTCCTTGGCGTGTGTGTGTGTGTGTGTGTGTGTGTGTGTGTGTGTGTGTGTGTGGTGCAGGTAGAAGTGATGGGGAGGGACGGGTGGAGACAGACATATTGATGGATGAGTGAAATGTGGGAGGACGTTGTTTCTACATATTTACACAGTAACTGTGATGGAGGCAGAGGTGGCTGATGGGAGATCTGTGACATCACAGCATCACAGCGAAGGTTCAACTTTAAAGAAACATTCCTGGACAGAGAAGAGGCGACATTAAGAAGTGTTGCTGTAAACCGAACGGATGAGAAGACGAAACCTTTGATCGTAAACAGGACAACGTAGTCGTGTTTCTAAATAAATTAACTACAAATCACGATGTCTCGGATTCTGTCGGCGGAGGAGTCTTGTTTTTGCCGGGTTACCTTGAGAACAGACGCGTCAGCTGCATCTGAAATGCTAGTAAACACCTGGAACACCGCCGGCATCTCTAGCAGCACGCATCCAATTCAAGACGATGGCACTGGCCTTCAAGGCCATCAATGGAACGGCACCCATCTACCTTCAAACACTGGTCAAACCTCATGCCCCGACGCGAGCACTTGGCTCCTCTACTTCAGCTGGCCGGATGGTACCACCATCGCTGAAATCAAACAATTGTCGCCCCGTCCCCCATCCAGACCTGCTCCCTGCTGGTCTAGAAGGTTCTATGATCCATTTAGACCATCAGCTCTTCTTTTCAAGCGAGCGTAAAAGTGTCTTTTTTTTTCCCTTTAATTGAGGAAGTTTGCCGTTAACATCCAGCAACTCTGATAGTTGAATATCTGCAGGATGTGTGGATCCTGACAGTCGGAGGAAGAGAAGAAGAGGAAGAAGAAGAAGTTCTCCCAGCAGTGAGACGGAGGGATGAAAGGAGAAATCGTCTTACCTTGAAGAGGTGATGTCTCTGCTCCTCTGACATCATCAGCTGGTGACTGTCTGTTACCATGGCGTCCATGTCCATCAGCCAATCCCAGAGCTCCTGGTACTCGGCCTCAAACTCCTGCAGACTGAAGACAGCGAGAGATGGAGAGAGAGGCGGATTATTAAATTGAATTATTGTCTCTCTTTTATTTATGTTGTGTTCCCGACATCTTCCACTCTCTGGTTGTTGTTCCTCCTCTTATTATTATTTATAATGTTGTTTTGTCCCGCGGCGGCGAGGGACACCAGCGTCTTGTTATGTTTATAAAGAATGCGGCTAAAAATGCAAAACTGGAACGAGGGAGCGACGCTGAAGGATAACGAAGGAGGAGGGAGGAGGAGAACGACCAGACTCAACTTCCTGTGATGAACGGCAGGAAGCCGACGCCACGCTCTCGGGATGATCGGGACATTTGTAATCCCAGAAAATCAGTTCATTTAAAAATAAGGTACTTCGGCTCCGATGTCACGCCTCTTTCAAACTTCAGGGAACTATTTTACTGTATTTGTTTGTTCACTTTTGTGTTCAGGTCATGTTGAATTAAACGTTTACTTTACGAGATTTAAGTCAGTTATTTCAACTTAGAAAACTTTATTTTTTGTATTAGTTAGTTTGTTCAACTTAATAATAATGCTGATCCCTCTTTAAGGAATTAAAGTCAGTTATTTTAACTCATTTTTACTTATAAAACTTCGGGGATCTATTTTATTTATTTGTGTATTAATTATTTTGCTCAACTTAATAATAATGCTGCTCTTCAAGGAATTTCAACAAATCTTTGTGTTTTTCTACATTTGAACACTTTTTCTTTTACTGCAGACACATATCGTATATAGTTGTCGGTCTCCTAGTTTAATAATACGTTGTCGATCCCTAGTATTTCACTAAAACTAACTATGTACTTTGTAGTGTTTTGGTTTTGTTGATTTTAAACTGCGACTGTTTTAAAAGAAAGTTTAGTTGTATGCAAATGATGTTTTTTCCTGTCTCCTCCTCGCTCCTTCTCTCCTCCTCTTGCTCCTTCCTTCTCACCTCTTCGTCTCCTTCCCTCATTCACTCCCATTAAACACATCTGTGTTCACCTCCTCAGACTGTTCTTTAATACATCATCTCGTCTCCCTCCTCCTCCTCCTCCTCGACACAGGATCACATCAAATATTTATGCTGCTGGAACAGGGGCCGATTGCTCAAACACACACATTACTGTCAGCCGTTTTGTTGAGGTGTGTGTGTGTGTGTGTGTGTTTATTATTTATATATTCGCTGGTTTTCAGTCTCGGTGGGGATCGCCAACATGTTTCTCAACATTAGCAGTGAAATTGTTTGGAATTCTCCGGTTGCCGCCGCCGACAGTTTGACAGCTCTGTCGGGCCTACGCGTTTCCACGACGACACTAACACACACACACACACACACACACACACACACTCTATGTACACGAGAGTTGCACATGAAGACACTCTATCAAAACAATGACTGAAATACACAGACCCAAACTCACGGCCTCTGATAAGAACATGTTACCCAGAATGCAACACACACACACACACACACACACAACACACACACACACACACACAGACAAAACTATGAATGAAATTAAAGAAACAAGAGAATCCCTTTGATTCATCTCAAAGATGCAAAACTCAACTGTGACTCACGTTTCCAGGGTTCCTCCACCTTTTCCAAAATCAAATTCAAGCACTTTCCAAGCATTTCAAGGTGCATTTCCACTTTCCAAACCTGGAAAACACCACACTAATATCCAAGTGCTTTCAAGGATTTCCAGCACCATACCAACCCTGGTTGCATCACCAAGCCGACACTCCCGGCTTCTAATATTACCCATAATTCCCTTGACCCTGAAACATAAGTATTCACCGTTAAAAAGCCTTCAGAGGAAGTGATGTCATTTACACAAAGTGGATGTTTGGTCAGAAGAGGATGTTTCGAGGGACGTTTTTTAACTTCATCACCTTGCCGTCCTTCCCGTCCCGCCATCATCATCATCATCTTGTCCCTCCCCTCTCTACCTCATCCCCCCAGCCCTCGCCTCCTCTTCCTCTGCGAGTTTCTCAGCAACATAAAAACCAAACAGAAGAAGAAGAAGAAGAAGAAGAGAAGAAGAAAGGAAGCGCTGCTTCCTTCCCCCGAGGCAGCAGCGGCGTTCCTCATTATGCGGCGAGCGGTGGGACCCTTTACTGACTCCGACAGATGAAGCAGATACACCATTCCACAGATTGTTTTCTCTTGTCGTTTGTGGGTTTTCCCTCCCTCCTCCCCCCTCCTCCCATCGTCTCCGTCTTGTTCTCATACTAATGTTAACTAAACGCTTTGTAAAACAGGATCTCTCGGGGGCTGGAAGTCGAGAGAAAACAGACAAATCGGGGAGGAAGTGGCGGCGTGGCGGCGGAGCGGCGCTCGACACCGGTGACTGTTACGGAGCGTTTGAAGTGTCAGCTTCGCTTCCCGTCACGCGGCGCCGCCGGAGCGCGGGGGAAGTTTCAGCGTCGTGACATCCCGTCACTGGAGGAGCTCCGGATTACAGGAATCTATTCTTCACTTTAACTCGTCACAATTCAACACGGGAAATAATAAAGTGTGGCGGGATCATGTGACACCACGTCTGCTCTCGTTACACAAACAAGAGGATGGAAGGGAACGTTTTAATGGCTCAACATTTAATTAAAGGGCTCCTACAAAGCGTTTACATGTTAGTGTGATCATAGAAGTCCACATACTTGGCTCAAAAATACTCTGGTGGAGGTAAAAGTACTGATTCTACTTCTGTACTCAAATAAAAGTGTAAAAGTACCGCCTCTGATAATCTACGACGGCGTAAAAATAAAAGGAAAAACCCGGAGCCGAGAGAGAGGGGGGCAGTATTCGGAGGAAAAAACTAGCAAATTTGCGCGTTTATAAGGATGTAAACAACCGACATTTATGCTGGCTAACTTCCCATGAATGCACGCATTCATTTTTCTCATGAATCACTTGTCAGTAGAGGAAGTAACCAAGTTGCTAAAGCGGATGTTTGCTGTTGCTATGGCAACCAGTGAGCGCTACCGCTAGCATCGTAGCCCAACCACCCCAATCAATAAACACCCATAAGGTGACAACATGGCCTCATATAAATAAAAGCAACAATAAGCATCAACATCATCACCCAAAGGACCTTAACGAGGCGTTGACACACGTTGGGATGTTTTAATTAGGAAAATAAATGAACGTACATTCATGGAAAGTTAGCTAGCATAGACGCCGGTTGTTAGCATCGTAATAAAGTAGCAAATTTACCTCTTAAACTCGCACATTTGCAACTTTTTTTCCTCTGAATATTGCCCCCTGCCCCCCTTCTGACTAATACGCCGTTGTAGAAATGTACTCAAAATAGAAAGTAGAAGTATCTCTATGAAGGACATTTCTACTGACGAACTGAATCGTGCATCATATTAATAATAATAATAATCAATAATTACCCTCAAATGCATTAAAACTAAAGTAACGAGCCTGTTTTGAAAAAGTGAGGAGTACAAAGTACAGATATTCACTTTAAAATGTAAAAGTGAAAAAGTAAATACTCAAGTAAAGTACAGAAAACGACAGTACAATAACCAAGTATTTGTACTTCCAAATCTCTGAACACAACTAATAATCTACGATACAACTTCCTACCTTTATGGATTCATTCCGACATAAATGACTTTGTAAATGTACTCTCCTCCCACCCCCCCTCTCTGCTGCTGTGACGGCGATAGCAACGGTAACCACTGTCTCTAATTCATCATCCGCCACACAGAAGGGAGGAGGGGGAGGAGGAAAGTAAAGTCAAATGAGAAAAAGTATGGAGGAAGATGGAGGAGTGGGTGGAGAGATGACGAGAAGATGGAGAGAGGAAGGTGATAAAATAAAAGAGAGAAAACTACGTAGGAGATGAAGGTGGAAGGAAAGGTGGAGGAAGGATGGATAGAAGGTGGAGGACAGGAGAGGGGGATGAAATGAAAGGTTGAATGAGTCATATTGGCAGCCGTCACCTTTCAGTCAGAGACTCGCTCTGATTTATGAGGTGATTCAGTGACACGCGAATCGTCTAATGGGTTCATCCTGCAGAGACACTGAAGACACGCCGTTGGTGAGCTGCAGCACAGCTCCACCTGCTGGCATTCATTCATTCTAATGGGTTCATCCTGCAGAGACACTGAAGACACCGTTGGTGAGCTGCAGCACAGTTCCACCTGCTGTCATTCATTCATTCTAATGGGTTCAGCCTGCAGAGACACCGAAGAAATGCCGTCGGTGAGCTGCAGCACAGCTCCACCTGCTGGCATTCATTCATTCTAATGGGTTCATCCTGCAGAGACACTGAAGACACCGTTGGTGAGCTGCAGCACAGTTCCACCTGCTGTCATTCATTCATTCTAATGGGTTCAACCTGCAGAGACACCGAAGAAATGCCGTCGGTGAGCTGCAGCACAGCTCCACCTGCTGGCATTCATTCATTCTAATGGGTTCATCCTGCAGAGACACTGAAGACACGCCGTCGGTGAGCTGCAGCACAGCTCCACCTGCTGGCATTCATTCATTCTAATGGGTTCATCCTGCAGAGACACTGAAGACACCATCAGTGAGCTGCAGCACAGCTCCACCTGCTGTCACTCATTCATTCTAATGGGTTCAACCTGCAGAGACACTGAAGACGCGCCGTCGGTGAGCTGCAGCACAGCTCCACCTGCTGTCATTTTACATGTTAATTTTTTTCCCCACTATTTTATAAATAAATGCATTTACTCACACAATCAGTTATTATAAATTAAACAGTGCCTCCATGATTAAAATAACGATTTTGGATTATTTCTAATAATTATTTCTACTTAAAATAAAAGTAAAAAACTAAATATCTGCAGGTGATTTGCCTTTTGAGCTTTATTTTTCAATAAAACAAGAAATAAAAATAACTTGAAATTTATTTTAGCATTCATTCGGAATGGAGATATTTTGCATGAATCAGTGAATTATTTAGTCTGACCTTCATTTCCTTCACAACTGAACCAAAACCAGAAATCTCAACTCAAAGCAGCCGAAGAGAAACATGTAACATCCAATTATTTCCAAACTCATCCCACACACCACTGCACTGGACCCCCCCCCCCCCCCCACACACACACACACACACACACACAGATCAGCTAATATATGAATAACCAATTACTGTCCAATACATCCAAAGTAAATTACTGAAACATTCCACTGCAGCCACAGAGGAGCGAGAAACAAACAAAGGGAGTGTTTCCTTCGTGTGTGTGTGTGTGTGTGTGTGTGTACATGTGTGTGTTTTTTTCTGTGTATGTGAAGCACTTATATTTCTTTAATTTACATCACAGAAGACAGTGCAGTGTTGCCAAAACTGCAATTCATGGTCAATCAAAACAATGGATGCGTGTGTGTGTGTGTGTGTGTGTGTGTCTGTGTGTGGACATCCTTCATGTAAATGACCGTGACGACACCAAGAAAGTCTGAAGAACTCGAGTGAGCAATTTGAGCTTCATTTTTCATTTTCATACACGCGACTTTGTGAGTATCTTTGTGTGTGCGTGTTGTGTGTGTGCTCGGTGTGTGTGTGTGTGTGTGTGTGTGCTCTGTGTGTGTGTGTGCTCTGTGTGTGAGTGATAACCGCGGAGGGAAGCTCCTCAAAGCCGGGGAAAAAACGCCGACAGGCAGCGTGACCAAAGACGGCGCTCGAGCCTGGCCACACCAGATTAC
Organism: Chelidonichthys spinosus; assembly: GCA_029853015.1. Classification (NCBI taxonomy): domain Eukaryota; kingdom Metazoa; phylum Chordata; class Actinopteri; order Perciformes; family Triglidae; genus Chelidonichthys; species Chelidonichthys spinosus. Next base: position 4,637,569 of record CM056833.1, read on the forward strand.
TGCTGTTAACACTCGTCCTCTGTGTGTGCATGATTACACTCCGCTGTGTGTTGTGTGTGTGTGTGTGTCACATGTCACTGTGTCCCTTCTTCTCTTAGTGTGCGTCTCTCATAACAGACAATAATGATGCGCTACTTCCCGTCTCTTTAACTGACTGATGCCGTTCGAAAGTTCAGGAACACCTCGTTCTTCAACTCGCAACAACGCAATGCATTGTGGGTATGTCCCACTCACGTGTGCGACAGGACGTCGGAGGAAGTCTTAAACACGAAGCTCACAAGTGTTGGAACGCACGGACTGCGTGAATTCCTCTCCCGCTGAGTGTTTACCTGTTGTTCCTCGCCAGCTGACTGCACTGCCTCCTGCTGGTGGACGATGGGTACTGCAGGCTGCTCAGCTTGACGGCCATCTGCTCCGCCAGAGCCGCTCGCTGGGCTTTACACTGACCGGGGATCAGCTCCGCCTGAAACACACAGAGCAGGGACACACAGGCAATCAATCACACGACACGCTGCCCATATGTGGAAAAGACAAATCTGGTATCCATGGCGACCGCCAGCGGTTAACGAGGCTGCTGGGGGACGACTTTTCATTGTTCTTAGTTAGTTGACTTCGTTAGAATTATCATCGTCTCATAAACAGGCAGACGGGCGCTTCCTCATCAACATCAACAGCTCGAGGCAGCCGATAGGGGGCGCTACCAGCAGCTCATTTCTTTGTGATTCTTTGTAATAAACCAAAACAACACAAAACGCCTCAAAACTACTTAAAAAACATAATGTTTGGCTTAGAATGACAACGAAACTGAAACTAAACACAACAGAAATACTTTGTGCTAAAGGGACCCTAACGTGGGTCTCCTGGGTTCAAGTCCCGTCTTTGTGGACCCACCCACCACCCAGACCTCCTCCCTTTATCGACATTATATTTCTAGTCTAACAGGAAACTCAGTGTGCCATGCGTACATGTATGTCGTAAATGCTTTGCAGTATATTGTTTGTGTCGAGTTCAAAGATGCTGGGATATTTCACCTCTCATTTCCTTTTTGGTTTCCCTATTCAGGCTCGTTGACTTATTCTCACATTCCTTTATGATGGCGATATTTAAATGATCACTAACGTTCTACCATGTTTTTCTCCAACGAGCCGGATCGGAGAGCAGCAACCCGGCCGGTGACGAGTCCCGTCGTGTGATTGGCCGTTTATTGCAGATGAGTGAGATTTGTTTTGACGGACGTGCCCTTTAAAGCCCCGCGAGTGTCCCGACAGCCACTCCAACGCCACTCCATGCTCATCCATGCTCTCAGCGGGCTCTCGTCCCGGCCTACTCGTGCACACTCACCTGCATATCCACGAGAGCGTGCACATGCATATGAATGTACACACACACACACACACACACACACATACACACACAGGAATTACCCATAAAGCCACAAACACACATTTAGCATGAACCACTTTTTTTTCCCCGGCACAAATTACCTCTCATACACACCCTTCAGGCCTGCACACACAAACACACACACACAAATCCACCATGAATTGGTCAACACACACACATAAAAATAACCACACACACACACACACACACACGTCGCTCTCCGTATCCAGACGCAATCATATAGAGGCACTCAGCGCGCCGCTCAGATGTAATTGCATACAAACTATATGGAGATGAGGCTTCAATTGAACCAATGAAGGCAGAGCGTACGTACACACACACACACACACACACACACACACAAATATGACCGCCCCCCCCCCTCATTCAGTAACAA
>CM056833.1:4644348-4771848 GCA_029853015.1 Chelidonichthys spinosus
TGTGGGCTTTTATATATCAAGGAGTCAGCAGCAGTTTAGCATCTTAAAACACACACACACACACACACACACACACACACACACACAGGGTCCCTGACACGTTGCTGTGTGAAATTAGCTGATCTCCCAGCATGCTCTAGTGATGCAGACCTAAAACACTATTAAGAAAGAACGTCGACCAGGCCAAAGAGAGAGCAGAGAGAAAATGATGATCACCTGATAAAAAATCAATAACATCTCCTCAGTACCTGCTCACACACACACACACCACACACACACACACACAGCTGACAATAGAGCTTATTGGTGAAAGACACAGCGGCGTGCAGGTGGAAGCATCTCTGATTGGCTCAGACGTGCTGAATGACAGTGAAGGTCGGACTTTATCGGATTCTTTTGTGTTTCGGTTCACAAACCGAAGAAAAATAATCCAAGAACAAAAGACGGACTGGTAAAAATGTGTGTGTGTGTGTGTGTTACAGGTATCTTCATCTAAGAGATTTTATTAAGTGAAAACAATATTGAGATGAGTTTAAAAGCAGGGAAATTTTTTTTTTTAAATGTAAGAATTTGTTTGAAATGTAATTTTTGAGATGGAAGTTTTTTTTTAAAAACGTAAGAATTTTTTATATGTAATTTTTTAAATTAAAGAATTCTTTTTTCAATGTGATTACATTTTGTAAAATTGTGTACATTTTTCTGTGCGCCATAGTCTCGTCAATGTGTGGGAAACACTGTTTGAAGGGAAACCCTTCAATCCGTCTGCAGCAGGATTCTCACATCACAACATCGAGCCTCTCGTTGGTTTCCTCCATCAGGTAGACTGACCTTGTATTTAATTTACTGATAATTACATGTTTTTTTCCCACAGAGGCTTTAATTAGAATGCAAGAAATATTGATTGCTCCCCCCCCCATCCATCCATCCAGAACCAAACACAAGGCAAAGGGAGAGGAAATAGAATAACAATACAATACTACTAATACTTTAAAATCTATGTTATAAATATATTCTGGAAGCATAATGTGTTTATCAAGTGATTTTAGAGCAGAGAGTTAGCAACTGTGTTTGTGTTTCTAATTAATGCTAAGAATTCGCTGTCACATCGGATAAATAAAGCAACGTGAAAAATAGGAGAAACAAACACTTGGAAATCGTTAATCATTTTTGCGACACACTTGAAATATACAAACCGCTAAAACTACATGGTTTAGTCGTATGCTGAAAGCTAGCTGCTAATAGCTTAGCTGCTAACACTACAGTTGAACTAATCAGCAGTTTTTAAATAATAATTAATAATGAATCAAATGCATCCACGCAACTCTTTCAGCTCGTCGCTTTGTTTTGGCGGGACATTTCCTGCCTGGTTATGTCTCAGTGTTTCCGGCAGCTAACAAACTCTCGTACAGGTGCTGAACACAAACTGATCGTCACACAGAAATTTTAGGATTTAGCTGCTAAAGAGACACATATTCCTGATGGTGGAGACCAAAAACGGAGCTCAAAGAGACGGAACATTAGACGTACGTTCATCAGGTGGACAAAGTTAAGAATAATGACGTTAGCTAGTCTTCATGACATCACACAGATGGAAAGCACGGAGTGTGCAGCTAGTAGCTAGGTTGCGAAAGTGAAGTATTAGCGAGCATCTTGACTTGAGGAACTACAGACGGAGTTCCCAAAGAATTCACTGATCGTCAATTAGCATTAATTACGTCTCCGAGTCATTATCACAGATGCATTGTGGGACTGGGAGTGCTGTGGTCTTGGGTGCGGGCGGAGAGAGAATTAAATGAGTGTTCAGCCGAGCTAAAAGGCCTGCTGAATTTATTTTCTGCTGGCCGAAGCAGAAAGACGGCGCTCGGTTGTGTGTGTGTTTTTATTTTTTTGATGTTTGATTAATTATTTTGGTGCCAATCCATTTCTGCTTTCCTCCATATTTAATTAAAATATCATTTTAAAACATAATTAAGTTTTTAATCCGACTGCAAGTGAGTCTGGAGCAAAGCGAAGAAGACTCTCCTCCCTCTCTTTTCCTTCCTCTGACTCACCCTATCGGCAAATTGGAAGCCGCCTGCGGGCTACACACACACACACACACACACACACACACACACACACACACACACACAGCAAAAGCACCTTGCTGTTGCTAGTAATGTAGAAACATTGGGATTTCTTCTATAGTGTGTGTACCTTTCCTGACCTGTACTGTGTGTGTGTGTGTGTGTGTGTGTGTGTGTGTGTGTGTATATATAAACACCCAGCATGCAGTCTGGTGGCTGCTGATGGCCGAGCTAATTATGCATGAAATCAAATATGATTTAAAAAACAACTTCACAAGAATCTCTTTCTATGCTGCGGCACACACACACACACACACACACACACACACACACACACTCAGCAGGAGAGGTGATGGTAATGATGGAGTGTGTGTTAGACAGCGAGGGAAGCGTAACAATAAAACGACGCCTACATTCATATCTGCTGTTGTTTTAACTCGCCGGCTGAAGAGCTTCTACTCGAGGTTTGACTTTTTATTTGACTTCCTGTTTCCTGGAAGAAGTCTCCGCCCATCACAGTTTCAAATCGCTGGGATGCTCACTGATTGGATGGCTGCAAAACAACTGTTTAGTTCTTCAAACTCTTGAATGTGAATATGATCAGATATGTGCTTTTTAAAGAAATGTGTCCTAATTCCACGTGAGTTTGTTTTCTTTTTTCTGATCGGTCCGTCTCAAGGTTTAACCTCTGGAGATCTTCAGGAGATATTCACATATTTATGTATAGAAACAATATTTTTGGGGATAAAAAAAGAAGGTCTAAAGCCTTATCAAATGTGACACAAACATAAATAAATATATAAATAAATAAAAGTGCCTCACGCCCGACTGAGTGTGGATCATTAAAAATGCACCGGCTCCTCCAGAATCAAATTACCTGGAGCCGAACCGACGCCCCCCCCCCCCGTACCCCCGCGGCACTGCGTGGTCTCCAAAACAAGCAGATCACATGTGGCGTTTATTTACGTGGCGGGTGGCGAGAGCAGAATGAAGATTTATTTTTTGGGGGGTAAATTACATGTAATTAAGGTCCATTCTGGATAATTATCGGTTATTAGACGCAATTTGACGGCGGGCGTCTTGGACAGAAATGTATGACGTGAAAGGAGACAGAGAGAGAGAGAGAGTGAGTGTATGGTCCTCCAATGTATTTGTTCTACTCCTCACTCCAAAGCCACCTCCTTTCAGCCCCCCCACCCTGATTCCCCTGCCGGGGCTTTGCGCTCTGTTCAAGGACACCATTCCAGTTATTTTCAATATCACAGATGGAACATAAATCAAAAGTAACGTGTGACACAGCAGCTGCAATCCTCAGCCTCCACGACTGATACAGAGAGGGGGGGGGGGGGGGGGGTAAAGATGGAGGGAAGATACAGGGGGAGAGGTAGAACGGTAGAAAGGCGAGATTAATTCATTTTTTCGGTAATTATCTCAAAGAAGTGAAGTCGTTCCGTTGGTGCGGCAAATTTATTTCCGGCAGATTCAAAAACAAATTGTTTCGGGAACTTCTTTCCAAAAAAAAAAGAAAGAAAAAAGAAAGAGAATAAATGAAGAGAGAGACGCTGAGGGCGATCGCTTGACAACAAGGATTGTGGAAAACATTTGTTTTGGAGAATTATAGGATTATTATTTTAACTGTTTTAAGAAATGAGTCTTTAAGAACTCAATGATTGAGTCTGGATGGAGAGAAGAGGTGAGGAGAAGTAAACAGGAGGAGATGGAGGAGGAGGAGGTGAGAACAATGGAGGGGGAGAGAGGAGGAGAAGGAGAGCAAAGAAAGAAGTAATAAAGAGGAGAGAGAGCCGTCTATAGCCTCAGTCTCTCCGACAGAAATGCTTTACGGCTGCTGGCATCTGTCACAATATGCCACCATCGCCCCCGAGGGTCTTCTTCACCGGATTATTATGGTTGCCACGGCGACACACATCAGCTCCATGGGGAATAAAAATAAATATATAAACATATATAAATATATATATATATATATATATATATATATATATATATATATATATATATATATATATATAAAAATAAAACAGGAGCCCAAATTAGCAGGGGAGAGCGTTAGCCGGCTCCTCAGCTGGGTCCAGATCTGGATCCTTTTTTACGGCCTCGTTAGTCTGGACTGGAGAAACCCCCGGAAGGACCGGTGAGATCCAGCAGCTGCTCTAACGACACCTGAGAGGGCGGTCGTCACGGAGACAGCGGCGACGCCCACGTGATCCTCACGGGTGGCGTGAAATTCATTTTAGGACGATTCCAAACGATCTCCAAAGCCAACGTGTCCAGGAGGAGGTTGTGAGTTTGAACCCTGCAGAGACTGGTCCATCGCTGGGGTTTGATTGAATACCGGAGAGGAACCCGATCTCATCCGTGGAGATACTTGAGTGAGTGATTGCTCAGCAAATTGCTTGTTAAAATGCTGGAAATGATGTGATGTAACAAACTTTTTATTCAGGTTTTCTAAATGTGAAGCAAGATCATAGCAGGCATCTGTATGGTCGGTGTGTCATTCAGCGTTCATACTAAGCTCCACCCCCTTTGTGTCACTTCTGGTTCAAAAAGCGGTGACGGCCAAAATATAAAAAATAAAAAAAGATTTAAAAAATGAGACGCTGCCCACAAAAATCAAGATGACAACAGGCCAAAAATATCAAATCGACATTCATGAAGTAAAAGTGGTAACGACCAAGTGTCAGGTAAGCCCCGCCCCCTAAAGCATCCCCTGCTTTCTGGTCTGGTGGACTCTAAATGGACCATAATGTACTAAATGAACATCATGCTGGATTGAAGAAGACTTGAAACTAGAGATTGAGACCATAAACTCATGTTTACAATGTTTACTGAGATAATACATCAAGAGAGAAGTAAGGTCATTTTCTCATAGACTTCTATACAACCAGAGGAGTCGCCCCCTGGTGGCCAGCAGAGAGAAGTAGGACCATTTTCTCATAGACCTCTATACAACCAGAGAGGAGTCGCCCCCTGGTGGCCAGCAGAGAGAATGCAGGATTAACTGTGATTGTGAAAAGCAGGTTGGACGTCCGGAGAGCAGCGAGGAGATTATTGCACATGGAATGATTCACTTCTGTCTCTCTCGCAGAGTCGGCCTGTCAGGAGAGCTGACCGAGGGCACTATTTGATATTTAATATTTAATACGCTCACCTAATCATACTCCTGGTGAGAGAAGGGGGGAGAGAGAGAGAGAGAGGGGGAGACAGAGTGGTTGTTGTCTCTCTGTCAGTCTGTCTTTTTGGTTTGTCTGCAGGTCATTTAATGATTTTACATACAAGTGATTCATCATAATATTTCCAAGACAATCTTCTATTATTCTTTTGCCTCCATCCTTTGCTCTTCCCCTCCTTCCTCCCCCTCCCTCCCTCCCCTCCCTCCCTCACACACACTTTCTCTTTCAGTTTCTCTCTGCAGCAGCATCATCTAACTCCTCGGTCAAAGCGGAATAATTGTCAATGAATATTTAACAAGGTTTCAGATGAAGGGATAGACATCATCCTCTCTCTCTCTCTCTCTCTCTCTCTCTCACACACACACACACACACACACACACACAGTGATCCAGGCGGAGGTTAGCGATACGCCGTGGTCAGCGGTGCGTACAGCAGCCGGTGGATTAGCGGAGGGGAGATGATGAAGTGCAGAGTAAATACTAAATAAACACCCTCTGCTTTCGCTCCATACAGTAACGCTGCTCGGCCCCAGCAGGCCCTTTTCTCATCGGCCATTTTGTGTCCTTCCCGACCCTCAAACTCGGACTCGTGTGTGTTTTTTTTTTATTCTTGAGGAGATCATGAAATCGTAATTAACCACCCGCGGCATGTTGTAATTTTTAATCCGGTGTTGATCTGCCGGCGCGTGGAAAGTGTAAAATATTCAGAGTGGGTTTGGGTGTGAGTGTGTCCGAGAGGTTGCAGGTTTGACCGCTGCATGGCTGCTGAGGTGCCCTTGAGCAAGAGAGCGAGGGAGGGCGGGCAGCAGAGAGGAGACGGGGAGAGCAGAAGATTATTCTTCTGGTCAATACAAGCTCCACAAAGATCCACAGACTCAGAACGATGAGGATTATCAGATTCATCATCGAGAAGAAAAAACACACATTCAATCAAACGTGGATTTATCTCAGTTTGGCTTTTGAGATCGTGTTTTTTTTACACCTGGACGTTAAATCAGAGCCCCAACAGTTTCACCATCCTGTCCCCCTCACCTACTTCCTGTCTTCCTCACCTACTTCCTGTCCACATCACCTACTTCCTGACTTCCTCCCCTACTTCCTGTCCCCCTCACCTACTTCCTGTCTTCCTCACCTACTTCCTGTCCCCCTCACCTACTTCCTGTCTTCCTCCCCTTCTTCCTGACTTCCTCCCCTACTTCCTGTCTTCCTCCCCTACTTCCTGTCTTCCTCCCCTACTTCCTGACTTCCTCCCCTACTTCCTGACTTCCTCCCCTACTTCCTGTCCCCCTCACCTACTTCCTGTCTTCCTCCCCTACTTCCTGACTTCCTCCCCTACTTCCTGTCCCCCTCACCTACTTCCTGTCTTCCTCCCCTACTTCCTGACTTCCTCCCCTACTTCCTGTCTTCCTCCCCTACTTCCTGACTTCCTCCCCTACTTCCTGTCTTCCTCCCCTACTTCCTGTCTTCCTCCCCTACTTCCTGTCCACATCACCTACTTCCTGTCTTCCTCACCTACTTCCTGTCTTCATCACCTACTTCCTGTCTTCCTCCCCTACTTCCTGTCCACATCACCTACTTCCAGACTCCCTCAGTCATTTAAATATTACTAGTGTACAAATAGTGAATTTAAATATTAGTTTTGAGCGGCGTTTTAATTTGATCTTCTTCTTTTTGAGGCCGTAAATCTTCTACAAAATAACGTTTGATCAGAACTTTTCACGCTTCTTTTAAAAGGGCGATATTAGTCCTCTTGCTAGAGCATACAATCAATATTTATCACACGTATTATAACTGGATTTTTTTTAAGGATAAAAATGGATCAATCAAATAACTTTTCTTTTTCCAGACAAACAAAACAAACAATCCCCAAACATCTGACGTCTCGTATCTGATATCAAAGCATCGTCCTCAATTAACAGCCAAACTTTAATAGATTCTACGGCTTCATCTCCAAACACCTTCCTCCTCCTCTCTCTCTCTCCCTCTCTCTCTCATTGTAATCAGCAGCCCTTACAGCCAATCTGCTGGCCATAAAACTGTCTGCAGCCTGATGATGTACGGCTCACAGAATTACCTTATCTGCCTCTGATTTACTGTGCCTCACAGGTAGAGAGACAAAAACAGCCTCCACACCTCCGTCACATCCATCCATCCATCCATCCCCCGCCTCCCCCTTCACACACTCCTCAACCTTGCTTTTATCATCCTTCTATCAAATCCTCCAGCCTTCCTCTCGTCTTTCCTTCTTATATCCTGTTTTCCTCCATTTCTCTTTCAATATTAAACTTTGTTCTCTTCACCCTCCACCTTTCTTTTCATCTTAATTCCTCTTTCTTTCATCCCATCCTTTTGTTTTTTTCAGTCTCTCCATCTTTTGTTTTTTGTCACCTCAATCCTCCGGTCCACGGTCCAAAATCTCCAAACAACTAAACTTCAATCACATTTCCAAAGAAACATTTTCATCCTGATCAAACGGCCAGTTTGAATCACGTGGATGAAGAAGAACACGAAACCAAAACATAGTGAAACATCATTGTTTGGATTAAAATGACTAGGAAAAAGGAAGGAAAGCAAGGAAGCAAGAAAGGAAGCAAGGAAGGAAGGGTCACTCAGGACTAACAGGAACAACATGCTGTTTGTAAAACGGCATCAGACACTCACTGATTCATTATTTGTTCAGACAAAAAAAAAAACACATGAGAAACAACCAGAAGAAAGAGAACAACAAGAAAACACACACACACACACACACACACACACACACACACGCACACACACACACGCACACACCATCAGATGCTCTGCTAGTAATTACAGCCTACAGTTCTTTTTTATTTGAGAACAAGATGGAGAATCTTTGATCAGAAACTGAGAGAGCGAGGGCGGGTGTGTGTGCACTTAGAGTGTGTGTGTGTGTGTGTGCAGTAAGTGTGTGTGTGTGTGCAGTAAGTGTGTGTGTGTGTGTGTGTGTGCGCCTTCATGTACGAATACAAATGAGTGAAATGATATCAAAATGTGGTTTTCATTGTGTGGCTTTGAGAGCAGAGACGGGGGGGGGGGGGGATGTTATTAAGTCACCAGTGTGTGGTGTGTGTGTGTGTGTGTGTGTGTGTGTGTGTGTCCATCTGCATGTGTGTTTATGTTGTGTGTCCTTGCATAGATTCACTCATTTGTATTCCTTATGTGCAAGTGTGTGTGTGTGTGTGTGAGTGTGTCTGTTGTGTGTGTGTGTGTGTGTGTGTGTGTGAGTGTGTGTGTGTGTGTGTGTGTGTGTGTGTGTGTGTGTGTGAGTGTGTGTGAGTGTGTGTGTGTGTGTGAGTGTGTGTGTATGTGTGTGTGTGTGTGTGTGTGTGAACACGTATCAGTTGTTTTGTCGGAGCAGGATTCCTTCAGCAGTCTTCCTTAATGAAAAATAAATGGCGTCCACTGTTTCAGAACGTCCTTTCAATCAGCCGGAAAACGACAGACGGAGATCCAGAAAGAAGAACAGCTGATCGACAGAATCATCTTCCTCCTTCAGCCCCAAACACACATCTAACTCCCACGCTCTTATTCTGAAATCATCTATCCCAACAAAGTGCCACAAAATGTCCTTAAAGAAGTGGACATTAACTCTGCTGAAAGTCACATTATATGCAGATGATAAAGTGATATATTTATACATTTTATAAAATGTTTTTTTAACCTGTTCACTGTCATATTAACAATAAAAAAACAACAAAAATGTTTTTTTTTTTATATTTCAATGGAGGCTAAATGAATCACTTCATCATCTGCATACAATCTGACTTTCAGAGGAGTTAACATCTGACAGTCATCCTTTCTTTATTTGAATCCCTCCTCCAGCTGTAAACCATTGTAACACTCACAGTACAGAAAGTAAAGGGAAATAAACACATATATAGATCTAAGATGAAAAAAAGAACAAAAAACTATAATAAAATCAAATTGGGAAACTTAAAGTAAATGAGATTTAAATACTTGTATTTATTTTTGGTCTTCCTGGAAGTGAAGCCGTGGTTTGAATCTGCTCACTGACCTGGTTTTTACTAACTGGAAACCTGCAGAGTGAATGTGTTGGACTGAACTGGGACATGAACTTCACTTCCTGTTTGCACTCCAGTCTCCGTGTGACACGTCCCTGCAGCGAAAACCCTCGATATTCCACCGAAAACATGAACATATAACACGTGACCACGTCTGACGTCCATAGTGAGTGTTCGCATGTGAAGCGTCGCTCGGTTTCCTAAATTGCCAAACTTTTTTTTCTTGCAGAGTCGGAGATGAATCCGCTCTCTTAAAGAGAGCTGGAGGAGAAACACCGAAACTTTTCTCCGACATCGAGTCAAAACTCATTTCTCCGCTCTGCAGGCGTCTGCTCGCCAACCCGCCATTCTCCCGCTGCCGCCGCCACGGTAACGTTCATCAAAACTCCACTACATCCTCTAATAACCACCACCACCACCACCACCACCTCCACCCGTACCCATGTTTGACAAGGTAATGTGACACAAACCATCTGTGGCTTCAATAAAAGACGGGAAAAACACCCACTTTACATATTCACTTTTACCACCCGCGTAATTAAATATTTGAGAAATATCAGGAATGGAAAATTAAAAGCGAAAAAAAAAAAAAGTTCACCACCGCCACTATCAGTGTATTCTCTCTCTCTCTCTCTCTCTCTCTCTCTCTCTCGGAGTGCATTAGAAACGTCAGATTGCCGTTGGCAAAGACACAGAGAGCTGGCTGTGTTTCTTTTTTTTTTTTAAACTCCCTTTATAAATTACATTTTGGAGTGCTTCGGCATGCTAATACTTGCTGCCACGGAGAGCAGACCACGTTAATTATTTCTTATTGGGATCGGCAGCGATTATTTGCATATTTCATTTAGCTGTTATAGATGTTGCAGGTGGGGGGGGGGGGGGGGACACTTTTCACTTTGTGTCTCAACTTTTGGAATGAAACAAAATAATAAATAAAAAAGACCACAGGAGGATTCATTTAGTGTGATTTCAGTCGTTTCAATGATTATTGGAGATAATTAGCAACATAAGCTTTCAATATCACACCGGCTCTGATGGAAAAAAAGGGTCAGGAGAAGTTTAAAGAAGAGCTCCACTTAGTTTGGGACTAAAACATCAATTATAACATCATTTATACTCAACTGGCGCTGAATCTAACTTTTAAGAGCTTAATGGGGCAACGAGTCGTTTACACAAAAACACGTCGGAAAGTCAGTCCTTTTAGCCTGAAACGCAAACTAAACGGTAGAATTTCAACGAGCACTGATGAACTTTAATAATCTAGGTAAACATTTATACGACGAGTCTTCTCATAAAGCTTAATATTAGGACAAATATTCTTTATATTTCTCTTTTATTTGAGTAAAACATGAACTTTTATGTCAAGCATTTTATACCATTATGCATTTTAAGGCTCATCCTATTATTTCTATTTATTCAAAGCAACAAATGTGTATATAACATTCATATTTTACTTGTTTTTGTTTTATTCGTGACATGTTCAGAGCTGTGATGTAAAATTTAAAACAGCTTTATGAAAGAATTTAAACAAGCACTGATGAACACGTCGATGTCAGCGTTATAAAGTGGATCTGGTTTACTTTACGTTCATCAGAAGAACATTTACATCACCTTTAATGAAAATCTTTATGTCTTTGTTTGTGTAAAAACTGTCACTCCTTAAATGAAAAGCTTTTTTTTTTTTTTACTGTCCTGTGAAATCATATGGATGAAATATGAGAAACTAGTGAGGTTTTATAAACGGATGCAGAATATTTGTACAACGTTTTTTTACAGTGAAATCTTTATGCATATATATTCCCGATGCTGCCAACTTCCCATTTATTTTAAAGCGCTAACCTACAGTGTGAAACTTCCTGCTGCTGTGTGACATAGAAACCCTCCGGCTCCAAGCTTTTTATCACGTTTAAAAGGAGCCGGGAATGGAGTTTAGCAGATCTGAGACCAGGGATTAACACCAACACCCAGATTCTCTCAACACAAATTATCTTGATGGTGTCGCCGCGTGGTGAAGCTAACTCCCCAAAACTTCCCCAACTTTAATCTTAATTTATGTAAAGTGTCGTGTGGCGGAGCTCCGGGAGCGGGACGAGCCGTCTGATTGGCTGTATCGGGTATCAGGCAGCAGGCCAACACGCCGTAATTTGATTTAAAAAGCTCCTCATAACCTGAGGTCAATATTCAAATCAGGAGGAGGGAGGAGACGCGCTGCGTGTTCAGGATGAGGGATCTCCATCACCTCCTCCTCTCCTCCATCTCTTCTCTAGTCTGACCTCCTCTCCTCCATCTCTTCTCTAGTCTGACTAGGGCTGGCTAAAAAAATCGATTCAATCGATTTTGGATCGATTTCATTTAAATTTGGCAATATCGATTCATAGGGCATGAGATCGATTTTTCCCCATGAAGTTTACCCCTCGTGCGTGATGCAGCAGTGGCGCGTTTACGTCCGGTTGACGTTCATTCAAGCGTGCAAGATGGCTCCTATAGGTGACGTTAGCGCCCTGGTTTGTGCCAATTTTGCAGAACAATGGCCGCATCAACATCGACAACAGCCACCGAGGAGCCCGCTCTCACGCTCCGTCCGGAGAACCGTAAACTCTAAGACGCGCCGCCCGGAATACTGCCCGGAAATAGGCAAACAAACACTGCCGAACAGTCGCCACTGACGGCCCAAATAATGTCCGAAAGCAGCCTGGAGCTCTCACCGACACCGGGCAGCACACGGCTCCGTGAGCCCACAATTACGCTCCGCGAGCCCGCACTCGCGCTCCGTCCTGAAAACCGTAAACTCTTAAGACGCACCGCCCCGAATACTGCCCGTAAATAGGCAAACAAACCCCGCCGACTGGCTTATTTAGCTTTATTTTGATGAAACCGAATGCATACACAGTTTATGTCTGACCTTAAATAAATAAAGGTTCTGAAAACATGTTGTCTGCCTATTGACGTTGACTGATACACTGCCCTCTGGTGGACAAAACATATACAACTTAAGTACCATACCATATAGGTCTTACTAAAGGCTTTTAATGGTCAAAAGATTATTAATAAATATTAGAATATATTCGAATATTAATATTAATAAACAAACGAACTTCGAATATGCTTTTTAGGCAAAAGTCAAGGCCCTAGTGCTCGATCCACACTACGTTATGGTGCAACGTAAACATCTGACTGAAACAGTTATCCCCATGATGTATACATGTGTGAAAGACGACATCCTAACGAAAATGCAGTCAGCAGAGAGTGTCGGCAGAACTTGTGTTGTTAATGGTGAAGAGCAAAAAATAAAGTACATCTGTATTTTGTAACACAGTTGAGCCATTTTCATTATGTAAGAGCCAATCGAATCGAATCGAATCGAATCGTGATTAATCGATTCAGGACCTAATGAATCGAAATCGAATCGATTTAGGAAATTGGCCACAATACCCAGCCCTAAGTCTGACCTCCTCTCCTCCTCCTCTAGTCTGACCTCCTCTCCTCCTCCTCTAGTCTGACCTCCTCTCCTCCTCCTCTCGTCTGACCTCCTCTCCTTCTACTCTTCTCTAAGTAGGACCTCCTCTCCTCCACCTCTAGTCTGACCTCCTCTCCTCTAGTCTGACCTCCTCTCCTCCACCTCTAGTCTGACCTCCTCTCCTCTAGTCTGACCTCCTCTCCTCCTCCTCTAGTCTGACCTCCTCTCCTCCTTCTCTCCTCTTGTCTGACCTCCTCTCCTCCTACTCTTCTCTAAGTAGGACCTCCTCTCCTCCACCTCTAGTCTGACCTCCTCTCCTCTAGTCTGACCTCCTCTCCTCCTCCTCTAGTCTGACATCCTCTCCTCCTTCTCTCCTCTTGTCTGACCTCCTCTCTTCCTACTCTTCTCTAAGTAGGACCTCCTCTCCTCCACCTCTAGTCTGACCTCCTCTCCTCTAGTCTGACCTCCTCTCCTCTAGTCTGACCTCCTCTCCTCCTCCTCTAGTCTGACATCCTCTCCTCCTTCTCTCCTCTTGTCTGACCTCCTCTCTTCCTACTCTTCTCTAAGTAGGACCTCCTCTCCTCCACCTCTAGTCTGACCTCCTCTCCTCTCGTCTGACCTCCTCTCCTCCACCTCTTCTCTAGTCTGACCTCCTCTCCTCCTCTAGTCTGACCTCCTCTCCTCCTTCTCTCCTCTCGTCTGACCTCCTCTCCTCCTTCTCTCCTCTCCCTCTGACCTCCTCTCATCCACCTCGGTCCTCCCCCCCCCCCCCCCACTAAAAAACAGCGTTTCTTCGCGCTTCTTTTGTATTCAAACATTCACGCGACACTAAAAAAGTCACATTGAGGTTTGAAGTTACAGAAAACTTGTGAAATTGACAATAAAACCTATTTAGTGAAACAAATGAGCAGAATAAGCAGATAGTTGGTAGAAGTCCTGTTGTCCTATTCCCCTCCACGGATCCCCCTCTCTCAGTCCATCCCTCGCTCCCCCCCCCCTCTCTCCTCCTCCCTCCCCCCTCCTCCCCCCCTCCCCTCTGTGCGGTCTGTAGGGTGAAATAGAGGCCCGAGGCAAACAAGCTGTCTCCACCAGCTACACTGATAAGACACACACACACACACACACAGTCAGAGTCACCATACAAGTGCCAACAGTCACAATCACAAATGAACAAGTGCCTCATCCACACACACACACACACACACACACACACACACACAGTAAACGTTATTTAACTCAGCTCAGACTGTGAAGTGCCACCCAGGAGGTCACTTATCACTCCCTACCTGAACATTTCTCTCTCTCACACACACACACACACACACGTGTTGTCGCGTGACAGAAATGTTGATGCATGCGTGTGTGTGCGCGCTCAGGGCTGTTTGGTTCAGCTCTCTAACAGGATTTGTGTCCCCCGTGTCCAAAGGGACATGGTCTAATCTCGACCCATCACCTCTCACACCTCAGCCTGCCCGACACGCCCCCCCCAAACACCCACCCCCCTCTCCCCAGGGGTAATTGGTACGTTCCAGACTTTCCAGATTCTTGAAGAAAGAAAATTATAAACATAAAATATACAGTGAGGCTGGCTTGATATATATATTGTGTGTGTGTGTGTGTGTGGTGGTGGGGGGTTGTTGTTCCAATAGAGGGGGATCAGCCGGAGTAGATAAAGATGAGCAAATACGTCAGAATTCAAATGGAAACGTTATTTAAAAACATGAGATGGGGATTTTCTTCAGGGTCAGATTTAGAGGGTTGGAGCCGCCCCTTAGTTTTTTTTGGCCCACACAGTTTAGCAATGTTTTTTTTTATTATTATTATTTTATTGAGGCATTCTATCTGTTATTTTATCACATGAAGTAGAAACATAGAAGTAAATATGTCATGATTTCTTTTTTAAATTATGCATTTTTTCTTCTGTAAGGTTGTTGACAATAAAAAGCAACAAGCAACTGGTTAACATTATTCCATATTCAAACGTAAACTGACCACTACGGAGGAAAAACTGGATTGTGAATTATGAGGAAAATGTATTTTGTCGTGGATTACGTTTGCTCTTAACGTGTCGCAATTTAGTTTAGTCAACGTAGGGAAGACTTTCACATTTTATATTCAATGATAATTTCAATCCAAATGTTTTTTTACAGAACCTAACCAAGTAGTTTACTTGGCTGAGCCTATCTTGCAGCTTTTTGGGGGGGTTTGGGAAGCAACTGTGAAGAGGCAGCATTGAGAACTGCTGAGCTGATTGGAAAATAAGCCTTGAAATGATAATAACATCATTACTCCAAAATATTAATGTTCTTTAAAATTGCCATCAAATATTTCCCAACTCACTTTGTCAGTTCGGAGCTTTGAGCAGGTCGGAGCCACAATTTTAGAAATAAACGGAAGTCCCTGAACCTGTCGCCCCAAAATCAGGTTCAACAATATTAAAGTTGCTGACGTGTTTCAGATAGTTGTTATTAAACTGTTAATCTCTGTTTTTCCCCACACAGATACCTGAACCTGGTTTCTCCACACTGAACACAGCCTCGGTGGGGAAATACTGAATACTTCATGTGTTGTGTTATTTTTATTTATTTATGTTGCTGAAAAAACAAAAACAACACATGACCTCCGTGTCGTCGTGTGTCGGGGACGAGGTTATTAAAATATAACGGCAAACACCTGTAACTCCACGGGAAGATTCAGATTCAGGAGCTGTCACTGAACACATCCATTCATCTTCTGTGTGTGTGTGTGTGTGTGTGTGAGACCAGACTCCGTCCAATCCCTTGTAATGTGACAGACAAATCCCACTAAGCTGTTAAATATTACACTGCTTTCACACTCGTATTAAACACCTTTCTACCTCTCTCGCTCTCCCTCTCTTTCTGTGTTCACTCACCCCTACAAAACACACACACACACACACACACGCACACACACACACACACACACACACACACAACCTTTACCTTTATCTTCAATATGCAAAAAAAAAACCCTCTACAGATGTCACTTGAAAATCTTCACACAGGCAAAACAAATCTGTTATAATGCAGCGACGCACTGTGGGAGTCACACAACACACACACACACACACACACACACACACACACACGCATGCTTGCGTGTGTGTGTGTGTGTGTGTTGGGCTGTGTGTGTGTGTGTGTCCTAATCCCCGGTGCTGGCCGTCGTGCCGGAGCGTTATATTTGCTGGTATCAGTGTATCTTCCCATCTCCACCTAATCCCACCACCCCGCTATGATATTTCCTGACATTTACATGAATCACCCTCTCCAGGCGGACGGATGGAGGGAGAGGAAGGGGGGAGGATAAAGCAGGAGGGGGGGGGGGGGATGCAGGGGAAGACTGAGTTAATGTAAAGGGGTTTGTGCTGAAGAGGAGGGAGGGATACCTGGATGGGAAGATGGATGGAGAAGGACTGGGAGAGAAGAAGACAAAGAAAAGAGTGGAGGAAAGGAGGAAGAAAGGGATCAGAACAAAAGGGATATGAGGGGTCAAAGGTGTCTCCTACTCAACTAAACAGACCTCTGGATCAGGATTTTAAACACCAGGTTAGAAAACAAAGCAAAGGGACAAAATCACGACAAGATGGCAAAGTTAGGGTGAGTGAAAGACATCGTGGTTTGGCTTAATGATGGAGGGAGGGAGGGAGGGAGGGATGAAGAGAGATAAACAAGTGTGATAAGAAAATAAAAAGATGGATGGATGACGGTGGACGGGTGAGGTACACATGGGTCCACGTTTGTTCCAGGGAACCTGTTTCTCACGTTGTCTGGCTCGGGTAAGGACATTACGATCCAATGCTTTTAATGAGTCAGCAGGACACAAACACATACGTTAAGTTCCCCCGACACGATGACTTGCACTTATCCGGGCGGGGAGCTGAACGCATCATTACACGCCACCTGAAGCTTTTATCATGTCTGCTGTAGCTGCACCGCCGCCCCACGTCCACTGCACAACACAAGTACAACTCTAATATAAGTACAACACAGGTAACATGGAAGGAGATGAAGATGGAGGAGGAGCTACAAGGGAAGGACGTCTGATTTTCTTTTCAGGATTGAGTGAAGGGAGGAAGTGTGACACCTCGTCAGCGACATATGTTAACGCGGATAACAAGAAGCTCTTATGAGCACCGGGAGACACAAACACAGCATTACCCGCCCGAGGCTCGTTAAGGCCGCGCCCAAATTAATGACCTCACACCACACCTGTTGTTGCCGTTAACTCGTTGCCATATCAGCAATTAATTAATAGAGGGGAAGAGATGGAAGCTGTTCGGGGGGGAGGATTGAACTGAATCCCAAATGAGCGAAAAAAAAGAAAAAAGATCGTCAGGGATAAACAACATGAGGTCCGTTTAAAAGCTTTATCATCGCTTACAACGTTTTTTGGACCTCGCACCATCAAGAGAGGCTCCAGCAGAGATTAAACTAGAAGATACTTGAAGGACAAATATGATGAGTCAGATATCTTTCTTTTAGATATTTTTTTCCAGACTTTAACCCACAAACTACTCGGTTAGATTTAGTAGAAAACATCCGGTTGAAAAATGGTTTAAAATGACTATGAATGAAATATTGGTACATACTGGACCCTAACGTCAGTCACCTGGGTGAAAGTCCTGTGTATTTGGGACCCATCCACCACTGAGACCACCTCCCTACATGGACTTCGAGGACTCATTTACATATATATATATACATGTATATAATATGTATGTATTGAGCAGCAGAGACACCGGCGGCCCTCAGAGCTGAAGTCACATTCATTAAATTGCATGCAAACTGTCTCACAGGCCGGTGTGAAATATGTCATTTGCTTCTGCTCTTAATTGCACTAAAAATGAAGATTAAGAGGATGAATTATTGATACAAGTTGGTATTTAATCTTTTGTAATGAATAGTGGATCCGCTGGTTATAAATATTGTACGAGGCTTTATAATTTGATAAATTTATTCCAATTTGCCCTTTATTTTGCCCTTTAGTCAAGGTTACGTTCATTTAAACACACACGCACACACACACACACACACACACACACACACACACACAGTGCAGTGTGTTTACCTAGCGTCTGCCCTTGGTCATTCTTTTGCCATCTTTTTTTCACCGAGGTCCATAAACACACAAACACAAACATAAACATGACGCCCTTGGTTGACCTTGCAGCCCCTCCCCCTCCCTCCCCATGTCTGTACCAGTGATTAGGCCATGCATCTGATTGTCATTAAAGAGCGCCAGCAGATAATGAACACACAGCAGAGCCTCATTCTGGGATTCTTACTGCACATATTAACGTTCCTCCATTAACAGAAGGAGGATGTCGTAGCCATGTTGGCTCCCTCAGAAGGAGGATCTTGTAGCCACGTTGGCTCCCTCAGAAGGAGGATCTAGTAGCCACGTTTGCTCTCTCAGAAGGAGGATCTAGTAGCCACGTTTGCTCTCTCAGAAGGAGGATCTTGTAGCCACGTTGGCTCCCTCAGAAGGAGGATCTTGTAGCCACGTTGGCTCCCTTAGAAGGAGGATCTTGTAGCCACGTTTGCTCCCTCAGACGGAGGATCTTATAGCCACGTTTGCTCCCTCAGAAGGAGGCTCTTGTAGCCACGTTTGCTCCCTCAGAAGGAGAATCTCGTAGCCACGTTGACTCCCTCAGAAGGAGGATCTTGTAGCCACGTTGGCTCCCTCAGAAGGAGGATCTTGTAGCCACGTTGGCTACATCAGAAGGAGGATCTCGTAGCCACGTTGACTCCCTCAGAAGGAGGATCTCGTAGCCATGTTGGCTCCTTCAGAAGGAGGATCTTGTAGCCACGTTGGCTCCTTCAGAAGGAGGATCTTGTAGCCATGTTGGCTCCCTCAGAAGGAGGATCTTGTAGCGTCGTTGGCTCATTGTTCAGCTGGCCGGAAAACGACGTGAATCATTTAAAATATCACACAAGTGGACGAGCAGCCGACAGGAATTATTCAGCAGGTTCACACCTCAGTTTGTTGTTTGGAGGTTTTACGGATCAAAGCTTTAAGTGCAGAGTGAGATTCACACAGATAATGAATGGACTGTTAATGTGCTGCGGCCAAGCAGCTAATGGACACACACACACACACACACACACTGGAAGCTGGCTAATGGCTGTCACTGTTGACTGATCACAGTGATCAGACTGCGGCAGCTCTAATTGCAACTAAACAATCTGAAAACAACCAGTCAGGTCTGCTAGAGGAGGTGAGGAGTAAGAGGAGGAGGAGGAGGATGAGGAGGAGGAGAGGAAGAAGCAAGAACAATCTGAGGAAGAGGATGATGAGGGGAGAAAAGGGAAAAAATCGAAATGAAATTGATGAAATGAGAAGAGAGGAAACCAAGTGGGGAAGTGATGAAAGACAGATGGAGCAAAGTAAAACAGAGGGAAGAGGAAGGAAGGAAGGAAGGAAGGAAGGAAGGAAGGAAGGAAGGAAGGAAGGAAGGTAGGAAGGTTTCCTTTGGGAGGAAAGTAATATTCACAGAAACAAAAGCTCCAACTAAAAAACTAAAAAGGAGTGTAGCCATTAGTTGCAGAGACCTGGACCCACATCAGACCTGGTCCACGTAATGATCTAATCTGACCCGGGTACGGTCTTCACTATATAGCTGCAGGTCTGGATCTCAAAGGATGCAAACATCTGTGTGGTCAGGACATTATCTAATACACATAGAATGGATTTTCTTTCTCTTTCAATCAACATGAAATAAAAACGGAGGCCATGTTTGGTTGTAGAAATCAGAAGAAACGAGAAGCAAAGAGCTTTCAATTTCAAAAGGAGACGGAAGAGTCGGAGAAGATCAGAAGATTTACTCACACACACACACACACACACACACACTCACAGCAGTGCCAATGTGTGAATGACAGGACTGCAGCAATGAGAGAGACAGAAAGGGAGATTAGATCTAATTAACCAAGTCCAGCCAATTAACCAGCAGCCAATGAGAACAGATATGTACAGAGGACCCTGGCTAAGTGAGTGTGTGTGTGTTTGAGAGAGAGAGAGAGAGAGAGAGAGAGAGAGAGAGAGAGAGAGAGAGAGCGAGGGATAACAGGGATGAGGCGTGGAGGAAATGGAAGGATATCAACCCGAGTAAAACAAACAAAGAACAGATGGACGGAATAACGGAGAGATTTGACAGAAAAATAAAAACCACCGTTAAACTTTCTTACCTTGAGGCCGTCCGATGGGCACGGAGCCTGCCGATTGGCCGACGGGTCCCCCGAGGCCTCGGGGGCCTCCTGTGATTGGCTGGTGTAGAGGAGGCGGGCCTGGATGCAGCGGAGGGCGCGGAGCATCCAGCCATGTTGGCGCCGGATCTGCCGCTGGAGCTGATCCCATTGGCTGGAAACCATATGGAGGATATCCTTCAGCCCTGCAGGGCGAGAGACGTAGAGGTAAACCAGAGAGCGAGAGAGAGAGAGACGCAGGAAAAAAAACAGGAAACGTTTTGCATCAAACCCGACTGACAAACTCATTTCAGAGCTCGTCAGAGGAACTTTCATTTTGTGTTGATTTTGGCGCCCCCTGTGGACAAAAGCAGGAGTGGTTCCATGAGCAGATCTGCCGCTACCAGAAAACCCCTAATTTTACTGCAGCAGGGTGCTGCTCTAGTGGAACTTTCTGAATGTACAGGTCGATCCGATGAGCGGCCGCATCGCCATTACTGTTCGTACAAGTCCCGCGGAGGTCGGAAAGAAGATGTACGTTAACGTTTTTTTATGTCATAACAGCCGATTTCATGAAAGCAGTTTTGGTTGCATCAAGGAAGTCGGTCTGTTGTTGGAAATACGACCAACGTACGTTTATGTTAACCTGATGAGGACCTCTAGTGGCCGTTTGAGTAAAGACGGTTATTTAAACAAATACTTCATTTCTCTGGCTGCAAAATATAAAATCATTGATTTTTTTCTTTATGTTTTTTTTCTATCTCTGCCTCTTTGTCTTCATCTCTCTCAGCTACATTCTCTCTCTGAAGGTCAATCTGTTAATCCAAATATTAATAATGAATGGAGCAGAGTTGGGGCTCCGTTATGGCCACCTGTGTGTGTGTGTGTGTGTGTGTGTGTGCGTGAGGTCCTACCTGATTGGTGGGAGGTGATGACGGCGAGCAGCGCTCGGCCTTCCTCCATAATGCTCTCCTTCAGAGCGCCGCGGTCGTCCACGTTCATCTTGAAACTCTGCAGAAACACAGAATCGGTCAGAATCAGCATCCGGAACGTTCCCGTTCCTGTTCAACTACAGAACAAATAATCCGGCTTAAACATGAACAATGGTGGGTTTAGAGGGATTATTAGCAGCATTTCACTTTCAGAGTGACTCCAGATTAAACAACTCATAATCTGAATGAAGCACCTGATCGACGTTCTTATTACTACAGAAACCAGGGATTAGGATTTCAGGAAGTCCATTGAATTTAGTGGTGAAAACCTGAAGGAGAAAGGAGACGTGAAGAGGAGGGAGGAGACGTGAGGAGGAGGGAGGAGACGTGAGGAGGAGGGAGGAGACGTGAGGAGGAGAGAGGAGACGTGAAGAGGAGGGAGAAGACATGAAGAGGAGGGAGAGAGTTGGAGGAGGAGAGAGGAGACGTGAGGAGGGAGAAGACATGAAGAGGAGGGAGAAGATGAAGAGGAGGGAGGAGATGTGAAGAGGAGGGAGAAGACATGAAGAGAAGGGAGGAGACGTGAGGAGGACGGAGACATGAGGAGGAGAGAGGAGACGTGAAGAGGAGGGAGGAGACGTGAGGAGGAGGGAGGAGACGTGAGGAGGAGGAGGGAGACGTGAGGAGGAGGGAGGAGACGTGAGGAGGAGAGAGGAGACGTGAGGAGGAGGGAGGAGACGTGAGGAGGAGGACGGAGACATGAGGAGGAGGAGGGAGACGTCAGGAGGAGGGAGGAGACGTGAGGAGGAGAGAGGAGACGTCAGGAGGAGGGAGGAGACGTGAGGAGGAGGACGGAGACGTGAAGAGGAGGGAGAAGACGTGAAGAGGAGGACAGAGACATGTGGAGGAGGAGGGAGACGTGAGGAGGAGGAAGAACGATAGAAGGAGATGGATGATGATGAACAGATGGACCGGAGGAAGAGCAGCCCGAGGCTGCTGGAAAACACTCCAGTCAGATCTGTGAACAACATTACAGCCTCTTCTGATCCCACGTCCCTGTGTGTGTGTGTGTGTGTGTGTGTGTGAGAGGTGCTCAGTCCTCAAGACTTAACCACTTTTGACATCCTGCTGTGCTGCCATGGGAAATGCTGCACATTCATATTCACACACACACACACACACACACACACACACAGCTCTGAGTCTGGTCTCCATCGTGGCTCAGGTCTGATTTTTGAGTCTGGTCTCCGTCGTGGTTCAGGTCTGAGTGAGGGATCGACGGGAGGCGACATCCGTCAACACGCGACAAGGTCAGACCTCCACACCACCAATATTTATGGAGCCGGATAAACACACACACACACGCACGCACACACACACTCACACACGCACACACCAATTAGTTGTTCTGTTATAATTATGTTATGTTTAAAAAAAATATAGAAATGTTATGTTTCAATTTATCTGAAAAAGGTGTCGTCTTCAAAAACATGATCTACTCTTCATATGATTATTAATATGAATAAATACGTATAGAATGACATGCAACAATGTGTGAAATAACTTAAGAATATTTATATATAAATCATATTTAATAAATTAAGCATTTCTTAATGATGGTATTACAGAGCGTTGCCGCGGCGACAGGAAGCTACTGCTGCAGCTCACATCTCCGTTAAGGGATGTGAGCAGAGAGCGGCGACACCGTCCCTCCACATATTCCATTTCATAGATAAGGAATAAAACATCACTTTGAAAAGCCAAACCATCAGCTATATTATCACTCCACCCCCCCCCCCCCCCCCCGAAAAACACATTCATACATCATTATTATCCAAATAAAACATGACTGTCTGCATTCTGCCATCATTACCGCCTCGCAAACGTCGTAAATTACTTGAAATCTCACGGCTGATTGAGTCGTTTCACAGACTCGCGGCCGCTCTGCCCCCCATCATTTACCCTGATAAGCTGCTGAAATACCTCACAGCTAATACACATAAAGTACATTTATCAGTACTTCAGGAAAACACAGCGTGACTGTCTGCGTCGCCGTGGATACGGGCCGGCCCATGTTCCCAATGAATTAGGTTGTGCAGATTAGCCGGGCTATCGGAGAGCCATCGTATTTCAGCAGGCTCCGCCTCCCCCCCCCTTTAATATATGGAGAGCATAGAATCGATAAGAGTAGAACAGCCAGCCATCAATCACAGTGATAAGACATGCAGAGCAGCTCCGCCTTTATGCCGGCAGACAGCAGGTAATAAGAGGCCAAACGCAGGCTTCCTACACCTTTCCAAGGTCAAATTCAAGCACTTTTCAAGCATTTCAAGGTGCATTTCCATGCTTTTCCAGCACCTTCCAGCTGTGGTAAACTCCATCTTTGTACCAATCCAATGGTCAGTATTCAGTCTACTTATTCTGTCACTTGTTCATCACATTAAATGAGATGTTATTGTCCTCTAAACAACCAACATGATGTTTGGAGACAGCTTTTTACAGAAGGACCACAAATGAAAGGAAAACTAATTCCACTAACAGATCCACAGAAATATAATCACCAACTATTTTCATCATCTGTTCATCATCAAAAGTCATTTTTCATAAAGAAATGTCAGGAAAATGCTGTTTTCAGTCCCTCAGATATGGAGATCTTCTTTTCTCTGTTCTATCATAGATGTCATCACATACAACACACATTTCAAGACCTTTAGTCTAAATCCAAGCACTTTTCAAACCTTGAAAACTAAAACTCAAGTGTTTTCAAGGATTTCCAGCACCTGTACCAACCCTGGGAATGATGTATGGATACAATGCTAAGCTATTCAACTAATAACTGTTGACAGATTCATATTTTAATTCTATTTCTACATCACAATTTTAAACAAACAGGAAGATTTCTGTTTGCTTATAATAGGTTGTATTCATGTTACGGTGGATTGTTTGGGATCAAATCATTTTGGGGAACTCTGCGGACCCTCTAAGGGGTCCCGGACCCGGGTTGAACATCTCTGATCCAAAAGGTGAACAAACGTGTTCATGATTATTCCCAGATATTGATTTTCTTGGATGAGTTAAGACGAGTTCATCATCCTCTGCTGGTTTTAAAATCTAGTCAGAACTCTCTGAGATTCGTATCTGGATTTACGGGTTTAGGGAGTGTTAAAGAAAGTGTTTAAGAGTGGAACCTGCAGCGGACGAACCCTCGCTCCACTGTGTCGTTCCATCACACTTTCAAACTCGGTCAAACAGGAAACTAGCAGGTGCATTTTGGGGGATTTTCTCAGCAGCTGTGGCCGGTGGCTTAAAATGTTCCAACTCCCTGCCCTGATTAACATACACTCTCACACACACACACACACACACACACACACACACACACACACACACACACAGTGGGCTGCTTCAAAGCCTGAGTGATCAGATTACCTGTTAGCATTAGCATATTAGCCCGGAGCGAAGGGTAGGACGGCCTCAGAAGCTACCTAATATCATTTAGCTTTTTTAGCATTAGCATATTAGCGAGGGCGCTAAGAGGTGTGTGGCGCCGATACGGGGAGATGACATTGAGGTTTGACATTGAGACTGTGTGTCAGGCTGCACTGATCAGAGGCGTGCACGCACACACACACACACACACACACACACACACACACACACACACACACACACACTCAGCAGACAGGCTTGATGAGGCATGATCTGATCAAAGAGTCTTTGTAATAATGATGATCAAATTGTCTCCATTCAGTCAGAGCTGAGAGAAACTATACGGCTGTATTCCCCAGAGGTGTGTGTGTGTGTGTGTGTTTCCTCACACCCTCTCTCGTTTCCTGCACACACACATTTTATATTAAGCAATAAATCGCTCTCTCCTTTCTTTCTTCCTTCCTCGTTCTTTCTTCCTCTCTATTTTTTATCCACCCTCCTCCTCCTCGTTCTACCACCTTCGATCCGTTTCTTCATTCTAATACTAACCATCTAGGTGCTTTTATTGTGAAAGGTAAGACCTGAATGAGTGCTGCCTCCGTTGAGGTGGAACGGAGTAATAAAGTTTGCCGTCTTTGACGTCTGTTGTTGTTTTTTGTCACAAATAAAAAGGTGAAACTAAAACATGATTGGTTGATGCCTTTTATGGGAAATTAACACCATAATCTCACAATAAGGGATTAACCCTGATTATTTATGATCATCTTATTCAAGATTATATCTCCCCCTAAAAAAAAACTAAAAGAAAGACGTGCGTCTTATCTGTGATGCAACACAAAATACTTGTTTCTTAACTGAATGTAAAGTGATTCCAGCGTGTTTACAGCCATTTGATTTTTCAGTTTAAAACTCTTTGAACGGTGCAGTTAACGAACAGAACTACTTCGTCAGGTTAAGTAAAAAAAACATCATGGTCTGGATTAAAATGAAATTGAAACGCAAAAAAAAAAACTAAAATGCAGAGAAAGAAAGACTCTCGGTGAACGCTCTGTGTTTTTAGACCCAGACCTGGTCCCTACAAGGACTTCCACAGACTCGTTTAAAGCTAAATTGTGATTGGTCGAGAGGAAACGTGACCCGCGACAACATATCTTCCCCTTGAAACGTAAATTGATGGAGTAGATTCGTTGGGAAAGTCTTTTTTTTGCTGTCGAGGTAGAGGAGGTTTACTGGGATTATTAACTGCATTTCAAATTGGGGTCCACTGAAGCTACAGGAACCAGTAATGGTCCCAGTAGTGGTCCCAGTAGTGGTCCCAGTCCCAGTGGAACAGCTGAGACTCGACTGGGATCAGTTGGTCGTTGACCACAGAAGAAGAGATCCGGCTGGTTTCCTGTCATTCCGACGTTTCCACACGTAATCTGCATTTCCCAGATTTAGTCCGTTCAGTGGGGAGGTAGTGGTAGGCCTCTCTCTCTCTTCCTCTCTCTGTCCTACCTCTTTATTCCCCCCCCCCCCCCCCCCCCCACACACACACACACACACACTCATGTTGCCACCAATAGTGTGTTGCTGCTGTTAATGGGATTCAAAGGCCTGGATCGCCCATCAGACCCAATCAATAGGCCTTTCATTGGCCGCCATCTCTCAGCGCCGTACAAAGAGCAGCCTGTGTGTGTGTGTGTGTGTGTGTGTGTGTTAGCATCCTCTCGCCTCACTGATCTCCCCAGGGTTCCGGAAAGACCTGTGCTTATTCGCTCCACGCGCCCTAAAACACACATATATAAACACACACACACACACACACACACACACACACACACGCCAGCTGGACCAAATATTCAATTGGGAGCAGCTCCACTCCACCCACTGCTGCCCTGGAGCTGTGTGTGTTTGTGTGTTTGTGTGTGTGTGTGTGTTTGTGTGCTAGAGAAAACAATATAGAGAAAGAGAGAGAGAACGAGTGTGTGAGGATGAAAAAAACAAAACCGTCTCCTAGAAATGACAATTTGTTCAAACAACTTTGCGTGACTAAAGCGTGGTTACACAGAACTCTGTGGTTTTCTGTTGAATAACAATGAATATGTTGAAATCAATACACATTTAGGGAGCCATTTGTCTAGTGAAAAATAAAGTTGACACCAACTAAGGCAACTTTGCCTCCTTTAAAAAACATCATTGTTATGATCAACCAGCATCAGTAATATCAGTGACAAGAGGTGCCTGCAAAGCCCTCACCCAGACAAACCAGCAGCTTCTATTACATTTTAACCTTCATTTTTTAAATATTTATATATTATTCTTCAGCCAACCAATCAGAACAAGAGAAGGTGATGAGGTCACCAAATCAAATTCCTCCCGACATTACATCCCGCCTCATTTCAAGTTTCACTTCCCCAGACGGAACATCAGATTTAAAGGTGCTAAACGTGAGCTAATGCAGCTAATGGTGAAGCTCTGCTAACAACGCACACAGCGGGAGAGAGCAACTCCACCCTCTGCTCAGACGTATTTACGTAGATAAAAGTTGTTTTGCTGCTTCGTCAACGCTCTAAAGAACTGTTCCGAGTCCTCTTTGACCTCGCCGCCATTTCCTGAAGAGGAAAACCAGCGATCGCTATCGAGTCACTCTCCGAATTTCCTCAGAAATGTCTTTTGGCAGAGAGCAGATGTATAAACTGGAAACACATTCTGTGTTCGTAGGCAGGTTTGGAGATGGAGAGACAAACGGAAAGAAGAAAAGAAGAGGAGGAGGAGGAGGAGGAGAGGAAGAAGAAGAAGAAGAGGACGGAGAAGAAGAAAAGAGGAAGAAGAGGGAGAAAAGAAGAAGGAGGAGAGGAAGAGGAAGAAGGTTCTCTGCAGTGATCAACAGAACACAAACATTCATAACTCCAAAGCGTGAGTGTGACTATCGACGGCGACACACAAACACGGAGTCCGTTAGTGAAACACGCCATCGACGGTGTGGCGCTTCAAAGTCCTATTAGCGATGCTTTTTAATCCCCCCCCCCTCCCCCCCCCCCCCCCCTGCTTTATTTAACGAGACGCAGCAATTAAGAGCCAGGGATTCTAATTGAAGCTAACCGCCGCTAACGTTAGCACCGCTGGCACCCACAACAAAGTCAACACGTGTAAACAAACCGACAAACAGACAAACAGGCGTGCAAACGCGTGCACACGGCACAAACCAATATTTAGATAAGGCAACTTGGTGTGTGTGTGTGTGTGAGCGTGTGTGTGTGTGTGTGTGTGCGTACATGTGTGTGCGTGTGGATTCGTGTGCATGATGCTGTTCTTCAGGGACGGATATGGAGATGCTGATTTGGAAATCTGTCTAGGAACATGCAAATATATGCAAATAGCACTGTGTGTGTGTGTGTGTGAGTGTGTGTGCCTAAAACACATGCCTACTGTTGTGCATATACGTATGTTTGCATTTGTACACTTCTATGCAAATACAATCTGTTTGTTTATCTAAGTGTGTGTGTGTGTGTGTGTGTGTGTGTACAGACTCAGCATTGTGCATCACTTGTTTTGTACATACGTGATGTCTGTGTGTGTGTTCATGTCTCATTTCCTTGTACTCTTGAACGCATTTTGATGAGTGTGTGTGTGTGTGTGTGTGTGTGTGTGTGTGTGAAGCCCATATGTTTGCCATAAAGAGAGTGAGTAATTGCCAAAGTGCTTCTCACATTTGTGTGTGTGTGTGTGTGTGTGTGACACGGTGATGCAGCACTCACTGATCTATAGGCGTCTCGGTTGTTTTAGTGTGTGTGTGTGTGTGTGTGTGTGTGTGGGACAGTTATTTGATTTTTTTGTAGAAGACACAAATGGAAGAAAGAAAAATCAAAGAGCAGATGGTGAGAGAATAACAAAGAGGAGATGAAAACAGGGAGAAATCAGGATGAAGATCTGTAAATATGTAACACGCGACATTAAGAGCCAACGATTACAATACGACACATCCCCATACGACTAGAACCGCAGCCTCGCCTCCGTTACCAGGGCAACGGGTTTTTCTCCAACACAGTTGTAGACCGTTAAAAACACGAACGCAAAACCGAACCAAAAAAACCTAATGGGTTTCCATTAAAATGACAAAGACGTAGAAACAACACTCACATCACTCTCCTGGGTGAAAGTCCTGTGTTTCTGGACCCGGACTACTACTTGAAACGCAAGAAAACAAAAAGGCACCAAAGTAAGACACTAAGAGAAGACTCCCGGTGGGCGCTCTGTGTTTTTAGACCCAGACCTGATCCCGACATGGACTTCCACGAACTCATTTGAAGCTAAATTGTGATTGGTCGAGAGGAAACGTGACCCGCGACAATATCTTCCCCTTGAAACGTGAATTTGCAGAGCAGATTCGTTGGGAAAGTAGTTTTTTTTAGGAGGCTGGGGCTGTCAAGGTAGAGGAGATTTACTGGGATTAATAACTACATTTCAAATCGGGGTCCCCTGAAGCTACAGGAACCAGTCATGGTTCCAGTAATGATCCCAGTAATGGTCCCAGTGGAACAGCTGAGACTCGACTGGGATCAAAGAAGAAGAGATCCGTCCGGTTTCCTGTCGTTCGCATGTTTCCACACTTAATCTAAATGACAAAGACATAGAAACAACACTCACACCGGTCTCCTGGGTGAAAGTCCCGTGTTTCTAGGGGACTCGTTTGGTAACTTTTTCGACCCCGTTGACATGGTGGTACATTGTGGGATGGCGTGCTAACTGGACTTTGATCTGGATCCTTTGTGGCATGGGGAGCCAGAAGAAGGTCCTGGAGGACCCGGGTCATGTACTCAAGTATAATGTATATTGTATATAGAATGTATATTGTTGTTTTGTTATCATGATGTTATTTCTGTCATTTCTCTGTTTTTATGTAGTGATTGTATTATATGTATAAACGAGATGATCCATATCGAGGGGTTTAATCCTAAATAAACACATTTCAACATTAGAATTTTGAGGTTTTGTTCCTTTTTCTGCTACTTTACACTTTGACCCCACAGCTCTCGTTACGTAACAATTATTAATATGAATATGCCTCTCCAGGGACGCCACCCTCCAACACAACAAGGTGCTGAAGTGAGATTCAGTGAGAAGTGGCTTCAATCAAGGGTTTTATATTCAATTCCCGCCTGCTGATTATTACTATTATTGTGTAATTTATAGTTTTAGAAGAAATCTAAATGTTGATGATGAACTGATTTGTGATCAGCTGATTCCAACAGCTTAGATTTAAGACTATTTAATGCCACTTGGAATTCAATTTAAGATAAAATTTAAGGAGAAAAAACAATAAATTGCTTATTGTGTTGGAGAAAAAAGGTCGTTGCCCAGCGTCATTGGATTTTTGGGGAATCCTACAGCTGAGGTTAAATTATATATATAAAAAAAAAAGATGTTGCCAATTATTTGGAGATTTTAAATTGAAATGCGTTATTTTAACACCACTGAGCGAATGGAAACGTTTAAAAAACCTTCTTTTACGGTGTTCTGCGTTTCCACGGGAACGCTGCTGCTCCAAGAATCTGCTTTAAATAAAGAGTCGACGTCCAAACGGGAGAGAGTGGCAGGTGGAATTAGTCTGCTGGTAGAAGCGACACACGCAGGTGTGTGTGTGTGTGTCACATCCATATGCATGTATGCAAATACGTGTTCATACAACCGTGTGTGTTACGTGTTGAACACAGCACTCGTATACATTTATACCTAAATGTATACAAGCTTTGACAGTGTGTGTGTGTGTGTGTGTCTCTGTGAGGACCATTTCTTTGAGACTCGGGGAGAAGGAGGACACTTGGCCGGTCCTCGTCCTCGCTGCTCGAGGGTGAAGACTCATTTTTTGAGGTTGAGGTTAAATCTTTGGGAATGTGTGTGTGTGTGTGTTCTCTCACCAGGTGTGTGTCCAGGTACACCCTCAGGCTGTCCAGATCTTGTCTCGGCGGCGTCCAGTTCTCTGTGCTGTCCAACGCCTCCTGCAGCCACGAGATGAACCCGTCCAACTGCTGCACGAAGCCCTAGGGACGAGGGACGAGAGAGAGAGAATTTAGTCAGAAAAATATATATTATATTAACAGCATGAATAAACAGTCAGGAGCCGGCTGGAGTCACATCAAAACAAGACAGAAAACACTGCAGAGGATGAAAAAAACCCCATAAAAAACAAGGTGAGGAAGAAATCCAACAGGTAACGACATTCAACAGGGCGAGAGAGAGAGAGAGAGAGCAACAGATTGGAGGGAGGAGAGGATGAGAGGATGAGGAAGTGATAAAAGAGAGGGAAGAGGGGAGGCTGGACGGTGTTTCAGAGCCGAGTCCAGGTGAATTAATTCAAGGACAGACGGAGAGAGAGAACAAAAAGAAAAAGGAGACCCGCAGGACAAAACAGGTAAACACACATTAGGATGAACACGGAGGGACGATGGGGAGAGGATGAATATTTCTTTATTCAGGATAAACCCCAAAAGATGGATCATCTCTTTTTCAAGGGGGTCCCAACATGTAACACGATCACTGCATAATAACAGAGAAATGACAGAAAATGTAGGAAAATTTTACATTTAAAAAAAGAAAAGAGAGAGAAAAAAGATCAATACAACAACGTACACAGAAACAGAGAAAAAAAGAGAAGTGCATGAAGAATAGAAGACAGAAAAGTCATTTAAAAGTAAATCTGTAAAGAAAAGAGAAGGAGCGACGGGGGGAGGTATAGATCGGAGCTCGTGAGAGAGGACGCGTTGGGAGGAAGAACACGGTTGTAAACAAAGATGGTGTTGTGTGTGAGAGATGGAGAGAACAGAGAGATTCAGAGATGAAGAGATGAATGGAAATGAAAGAGATGCAGAGTGGTGTAAATAACACCAGAGAGTTGAACATGCTGGCAGGTTGCCCTTCGTCAGGCAGACGGACGGAGAAGAGGAGCAGGAGGAGGAACAACGGAACGCTCGTTGCTCGGTGGACAGCTACTGCCATCTACTGGTGGAGAGGGACACTGACGAGGACTCAAAGAGGACACAATCATGTTGGGCAGCTTTTTAAAAAAAGAGTAAAATGAGGTAGAATTCCTGCTTTGCTGTTGGAAGAATCACTAGAAGATGAAGAAGAAGAATCCACGTGTGTGTGTGTGTTCTAGTGTTGATTGAATCCACTTCCTGAGGAGGAGCAGAGGAGGCGGCTCGGAGGAGGAGTTGAGAGGAGGAAAAGACGACGCTTGGAGAGAAGATGAAGTTTCCAGATGTTTCGCTGTCTGAATGTCTTTCTTTACGTAACAAACTCACTAACAGATCGGGTTTCTCGCTGCTAAAGCTAAAAACTTAAAAACAAGACGTGTCATCCTCATCGTGGGGCAGATTTACTGAAAGGTGGCGGTATCCATCTGGGTCAGGATTTGACTGCAAACGAGCATTTTGTAATAATAAAAAAAAAAAAAAACGCTTCTTAATCGTCATGATGACAAAATGTTGTATGCAGAGTTGTACGTGTATGCAGAGTTGCAAAAATGATGATGTGTTTCATGTTTTCCCACTAAAATACGGATCCTCTGCTGGAAACCGAAGCCACAAGGTTTTTATGTCACTTCCTTCTAAAACCAGAAAGTACTTTGGAGTCCTGCACAAGGTTTATGAGATTTACATTAAAAAAAAAGTGTTTATTTAAAAAACACAAGTTCACATTCACGAATATGAATATTTACAGTAGATTTTTGAAAAACGTTTGAGACACCAAGCTACAGAATTTGCTGGAGAGAAGTGAATCCAGTCATAAATACAGGATATTTTTATGAATTTAAAGACGACCTTCAGGTCTCACGTTGAAGGTGAATAGTAGAGTTCCTACAATGAGACGAACAAGTGGCTCTAAAAACATCTTCAGAAACTACAAAACGGACAGAAATCAAGTAGGAAATGTAAGAGTTGTTAAAAAAGTTGATTGAAAGGTGAAACATACGATATATAATATTTGTGATCAGCTGTTTTGCTAAAATGTATTTGCTTATGAATGAGTTGGACTTTGAATGCACCGTGCAGCAGAACCACGAGACAATCTTCACACCGCTGAAATGAAAATGCAGACTTCTTGTGTATTCCGGGTTTCCTCCACGAGGAAGCACACAAAGGTCAGCGGAGCTGCACCCGGGATCTGATGGAGTCCGGATCGCTGCGGCACAAAGACCCATTTACATAAAACTGAAGAGTCTCCGGTCTCCGTCAGACCTCAAACATCTCGTCTGAATAACAAGTGTAACTGTGACCGCGGATCATCAAGAAGACAATCCTGATATTTTATACATCCGGCGTTGTTTTCCCATCTTCTCGCCGGGCGCCGTCCGGAAAGCTAATGGCGGCGCCGCGACGGATTCTGAAGGTAAAGCTGATGGAAATGACTCGCGAGTGCATCCGTACTTTCACCTCGCCGTATCCAATCCGTACGTGTGCATCTTGGTAACGACACCGTGCATGTGAGAGCGTGCACGTGAGATAGAAACCTTGACCGATTGAGCGGCGGTATGTTAATCCCAACCGTGACCCTTGGAGAAAAAAAAATGGGGAGAAAAAAAAACATCGATATGACTCCGTCCATCTCTCCGCCGCTCGTTATGGAGGAGAGATGGAAATCAAAAGTATTGATGAGGAGAGGAGAGGGAGGAGAGGGGAGGAAAGGAGGACAGTAATGGAGAGATGACTGAGGAAAGGAAGAAAAGGAAAGGAGAGCTGTGAGGAAACAAATGGAACGGGAGAAGAAAAAAGAAAAGTTAGACAACAGAGAACGAAAGGGAAGGATGGAAACCAGATACAAGGAGAGAAGGAAGGGAGGAGAGGAAAGAGTGGAGAGGAGATGGGATCAGAGGAAAGGAAAGAGAAGGAGAAAGTAAAGGAATGGAAAGATGACTGGAGGAAAGGAAAGGAGAGAAAAGATGGGAAGGAAAGGAAACTCAAGGCAAGGAAAGAAGATATAAGAAAGGGAAGGCGAAAGAAAGGCAAGGGATGGAAAGACGATAAAAGGAGAGAAGGAAGGGAGGAGAGGAGTGTTGATCCAAGGGAGCGGAGGAGGGAAGAGGAGATGAAACAAGAGGAGAGGAGGAGGAGATGAGTGGAAAGTAAAGAAATGCAAAGGAGGGAAAGAAGGAAGTGAAACACAGAAAGAAAGGCAAGAATGGTAACCAGATAAAGGAGAGAAGGAAGGGAGGAAAAGGAAAGAGTGGAGAGGAGATGGGATCCGAGGAAAGGAAAGAGGAAGAGACGATGAGGAGAAAGTAAAGGAATGCAAACACGACTGGAGGAAAGGAAAGGAGAGGAATGGAATTGGAATGGGAAGGAAAGAAGAGAGGACACAAAACGTTAGAGGGAAGGAAAGAAGAAAAGAGAAAAGGAAGGAGGAAGAGAGGTGTGGAAGAAAACTCTTCAGGTCCAATTCAGTGGCTGGTTCAAATGAGGTTTAATCACTGACAGTGGAGAAAAGACAATGTTGCGGTTGCCACACAGCCCAATCTGCCATGATGTGAGGCAAGAGACAACTTATACAGAACCAAAGGGGCAGGTCTAAGAAGTGGATTTACATAGATTCAATACGCGTCTCACCGAGGGGAAGAGACTTCCTGAGACAACATAAAGGTGTGACTTCCCTCGGAACAGCTGGGTTCTTTCTACATAGTGTCACAACAGGGGCCATTCATGAAGGCCTTGATCAAGTATGTGAGGTGAAGGTGTTTCGGGGACGGTCCAGGAGGGGAGACAGACCAGAGGTTCTTTCCATCAACATGACAAGGCTTACATACAATGAATGCAGCTCAGCAGGACATTTGATGTTTAGAGAGAAAGGAACATTATACCAAAACCAAATAAGAATTCTAAGGTAACACAATTTCTTCTACAGAGGGAAGCAGATTGAAGGAGAGAAGAGAAGGGAGAGAAAGGAGGAACTCAGGGGAGGATGTAGGCGTGAGCTACGGGCAGCGGTTTGGCTATCGACCAGCATGCACTGGGGCTGCTTACGGCCGCTTTGATGTCTCTAAACCAGCGAGGCTCCTGAGGGGCCCAACGGCCTGCTGGGAGCCGAACGCCTGATCTGATCCAGCGCCGCCGCCCAGCTAAGCGCTCCGATATCTGCTTCATTTCGTCCTCCCGCGGTCCGGCCGAGCGAGAACCTCGACCCGGCTTCACATGAAAGTGGATG
This sequence comes from Chelidonichthys spinosus, assembly GCA_029853015.1. Taxonomy (NCBI): domain Eukaryota; kingdom Metazoa; phylum Chordata; class Actinopteri; order Perciformes; family Triglidae; genus Chelidonichthys; species Chelidonichthys spinosus. The sequence continues at coordinate 4,678,854 of CM056833.1, forward strand.
AAATGTCCTTCAGTATCAGTGGATGCAGGTCATTAATATAATATCTAAATGAGCAAATAAATGATGATGTAAAGTCGTTAGGATGAGCTCCACGTTCCACCGGCTGCAACATTAAAGAGATGAACGCATTCCTGCATCAATACTTGAAATCCAATAATGTTAGATTTTATTTTTATCTTCATATTCATGGAATTCTTTCATTTATTAGCTTGAAATGAGCCGTTCTGCATAATCACTACTTTAACTGAGTAGAATTTTTTAACAAATACACACATTTTTATATCTATTTTAGATCTATTTTCTGATGGCCTGATGATGACAAACTAATAACACACGTTATCATGTTAGCATAATTAATTACTCGAGGCTAACAGAATCTCTTGCTTTTGATGGGAAATAGCGAATGTAAAAAAACGAGCTGATTCTCCACGGTGGCCGCCGAAGTTATTAACTCCAAACATAACGGAACCGAAGAACTGGAGGGGAAGAAACTTTGATTAGAAATTAATTTAAATGAGTTTTAATAGAAAACACGGAACCTGCTGACAACAGCTAAACGTGGAACGCCGTAGTAGGTGAGACGGGTGGAAGAATATCTTTCTATGTGAAGATGAAGAGAGAATAAAAGGGAGAGACAAGGCCGCTGTCACACCTGACTGCGTCCCTGAGATCGTCCCTGGGAGACCCCTCCGCCACCAGCTGTCTGCTGCCGTGGGGAAAGAGTCATTTCCAAAGCACAAAGTGTTTAACATATTCACACACACACACACACACACACAGTCACCACTTTAAGGACGTATTCTAGTTATTTAGACATCATGAGGATCTCAGCAGGAGCTTAGTCTTTTGTGATGTCGCCTTAAATTAAAATGAGAATGCGTCACTTTCCCTTTAAGAGCGGCTGAATTTCATCGTCTTTTATCGTCTTACATGGAAACATGGAAACTCCTGATTGCAGTAATTGCAGCGTTTTGCATGAGAAGTGTGACTTTTATGGATGCTGCCGATATAATTTTTACTTCTTCTATTTGACTTTACTTATTTTACACGACTATTCTGTTTACTTAACTTTCACCACTATTGTTTTTTCTTATCCTCCTGTTGTAATTTTTGAATTATTAAAGTTCCATCTCATTTTATAAGCACAACTTCTCAAACCTACATCTCCTTTAAACCACAGAAGAAGACAACCTCACCCCTCCTCCTCCATCTCTCTCTCTCTCTCGTTTTCCCATCATCCTCTCTGTTGACGGTGGGCGTCCCTCCCCCCCCGCTGGGCCAATCAGACGAGTGTTGATCTGAGTCTGTTGTCTGCCCGTCTCCCACTGCTAGCAGATAGGCCGGCGTGCCGCGGCGCCGCCAAAACACACAGACACCTCCCACGGCGGACGCCGCCGCCGACCCAGACAGCACATACGCCGTGATCACATGACGCGCAGGACACTTATCTCGCTCACTGACTCTTTTCACTCACTTTTTGTTTACAGGACATTGCAATGCACTTCAGGAGTCGCGTCCCATACAGCTCAATTAGGAACTTATATATATATATATATTTATGTTTCCTGCATCTCGCTCATAAAATTTCATGAAAACAAGCAGCGGTTTTTGTTACGTGATGTGGACACAGATTATGCGAGGGGATGATGAGGAGGTCGAGGTCAGAAAAGAAGTCTTGGATAAAATATTCATGTGGGACAGCAAAGGCAGCGTGGAGAAACACACAGGATGGAAACAAAGTTGTGGAAGCAGCTTCAAGGAGTTCATGTTCGGGTTTTTTACGTTGTTTAAAGAATAAAATGTCTAAATTGTTGCTTTTTTCTGGCATGACGCATCGCTCCGACGCTCTGATTGGCCCCCGAGGCAACACAAGTCAACAAAGAAATCCAACAGAAAACGTCTTTCTAGTGGCAGTCAACTTTTAGGGTTTAATGAGGAGGACGCACATATAATGGACCGCTGAAGTCCAGTTGCAGAGTCCAGGTCAGGACTTCAGGTCCAACATTTCCCAGAGGAGACCACACTTCTCTCTCTCTCTCAAGTCAATTCAATGGAGCTTTAGCGGCATGACAGTTCCGGTTACAATGTTGCCAAAGCATCAACATATAGAATTTGTCCAAAATATTAGGACAGTACACACTAAACAGTATTTGTATGAATTCTATCAACAGTATACATTATGTTTTAAACCTCTTATATCTTATATATAGTGTGTGTGTGTGGACGGTTGAGTTTCCTGTTGGGTTTTATTCTCTGGCTCGTATTCAGCCGAGACGCTCGGCGGAGAAACAGAATGTCATCCTGCACACCGAGACTCTCCTTCTCCTCTCTTCACTTCCTCAATTAGGCAGCTCATCCATCGCCATGATTACATGCTGCTAATTAAGCAGCTAATCAGCTAATTACCCAGGAGCAGAGAGGAACCACGAATGTGTGTGTGTGTGTGTGTGTGTGTGTGTGTGTCTGGTTTAACACGAGGTGTCATGTGTGAAGCAGCAGAGCATAATTCAGAGCATCATTTTTATGCGTTTTGTTTTATATATTTCAGGATGTTGTTGTTATTATTTAGTTTTTTTTGGACTGTTTATCTCTGTGATCCGCTGGGAATAAATCTTTTTTACGAGATATGAAATTAAAAAGCTCTGGTATCTGAAAGCTACATCCATCCGACTCAACAGCGTTCATGTTGGCATTGTGCCGGCGCTCCGAGTGCCGGAGGGGGTCTGAATGATTCACGGGGGGGGGGTTCAGGGCCGCGAGTTGTTTCTACTGGCGTCCGACTTTTTAAGGCTGGTAGTTTAAAAGCGTCTCTGCTTCTTTCTGTCAGACGTCTTGATTTAACAGACAGAAACATCACTTTTATGTTATTAGAATCTTTTTATGGCATAAGTAAAAATGCATGTGAATGTTTCACTGAAATATCTAAAAGGAATACGATCTTAAAGAAATCACTCAGAAACAGAAACATGAGGTGAAAGTGTGTTTAAGCTCTAAATTAATAATAATCAGTCATAAGAAACTAAATATCACTTACAACACTTTTCTGATGCTCTTTAAACCTGAAAGTGATGAGTTCATATAACCATTATATCATCTGAGATATAGTTTGAATCCACTATGAATGAGTTCTAATTCTAGTGAGGATCCAAAAGATCCAAAAAAAAATATGTATTCAAGATAATTAAATAAATAGATTCTGAAAAACGGGAATTAATCTGTTCTTAATGTTTATAAAAGAAGATACATATTTCTAGAAGTTGAGCTTTTGTATTACTTTACTGAATTAATTATTTGTGGTCGTTGTATCCCTGTGATATGTTTCCGACGGAAACGCGTGTCGTTAATAAACTTGGGTGGCGTCCGCGGCGTGAGCGTGCACGGCTTGAGCGTGCACGGCTGACAGCCACACAGCAGTGAGCGTGAAATCAGAACCACTAACAACCTTGAAAGGACGGACTGTAATTGAACGCAGCGCACCTTCTGGTTTCCTCGGGTGAGCCGATCTCGGTGCTTTTGATATTTTAATAAATAATGGATTCATCTGAGGCGTTACTTTTCACACATCTCGTGACGTTTTATCTTTTTGGAGAGACGGAGCCACGGAAAATATAATCAAATAGCTCGAATACCAGCGTCGCACGGCTTTAAGGGGGACGATCGGGAATCTTGAGAATCTGGCTTTGAAAATATTAGAGACAAAAAAGGACAGAGAGAGAGAGAGAGAGAGAGAGGAGAGAGATGGAGAGAGAGAGGAAGAGAGGGAGGGAGAGAGGGGGGGGGCAGCTTTGACATTTCATCAGTCCAATCATCATTAATTATGAATATGAACGTGGCGGTCTGATGTGAATGTGGGGATCCGGGGGGCGGAGTTTGATCAAACTGGACCTTCAGGGTCACCGATCGCCCGTCCCAAGGACGCCTCCTCACAGATCCACAGATTGATGGCGGCGTGTCCTCGCCATCCTCGCTGCTAATCTGATTCCTCCGTCTGCGGCTGCTGACCCGACACACCAGATAACACCGACATGCCGGACCTCATTGATCCCCGACAGGAAGCACACATGTTTGCAGCAGCAGAGTGAAATGTTGCCGGCAGAGAATCAGAATATTAACGCCGTAGAGAGAGAGAGGGAGTGAACTAAACCTGAATGAAATAAAACAATAAAAGGAATTAGAGGAGGAGGCGGCGGAGCTTCTTTATGGCACTAATTAAACGGAGGAGAACGGATCCCCAGAGCTATTGACATTTCCCCATATTCAATATGACAGATATGACTGATTAGTTCACCGGGCCAGCCTCATCAATAATCCGCCTGCCAATCAAACGTGACCTTTTAGAGGGGAGGTGATGAATGAATGGGGGCCACGGGACGATCCGATACCAGCCCTTTCCAATCCATCACGGCGGCGGAGGCGGTGACGGGCGAGGAGCGCCGGTGCTGTGGCGGCTTTCTGCTTGGACTCGGGATTAAAAAGTGCAGGTATCTGTGTCGCTGTGGTTACCATGGAGACATGGACGCGGCCTTTCCCGGTCACCCGGAAGGGTCTGAAGAGTTGTTGTGAATATTATATTAAGACATATTTCTTGCTAAAAAAAAGGTCCCGTGGTTGTCCAGAGGGAAAGGGGCGGGACTTTGTGCCAGCCTCAAGTGACCGTTTGAGGAACTGCAGTTTTTGGCACTTTCCCCTTGGCTTCACTTTTCAGCCCCAGAGGTCGCTGCTTGGCGGTTCGCAGTTTCAAAAAAAGCGGTGAAAGAAATACAGCAAAAATACTGACAGAGAGAGATTGAGGCAAGGACACAGACAGACAGACAGAAAGACAGACAGACAGACAGACAGGACTACTGTCCATACCTCAATCTTCCTCCAGATGGCGGGGTCGTCGTCCCGACTCTGAATGTCCTCCAGCAGCTGCTGCACCATGAGCGCACCTCCACGCACGTCCACCGGGGGCGCAGCCGGCAGCTGAAGGCGGCGGTCCCCGGACCTCCGGCCCTCGTCCTCTTCAGACTGCAAGTCGCTCAGCGGGCCGGACTCAATGCTCTCGTCCAATGAGGGAGCCACGTCGCTGGAGGAGGTGGAGCTGAAGCGACTGATGAGGTGCCGTCTGTAAGGAAGCTGGTGGGGGAGGGAGGACGCCGAGTGTTGGAGGTCAACGACATATTAATGGGGTCAAACACGTTGGATAGATGCTGTGACGTACCAGCGGCGGAAGCAGAGACGGCACGTCGTCCCCGCTCTCCCCGACGTCCCAGTCCACGTTGAGCTCCGTCAAATCCCAGTCGTCCACATCCTGCAAAGCCTCCTGGGAAGAGTCGCATCCGTCGGGCCTCTGCAGGACAAACATCAAGAATCAACAACTAATAAATGAATCATTCAGCGGTAGAGGCATCTATGTGTGTTAACGAACCAGCGGCAGGCAGTGAGCCAGACTCTCCAGCTTCATCGCGAGCATCTCCGTCTTACGCAGCTGAGCGGGGAGAGCCAGGAACTCCTCAGACCCGTACCAGTGCTCCCCATCTGGACTGGTTCTCGATGAAACCTGGGCACCCTGTCGGAGAACCCAAATACACGTTACATATTGAAATGATCTGAATCAAACCACCAAAAATAGAAACATAATAGAAAGTCAGACATTCATTTTGGGATTAGTTTGAGGAGCAGCTGCTGCAGCCATCAGGCCTCTCACGCTTCCTTTTGTTTGCCTTCTTTTCTCCACAGGAACAATGTGAATATCAATATTCATAAGTCATTTGCTTTGACCATTTATGCATGACTGTGCAGAATGTGAGGCTCGTCGAAGTTTTACAATCTGGTTAGTTGTTTTTGTCTTTACTGTGTTTATAAACGAGGCCCCTCGGTGTCCGAGGTCCACATTGCGATGCAGACTAAGTTTGTGAAACGGTTCCACAGTCTGAATTTTGAATTAGTTTGTGTACTTTGTACCCCCCTCACCTTCTGACCCTGGCGCTTCACGATCCAGACCGCCGTCTTGCCGGGGCGCGGTCGGGGGTCGGACTCCTCCCCGGACGCCTCCAGGTCCGAGGAGAGGACCTGATCCCTCATGGGGGACGGCAACGAGGAGTCAGAGTCGCTGTGTGTCTCCGGCTGCGTCCTCTCCCTTTGTCTTGACAGGTCGTCCTGGAGGGGCAGGGGGGCGTTGGCGGCTGGTCTGGCCCCGGGTGAGCTCCTCGGGTCGGTCAAGGTTCTCTGAGAGTGTCCTAAAGGTTTGGAGCTCAGGTGGTTCCTCTGGAGGTTACGACTATTCATCACCTGAAGTTAAAGATGGCATCATGTCATAAATACAAACACCTTTTCCAAAGTCAAAATTAAGCACTTTCCAAGCACTTCAAGGTGCATTCCCCTGCTTTTCCAGCACCTTCCAGCTGTGGTAAACTCCATCTTTGTATCAATCCAATGGTCAGTATTCAGTCTACTTATTCTGTCACTTGTTCATCACATTAAATGAGATGTTATTGTCCTCTAAACAACCAACATGATGTTTGGAGACAGCTTTTTACAGAAGGACCACAAATGAAAGGAAAACTAATTCCACTAACAGATCCACAGAAATATAATCACCAACTATTGCATCATCTGTTCATCATCAAAAGTCATTTTTCATAAAGAAATGTCAGAAAATGCTGTTTTCAGTCCCTCAAATATGGAGATCTTCTATCCTCTGTTCTATCATAGATGTCATCACATACAACACACATTTCAAGACCTTTATTCTGAATCCAAGGACTTTTCACACATTAGAAAACACTACATTAAAATTCAAGTGGTTTCAAGGATTTCCAGCACCCGTACCAACCCTGTAAATATATTCCAAACACCAGGAAGGTAGAGATAACTGACCTGCAGGCTCTCGTAGGACTGAGAAACATTCTCAGGATAAACCGAGTCCAGCTCCAACCAGAACTTGGAGCGGTCTGGAGGATCCATGAGAGACGGGGTGCTCCGACTCAACTCGGCCTGAAGCTGGAGTCCAGACAGTGGGCTGCTCTTGTCCAGACGTGCCCTGAAGTCCTCGGAGCCGGACCCCCCGTCCGAGAACAGAGCCGCCCTCTTGGGAAGCGACGGCTGCGTGGGCGACGCCTCGGTGCTGTGGCTCACACCCGGCAGAGGTCGCTTCACGCCGTCACTCTGGCTGCATTGCACTGTGGGTAATCCCGAGGGAGAATAGTTGTGGTTTGAGGAGTCGGTGGGCGCGGTGAGTTCAGGTGAAGCGTTATGAAGGTCGCGGTTTGAGAGGCGGTCTCCTTCGCTCTCGTCTTCTGCCTCCGGTTCTGGATTTGGGCCTGGAGGTGGATCGGGGTCCTCGGCGTCGGGCTCGGATCCCGGGACCTCTGCCTCGTCACCGGGACTGTAGTCGCTCAACTCGAAGGCGGTGATGCCGCAGTCCAAGGAGAAGTAGTCCTGGCTGCAGCGGATGGTCAGCTGACCGCAGTCGTCCACCTCCGTCAGAGCGTCCAGGCGAGTCTGGAGACGAAGGTTTAAACGTGTTCATAAAACTCCACCACAGGAAAACTACATACAAACATATTGAGATGTTTTACCTCCTCTCAACTGCAAATGCAGTATGCAGTTTAACATCTGTTTCATCTAATAAGATCCATACATTTTTCTGTCAGGCTGAGCTTGTAAAACTTGTATTTGCAATATAAATAGTTTATATTATTTATACAAACGTCTGTGTATCGATACTATCTGAAATGTGCTGCACAAAGAGCATCCTTATGTTATTACCAGTCAGACGTGAAGCACTTTATCACAAACAGCAACCAAAACAGGAGAACAACACGACGGGTTCCTGAGTTCCCCTGCTGGGCTTGTTGCCTAGGAAACGACCCAGCGGTGTGCGTGGTTACCTGGTGCTGGTCCTCGCTGAAGGCCTGCAGGATGTCCGTCTGGCGGGTGTAGTTTCCGTTGGAGTCCTGCAAGCCCTGCAGCAGACGCTCCTTCAGGACCAGAACGGAGACTCTCAGCTGGTGCCACAGCAGCTGCACCGTCCTGGACCACACCGGATCAAATCAAATTATCAAACCGGTTCAATCATGTGCAGTTTTATGGATCTCCGGCCTCAAAAGCATTTTACAGTTTTACTTAGTTTCCTTCGTGTTCAGTTTCCACTAAAACCATGAAAATATACAAAACAATAAACAGACAGACAGACAGATAGATAGAATTGATCCTGAGGGAAATTCAAGACACAAAGACATCTAGGAGATGAATCGATCCACAAAAGACAAATAAACGTATTAGAAACTATTGAAGAGGAGAGGGAAGTTTCACAGAAGACAATACAAACACATGCCAGCGGGATGAAAGTCTCACCGGATGTCTACGATGATGTTGACGGAGTAGGAGAGCAGCTTCAGGGAGAACTCCGTCTCCAGCAGGGCGTGAATCTGCTCCACATGGTCCGAGATGTCCTCACAGATGTCCTGAAGACAGAATGAAGATTCAATCAGACGGTCGATGGAGGAGGAGGAGAGGAAAAAAAAGGCAGAAGTGATGACGTCACGTCCCCGGTTTTAAACCTGAGTCAGATTCACGTGGGATCAGTTCCAGGTTTTATTATCACAGACTGATATGACTGAACTAATTTAAGATGTTTAAAACCACACAGACAGGGAGGCTCTGAGCACAAACAGCCATGAGTCAAGCTCCACATTTATGTCTCAAAGATCAGAGTTGGACTGTGTTACATTGAGAATAACAACGTTAAACTTACAATTATGCATAAATGATATCAAACGCATAAAAAAAAACATGCCCCAGCTTTGCAAATGAACTGAACTGGTCCAGGCTAAAATTAGACGCCCTTTGGAGGAGCAGGTGACCTGGCTTCGAACCCTCTGCAGATACTTTATATCCTCCAGCAGCTGAGTCACCGCTGCTGCTCCAACAGCAGCCGATTAAAAAACACCGCCCGGCATGTGAGAATGTAGGTCAGACGCGCTGCCAGCTCCGCCCACAGGGTGACCCACGACCCCCACTCCAGGATACATGTGTGCTACTGTAAGAGGTGGTGGTGATGATGGTGCTCGGGTTCGAGGTCACAGACGACCGCGGGGCCGTTACGGTGTCACCTGTACAGGTGTTCAGCTGAGCTGGACTGAAGGGGAGCGAATGTAAAGCCAACCCCCCTCCATCCCAAATATATTACACAAGATCAAAAAAAAAGTCTCAAGAAGAACAACAAATAAAAGAATATGTGCTACATTTAAAGTGAATGTAAGTACTGTATAATATGAAAATAACATTTTTTTCTGGGTGTCATTTTGGCTCCGCCCCCTCTAGACGGCTGCCTTTAGGAGGCGCCGCGCCCGTACATTGGGACGGATTTATCTGTCTGACAGATTTGACGCTTATAGAGCAGCGCTGAGAATTGAGCCAAACTCTGCAGCTCTAGTTTTGAGCATCTTTTAGCTTGTTGTTTTGTTTATGTTGACCATAGATTCGGCAACATTACATGTTCATACTTTTTGGAAAAGTGACCCAATGAGCTTCTTAATTCAATGCTAAATCATGCATTGGATTTTCCCTGCACCAGTCAAAGACTTAACAGTAACTCCCACTGATTCTCCTTGATTAAAGGAGTGAAAAGGACACTTTTTTAAAAACCAATAAAACAAAGACTTCAATCAGAATCTCAGGTTTCTGTTTTCAGTGCGTTTGTCCTCCGTTCTGTCCTTGTGAAGACTCAGAGTTCATCACATCGTTCTCAATAAGGATCACACACACACACACACACACACACACACACACACAGCTTAAGTAAACATACGCACACTGTGTGTGTGTGTGTAAACCTTGTAATGTGTACATACAGTTAGCTTCAACTCAGTTACACACACACACACACACACACACACACACACACACACACACAAAGTTAGCTTCAACCCAGTTACACACACACACACACAAGCACACACACTCTCTCACACACAGTCGGTTTCGTCATCAAAGCGTTGTCATGTCTTTATAAAACTTTGGTGAAAATGTCACCGGTGTCTTTCAGATGCTTCAATAATTCACCAACAGCTTTAATATGCTAATACACACACACACACACACACACACACACACACACACACACACACACACAGAGAGAGCACTCAACAGAGGACCCGTCTAACTGAATTAACACCAAGTCTGTCTTTTCTATCTGAAGTCATTTATTAGAAGATCTTCAGTCCAGTCAGACTGCTGGGAGCTAATGAGACCCTGCTCTCTCTCTCTCTCTCTCTCTGTGTGTGTGTGTGTGTGTGTGTGTGTGTGTGTGTGCGTGCGTGTCCCACTGACCTGGTTTTGCTGCAGTATATATAGTTGTTGTTGTTGCCCCAGGTTGCAAACAGTCATACTAACTTGTTCACCTTGAATAGCTCCCAGCCGGTGTTCCAGGTGAACGAGTGACCGTGTTATCTGGTGACTCTCAGCACCAAAGCGTTTCATATCTATTTTAAACACATTTGTGTTCATAATCTACGCCAACCAGTTACGTAAAGAGCAACCACGGAGGCAATCGGCTGAAAGTCACCAGTTAACACGGTCACTCGTTTAGCTGAAACACCTGTTGCTCTGAACTCAAGTTTCCAAACGTGAAACAGCCGGCCGTCTCGATGCTGCTTACAGCCTTAATTTAAGAAAACACACACCGATGTCGCCGACATGCATGTCGTTGATGATGTCATCCGTAAAAGAGTGAGACAACAAAACAGGAAGTGATGGGTTCCACACACACACACACACACACACACACACACACACTTCCTGGCAGCCCGGTCACGTAGAGTCAGGACATGCCCTGCCAATCAGCGACTCCATACATGCAGCAGCGTTCCTAATTGCTTCAAATCAATCTGAGGGGAGTGGACTCGGGCGTCGGCTCCGATCCCAGCTCTCCCTCATCACCGCCGACATCAAGGGGCGTCAGAGCGACGGCGTTCAAACCGCCTGCGACAGCTCCAGCTCATCCCGCGCCCCCATTCGATCTAATAACCTTCAACCGCTCCGGCGCCGCGGCCCCATCAGCGCCGCTGCGTGTTTTACCTTGGAGATCAAATGCTCGGCGCTCCTTCTCCAGACCCTGGAGGATTCACATTAACAGGCTTCAAAGAGGCCGAGACCCACTGCTGCGTTACAAAGACTTGTTACAGTCGTTCTGTTTCAAAGTGGTCGCTTCTGCAAAGAGACGCGCACACACACACACACACACACACACACACACACACACACACACACACACACACACACACACACACACCAAGGTTCCTCCACCTTCTCCAAAGTCAAATTCAAGCACTTCAAGCATTTCAAGGTGCATTTTCATGCTTTTCCAGCACCTTCCAGCTGTGGTAAACTCCATCTTTGTATCAACACAATGGTCAGTATTCAGTCTACTTATTATGTCACTTGTTCATCACATTAAATGAGATGTTATTGTCCTCTAAACAACCAACATGATGTTTGGAGACAGCTTTTTACAGAAGGACCACAAATGAAAGGAAAAATAATTCCACTAACAGATCCACAGAAATATAATCACCAACTATTTTCATCATCAAAAGTCATTTTTCATGCAGAAATGTCAGAAAATGATGTTTTCAGTCCCTCAAATATGGAGATCTTCTTTTCTCTGTCCTATCATAGATGTCATCACATAGAACACACATTTCAAGCACTTTAGTCTAAATCCAAGCACTTTCCAATCCTTGAAAACACCACACTAAAAGTCAAGTGTTTTCAAGGATTCCCAGCACTCCTACGACCTCTGACACACACACACACACACGGATAGTAGAACATCTGTATGTAGCCTCCGTGCTACACAACAGGAAGTTTGTTTTCCAAACTACAAAACAGATTTTTTCTTTTACTTTCTTCTTGTTTTAACGGGACAAAATAAATATGCATGCTTTTGTCAATTAAACACTGATGTGTTAGGATAGAAAGGAAAATCCGTTTTTAACGTTTGGAACATTTCCAGGGTTGGAAACTAGATTAGCATCCTGCTTTTTATGGAGCGACAGCAACACGTATGTGAGCAGACACCGACATGTGAACGGCTGTCTCCTATATTTGCAGAAGGACAGACGAAGACGCGGATTTATTGATAGAAACACCACAGAAGAAGAGGATGAGGTGCGAAGCGTTATTAGCGACGACCAGCTGAGCCTGGGACGGGTTCAGGTGCTGCTGAAACTGGAGGGAAATGATCGGGGGGGAGGAGCTTCTGTGGTCATTTACATAATTTGGTTGTTTGGTGGACAACTGTTCAAATGCACAAAAAAATCATGACAGATTTTCAAACATCAAATCTGCCGTTGAAACTGGAGGTCGACCAACTGAAGCAAATCACAGCGTTTCTTTCTGACTTGAAAGAAAAATATCCCTTTAAAATCACGTCATTGTGTCACAAACATGGTTTTGTGTAAAGCGTTTAACTCTGAAGTCCTCCTGCACTAAAACACTCTCATATGAAACTTCAATACGTTTCCATTTTAATCTCTCAACAGACATATGAAGAAGTCATCTAACCAATCAACCGCCTTCATCACTTTCTCTATGAGGCAACTTTTAAAATCTCAACAACCAACACGTGAGTTTCTTACCTTTTCACAAGCTTTTTTTCCCCTGGATCAATTACTCACAAATCTGAATTCTTAAAATTAAAAATCAAAAAAGCCAGAGAGAGAAAGTTAAACGAAGATTATCTGCAGTTGAAGTTGCAGCGAGTGTTTTTCCAACCAAGGCTGCAAACACACACCGCTGCTCCCATGTGGGAAATGGTGACAGACTGACGGCCCAGCAGTGTGTGTGTGTGTGTGTGTGTGTGTGTGTGTGTGTGTGGTGACCTGCTTCTAGCGTGGGGGTGTTGGGAAGAGGGGGGGTTGACAACAGTTGGGGAGGTTATTTTAGGAACAACCTCACCCAACTCCCCCTCCTCACACACACACATTGGTGTCATTCTTACCACTTCAAACACACACACACACAACATATATATTTTCAACAGAAGTCAGAATAAAACGTGTTTCTGTACACAGCAGAGATTAAACGTGTGATTTTACCACCTTAAAACCTCACAGTAATAAATCCATCATCTTAACGTACGTGCAAAGAAAACAAAAAGGGTTTAACGAAGTCTGAAAACTATGAAAGAAAGGAGTTTCTCCTAAAATGCTCCGTTATAACCTGACGGAGCGCTGGCTTCCTCTTAGTGTTCATTCAGAAAACTGGACGTAAGAAGAAAAACGCACCAGCAAAACGGGGAAACTTAACTTAACGTGCTGCTACTCGATGCCTGCATGCACATGGTTACGTGTCCGTTACTGTACAACACGCCACAGATGAAGTCGTCATGACAACATCAGTGTTTACTTGCGACTAAAACACAGAAGGAAAAGTTTTGAGGCTTTAGTTTGGAGTTTAAAACGCTGATATGCTCCGTCTCTCTCTCATGCACACAAACTCTCTCCGTCTGCAGCGCAGCAGCTGCCAACTGTAACAGTTGTGACGGGGGAGGAGGGGGGAGAAGGGGGAGGAGGGGGAGGACAGAGACATGAAGGTTAAGGTTATTTACTGGGAATAAACTCACATTCATCATTACAGTTATAGAACAAGAGCATGGCCGCGACCACCGTCTAGACTCTCCTTTTTAACTCCGCAGACGTCTCATTTTGTTGTTTTTATTAAATTCCTATTTGAGGATGAATATGATATTTGATGATATTTCAGGGGGAGAAGCTGAACTTGGTGAACCAGCCTCCTTCGCCACTCCTCTTCCTCTACGTGCCCATCTATCCCTGTGTGTCCAGAGAACTTCCCAGGATTCCTAGCGTGGCGAGGACGGTGACATAAGCAGACGGGAATAACCCGACAGCCAGGAGACAGCGGGCTTCTGGACTTTGAGCGTTTAAATAAAGCTCTGCGGGTTTTGAATCGGTCGACTAAAGTGATCGGATTCAAGTTCGGGACGATGACGATGATACAGGAGTGGAACGTGAACTCATAACGGCTGCAGACAGGAAGTGGAAAGATTCATGAGGCTGATGGGAAAACTTGAACAGTGTTTTAAAAAGTCAGCATGCACAAGACCAGGACCCGGGCCCAGCTAAATGGAACAGGGCCACAATTGATGTCCGCAATGAAAATGCATCAAAATGCCTGCTGAGAAAAAGGTCTTTTAACGGCACATTAATGCAAGTTAAATATAGTAGATAATATTAGTCGAGTCCTAGTGTTTTTTTCATTTTGTAGATGAGCTCACTGTAGAGACCTCTATGTCCTCTACAGTCCTCTATACATAACTAGATTTAATTGTACATATAGGTACACACACACACATTATTAAGCTGCTGACTGAATCAATAAAAATACTGCTACATCTGTGTCTTTTGACTGGTTTAGTGTGTGTGTGTGTGTGTGTGTGTGTGTGTGTGTGCAGCCTCTCCCTCTCTGAGCAGCACAGGACATTCTCCATGCAGCTGTTACACACACCGCCTGCAGCCGGATGCCAAGAATGGCTGAGAGGCTGTCATACCAACACACACACACACACACACACACACACACACACACACAGTTGCATCACTATAATCATGTCTAACAGTCGCTCCCTGGCAAGGTCAGGTTATAGAAAGATGCCCTGCAGGCAAACGCATTATAAATATGACAGAGAGAGGAAGCGAGCGGCCCGGGAGACAAGAAAAGGAGAGGATAAAAGAAGAAGAAAAGAGCGGCGAGGGGAGAATCCCATTTTCAAACAGCGGTCTTGACGATCTGTCCTCTTCCATCTCTTGCCCCGTCGCCGAGGCTGACGCCACGCCGACCGCCACGCCGACCGCCACGCCCGCAATTAAGTGGAATTAAGCTGGAGGCCCTGCTCCGGCCCGGACGCTACCTGAGGAATGGAGCTGAATAACAGGAGCTCTTCATCTGAATGCGGAACCATACTAAAATAACTTTGTTATAATAAAAAAAACACAATCACTTCCAGGCTGCAAGAAACCGCTCAGGTGAGCTGCGGCCAATAGGAACGCTGGAACGGGAGCGGCATACAGAGATCAGTTCAGTCTCCGGCCTTCAACAACGATGTTCATGAGAACAGATGTGTGATGAATTAAATCTACTGATGGTGAAATATGTTCAGGAAGCGATCTTAGAATTGATCTCGTTAGGGTCACGTGCTTTAGTGTCATCAAAGTATTCCTATGACATTCTACTGGCTGTTTTTTTATTAATAAAAAATATTTTTTGTTTCGAAATGTCGGGAGTAAAAGTGAAAAGTTGTCAGAAAAATAAATAAATACTCCAGTAAAGTATTCCTGAATAGTCCAGCAACAAAGAATTTTCCGTTAAGCGCGTGTTTACGACGACCGTAGTGGATTAGAAAGAGACAGAAGCATTTAAACGCTGCATAAACCTCCATCAGTCGTAGAATGTGATTTGCTCCTTGTGGTCCTGATGATGCAGAATGACCATCGCCAAAACCGTCCAATAAGAGTTCTCCGTCAGTCTCTATGACGACACTTCTTGTAAAAGAGTCAGTGTGAACAGAAACCGGAGCAGAAATAAAGCAGAATAAGTTCTGGACCAAATGAGCTCCAGGTGTGAAAGCAGCCAGTGGACTAATCCCAGCGAGGCCACATGCACCACACCAGGGTCTCCCTGGATTGGAATGCAACCATCGCTGTCTATTTTAAATCCTTCTCTTACTGGGACACTGAAAAAGGCATGTGGATGTTCAGCATATCTGATAGTAACACTTTCCTCCACTATGTGTTGTAATGTGGACGTTTCACCACTAGATGGAGACGTCAACCAGAGAATGAAGATGCTCCGCAACATCCACCTGCTCTCATCAGGAGGACTTCCCTCTCTATTCTCCTTCACTTTCTGGTAGTTGCACCACGTTCTCACCAGTCTGTGCTGCCCTCTAGTGGTTTAACATGTCACCTTGCAGCAGAGATAACCAGCAAAACAGCCACTCTGAAGAACTGTTTTCCAGTAAAACAACAACGTGGAGGATTTAAACAGAAGCACGATGATAGATGATTAAAAACAAACAGACACTGGTGCTGTTAATTAAGATTAAATATCAGGAAATGTTTGGATGATGTCCAAAGACCAAGACCAGGTCCAGACTGGAAATGTTAAGACTAAAGCTGACGTTTATGATTCTGTGATGCATTAAGGTTCCAATCATGACAAACATAATGCTAATAAATAAATAAATGAAGAGCAGGAAAGCTGGAGGATAACATGAATGTTAATTAAGTCACTATTCTAATAAGTTAAATTAAATTAAAGGACATTTTAATTGAAATGGAACCATTACGTCTTTATCTCTCACCGGCTAATTACACATTGTTTAAGTGTGCAGAAGGTGAGGGTATGAAACATGATGCAACAACATAAAACTATTCAAAAGATGATTTCATTTCCAATGTGAGCGTAAATCACATAAACGTGATGTCGTATTAAAATAAACTCTCTTTGTTCACAAGAGGTAAAAGACTAGACATCAGCACTGTTAGAGCAATAAGGGATTTAAAGAAGAAAATATTAAATAATAATAATAATTCTGGTTCCTCCAGGTGAAATCCAGGTAAATATTCAGGGTCCCGGATAAAAATATGTTCAGTAGAAAAGGAGCTGAAAATGGACGAGGCTTGGATCCATTTTTTGCATGATCATAGCGAGTGACTCAGCTACAGATAGGAAGTAGAAAACACACACAGTCACTCTCACACACAACACACACACAGTCACACACACACACAACAGAGTGGCTACGGCTGCGAGTGTCTGGAGCTGGAAACACGACTGCTGCCATGTTTTATTCACACAGAAGAGAGAGGAGCTAAAAACAGGACAAACAAGAAGGAGACAGAAAGAAGAGGGTGGGTGAGGAGAGGAGGATGAGAGGAAAGGAAATGAGGAAAGGACATTAAACAAGGAGGGGGTAAGGAGAAAGGAAAAGGGAGAGGAAAGGAGAGCAAAGTGAGGAGAAGAGAAGAAAGGAAGCAAGAGGAGAGGAGGAAGCTGAGCAGCTGATGAAGAGGAAAGAGTTAAAAATAGACCCTCATCGATGAAAGATCCTAAACAGCATCTTTCTGAATGAACGAGGGAGTGAATCGGCTCAAACAGCTGATTTGTCTCTTCACACAGAGGAAGAGGAGGGGACGAGGAAGAGTCAAACTGGTCACTGGAAAACGCAGATGAATAAGTGAAGGGTCAGCTGCGTGACTCGTAGGATCGTTACATAACGCCACGGAAGAGGAAGGAAGGGCATTGTGGGTAATCCACCGATGATGAGAGGCTTCGATACGCGTCTGCATGTGTGCCGGCGAACTCTCAGAGAGATTCCAAGGTTCAGATGTATGTTTATGGTGTGTATTTAAGCCGAAGTTATTAATAAAGAATAACAAAATGTCCAGGAATGGAGCTCTAATTAAGAGCTCTAGTAATCTGTAATAATCACAGAGGATGTGACGTTAATCCCACGTCTGTCATTTCTAAACGACCTCCCATATTCAGATCCAACGGGTCAGTGTAGTGGTGTCGTAGCGGGCGTACCTTGAGCTGCACCAGGTGGACGTCCACGTGCCGGTTGTCGGTGTCTTGTCCCACGGAGTGCGTGAGCTGCGTGACCCGGTCGCTGGTCGCTCTCAGCCACGTCTCGATCTCCGGCAGATGGAGGACCACCTTCCAGTCGGCGCCGGTGTGGAGCGGCGGAGGTTTCCTGGACCTATAACATGACCGGAGACACGCGTGTGAAGACTTCAAGCATTAAACAAATAAATGAAAGGACATCAACCGCCCCTGCGGTTGCTCATAGCAACGGTTGAACACACCAACAGAACACATAGGTGTCAATCGGATGCATTCAGCTGAAAGTCACCAGTTAAAACGGTCGCTGGTTGAAATGGAACACCCGTTGATCTGGAACGGTAATAAGGTTGAGACTTTTTATTGAAAGATCTTACCGGTGGGAGGGGTCCCGCCCCAGCTGACGTCCCCCCACAGTGAGGCTGCCTCGGCTGGGGCCCGGGCCGGACGACAAGGCCCCGTCCTGGGGCTGGTACTCCAGGTCCAGTCCAACGGCGGGGGAGGGGGAGGCGTCGGGGTCCAGGGTCGGGGTGACGGAGGTGACCATCGGGGACGGAGGCTCGGGGGTCACGGGAGAGAGAACTGCGATGCTCATGGTGAGAGAGAGAGACAGAGAGACAGAGAGAGAGGCACGGGATTCCTAGAGTGGGTGGACGAGCCTCATTGGAGTAAACTGGAGAGGGAGAGAGAGAGAGAGACGTAGAAGATAATTAATACATAGAGAATTAGAAGGAACAAATGAGGCAAGAAGACATGAATTAAAAGAAGAGGAAGGAAAGAAAGGAATAATACATATCATAAACATAACGAGGAAGGAGGGTAGCAGGAGGTTATTATTTTATAAATAACCAAGATGGGATGGACAGATGGAAAAAAAATGATAATTACTATAGAAGGCTGGAAAACAACAAGTAAAGAAAGGGCAACAAACAAATCTGATAAAAGTGACTTAAATTAATAAAATATCTGAAGTTTCAAAGGAATGCAATTAAAGTATTTATTGCACTTTTATTTCAGTATTTATACACATTTCTGCAACTTAAAATCTATATGAAATGCAGTAAATTGGTTATGATCTCGGACTGAATCCATTGGACCTTTGTAGCCAACGTTTAAAAGAAGTCACAACCAGAGAACTACAGGAGAGACATTCTGAGGATTTTATGAAACTGAACACCGAAACCAAACTGTAGTAACAATGTAGGAATATGAGACTATGATATGTAATATACCAAATAAGAACAACAGGCTAATAAGAAGTCAGCAGGAGTGAGTGATCACAGAGCTGGATTACTGTCTGAACTTTCAGGATACTATAAGATGTCCAGCTGTGGAAACACACAAACGCACGGATAGGAATGTCATCGCAACCTTAACGAGGTGTTGATAGCATCGGAATAAACTCGCAAATTTGCCAGTTTTTATTAGGGCCCGACCGATATTGATTTTTGAGTGCCGATGCCGATGCTGATTATTTTCAGAGAAAAATTACGATAACGATTTAATCGGCCGATTATTTAAAAAAAAAAAAGCATATAAAACGTATTTTTTGATACCTTAAATATACTTTAAACACTTTTGACGAATATGTGAATTGAATGCAGAACCTTTGAGTGTTTTAGAATACATTTACAGTCAAAAATGAGTGCAAATACAGCCTTATCTTATTGTCAATAAAATAAAGTTTTAAAAAAGATTTCTTAAGTTACTTGGGGCATTTTGAAACTCGGATATAAAGCATTTTCCATCTGCAAGGCTTATACATAAATATACCTTATTTACAAATTATGCATTTATAATAAGCTACCGCAATCAAATGTAAAATAAATAAATAAATAAATAACTCCCAATGTGCTGCGCTCGTGAGCAGTGACTAACACGTGCGCACTGAGCAGTATCTCACCGTGCGCTTCATTCGCGTCAGTCCGTGAGCCTCCTCCGGGAGCCACGTCCCTCGCACCTCTCCCCAGAGTCGGGGCCACATTCGACCTCAGATCAGACGAGACAACCCGCTGAATTTAAGCACATTACTAAGCGGAGGAAAATAAACTATCTAGGATTCCCTCAGTAGCGGCGAGCGAAGAGGGAAGAGCCCAGCGCCGAATCCCCGTACGGGCGGGCGGGCGGGCGGGCGTGGGAAATGTGGCGTACGGAAGACCGATTGCCCGGTGTCGCGCGGGGGCCTGAGTCCTTCTGATCGAGGCTCAGCCCATGGACGGTGTGAGGCCGTCTTCCCGAGTCGGGTTTGGTAATGCATCCCGTCCATCTCAGCTCATCTGTCTGTCGGCTTGAACTCGTCGCTGATTGGATGTCGCGGCGCGATGCCGCCTGAAAAGTTCGATATTTTCAACTTTATTGGCGCCGCGTCTCATCGCGCCAGACGCTCAATTCGCGCCGCCTCCGCCTGAATCGCGTGTCATCGCGCCATTTACATTGGTTTTCAATGTAGAGTCGCCGCTCAATTCGCGTCTATCGCGTTCGGTGTGAACGCTCCTTTAAGTAGAATGGAGTAGGAGCGCACTCTGCTGGATACTAAGCGCAACAACATAAAAAAAAAAAATCGGTTGTAAGTGGCGTCTTTTGGCCGATGTTGATTATTTTCAAAAAGGCTATAATCGGCCGATTAAATCGGCAGGCCGATGAATCGGTCGGGCCCTAGTTTTTATAAATGTACGGAATATTGCCCACTTTTCTGTTTTTACATTTTTTTCTACTGTGGCCCGAATACACCGTACTATAAAATCGTAGCATGCTAACATGCTAAAGTAAAATGGTTAACATTGTCCCTGCTAAGTCTCAGCATGTTAGCGTGCCGACAAAAGAAGTTCCCGATTCGCAAGATCTTCAAACTCAAACTGGTTCTCGCAAAATACAAAAAGGTTCCAGACAGAAAGAGAAGCGTACCGGTCGATCTGCACCCTTTAGAGATAATCCCATATCGTAAACCAGACTTCCATATGTGGATCAAACTCAACACACTGTTCTCCTCTCCGTCTCTCAGACATGGCTGACACAGCATGGCACTGCGCACACACTTTCCTCACACTGTGTGTGTGTGTGTGTCAGCTGTAGCTTTAAATCCTTTTCAGCAGCGAACAGACAAATAAAATGTTTTATTCATATCCTCTTTTCTCTGAATAAAATATGCATCCAGCTCCCAGTTCAGCCGTCTGCAGCTTTTAAAATAGCATAATAGAGTGGGTGGAAATACTCAGAAAGTAAATATTTCTTGTGAAATAATAAAAACATAAATTGTGCAAAAAAACAATGAATGCAGCTTCAGATGAGGCCTGACCACATATTTATTTGGGACATGAACCAAAGGAGTGCTGGCATGTTGATTTATCTCTGAATGCAATTTAATAACGACAATAAACTGATTAAATAAAACTATACAACATAAAAAGTCCCTAAATAGAAAGATAAGTACCTAGAAATCATTTATACTACCAAAACTATTTCTATTTAAAAAAAACAACAACTTTGACTGAACATTAATGAAAGACTTATTGGTGGCATTTTCCAGTAATGAAAATATAGATTTAATGGTGAGGTCATTTTTAAATAAAAGACAGATATAAAGCCAAAAATATTAATCAAACTAAAAATGTAAATATCAGCAGAAAAACAAATATTACGATGTGATAAACGGTGGATTACGTATCATAGATCAGTTTTCAAACCTATTTATCATTTAAAAGTTAATCATTTTGTCCAAACCCTGGATTAAAAACAACCTGAGGACTGGTTCAGGACGTTTCTACTAGTAATTGAATCTTTGATGTTATAATAAAAGTCAAAAAACACTTACTGATTTTGGCATTGATGTAATTTATTTGTATCCACTATTTTTATTTATGTATTTATTTACTCACAATCCTTTCGGAACGACTTCTCTTTTTAGAACTAAACTACAAACGTTCCTGTTCTCTCTCCCTGAAACACTGTGCTCATTGTGAGGAGAGCACTTCCTGTCTGCGAGGCCTCGTCAGGATGAGAACACTCATGACATCATCGGCATCGGCCACATGACCACGGTTCTCAGTCCCGATTATCACATGACTCATCCTCCAGGATCATAACTGTAATGTAATGTAGGTTTACGTCACCGTGAGTCACAAATCATTTAATAAATCATTTCACATGTATATGAGAAACCCACTGAAACCAACGTTGAATCAGAAAGTTGTTTCTACCGATCTGAAAGCATGTTGCACTGTTTGCTTTTCCTGCAGACACATTTTATATTGTTTTATGTTCCGCTAACACCAAACACAGGACTTTCATCCAGGAGGCCGCTGTTCCTGTCGGGCGTTAAACTAACTCGTTAGTAAACAACAGCTCTACTAAGCGGTTTTGTTCCCAGAACCTGACTTCCTGTGAAGTTTATTTTGAAAAGACACTTTATAAACGAGCATGTGTTGATGGAGGGAGGGAGGTCGTAACGCTGGTGCCGGACATGAACATCCACCTCCACCTTTATGGGTCTCGCCTCGCACTTCTCTCGTAGAGTTACAGCCTCAGTCTGCCCCCCCCCCCCGTTCTCAGATGGACCGGTCTGACCTGGATCACCATCATGAATCCTGGCCAGCAGGTCGAGTTCTGCTGCTCCACTGCTGATGCTGATCAATACAGAGGTTGCCTGACTAAACACGTGATACGGTGACGCTAGAGACGAACGTAGTTTCTTTTTCCAAACAACAAACAAAGATGGCAGCCAGCAGGCATCTTCCAGCTCCACTTATAAGTATAGATTTATGAAGAGACAAGTGTATGACACCAACCCCGCCCCCCTACTGATACAACAGAGCAGAGTTCATGTTCACGACTTAATTAGAACATAAATAGGTCATTTTCCTGCAGAGATGCCAACAGGGACACAGGCTGGACATGTGACTGCACTCACACACACACACATTTATATATATATATAGTATATACACACTCGGAAACACACACACACACACACAAATTGTTTACTGTCGACACAAATCACCACGCAGTTATAACTCAGGAATGACTGTTGTATTTCCCTCCATCAGAATCTAGATTAATGTACTATTAATGTACTTGATGTACCGCACAGAGATCCACAATCATCAAGTAAGTAAGTTATAATACACAACATTTACATTTAAGTGTTTCAAACTGTGACTGAGCAACAACAGCCTTCAATGAGACACAGAATGTGGCGGTTTCCTGTGAGACCACGTAAACACAGTTTCATTAAAGCCTCCTGTGTTCAGACATATTCTGTCATAGTTCACACACACACACACACACACACAGTCGTCTAATCTGTGTGTTTCCTCTCCGTTTCAGAGCAGCGCCGCGTTACAGGAATCAACATCCTGTCTGACGACTGATCTGTGACTCAGCAGTCTTTGGCGAGATTAAAGCAGATTAAAAGCCACGCTGGGAGATTCTTTTATGTAACACAGCATCTGTTTGATCAAGAGCGCGGCTGAAGCGTCTTCCACTTTAATCGAGATGCTGACGAGTCTACCAGCGCTCCTCGACCGTAGCTTTGAACGTGTGATTCCCCTTTAAATTCCCACCCGACGTTCTTTTCATGGATTATTTCTAGTTTAATAGTAAAAAAAGGGGTGCATCTTTCATCAGCTGCAGAAGGCAGAAACCGGAAGGATACTTCAATATCCTAGAAAAATTGTCATACTACTGATATTAATAATAATAATGATGCTAATATACAACAATATAGAATCCGTTAAGAGAAAGTTTACTTTCAGTTTACTCCTGTGGACTAAACTGAAAGCTTATTGCTGCGTTTCTGTAAAACAACCAGCGTATCACATCCTCCTGCCACGAAGCTTCACAGCCCACAGCGAGCTGTCCACTCAGGCCACGCCCACTCCCACGGCTCGCCTGCAGACCGGATCCGGGGTAACTGAGCCCTCAGCCCACGTAAACTAAATCTAAAACGCTGTGAGTGACATCAGAGGGATGGAGAGCGTGGGGCCGGGACGTAAAATAAACCGCGTCGAGGTCCTGGAGTAAGAAAAATACATTCACACCCTTACACACCCACACCCTGTCTCCCAGGGGTGCTCCAGTCCAGCCCCAGTATGAATAATGAATCACATTGGAGGATCCTCGTGGTCCCGACTTTCTCCCAGTATCGTCTTTCTGATACCGAAGACGGAGAACAAGAGGAGCAGAGATGAACTGGGAGGTAAACTATGTTAAATATCTGCTAAAAATGAACTGGTAATAAGAAAGGAGTTTTATTAATAACAGCATGGAGGTTTGTTTGCCCTGGGTTTCATCTCTCAGGCTACAAACACACCTGCAGACAAAAGTCAGCGCCGTCTCCCTCCATCTCAGGTGCATTTCTTTCCTGTCCAACAAAATAATGTTTTTGTGTTTAATGTTATTTAAATGACTTCATTTTAGGGAGTTGAAGAAATGAAGTGACTTGAGTAGAGGGTTTATATCAGGTTTGAAGGCTTAATTAATTATTAAATAATGTATGTGTTACTCACAGCATCACATACTTCCAGACCAAACCATTAGCCTGTGGATGCCAACCAGTAGTCATAGATAAGATTACAATAATTATATTACAGCACAGAAGAGCTGACGTGATCAGACAAAGAGAAAGAAAGAGCTGCTTCAAATCATCCGACACGTTCAGTGGTCAGAAACAACGTGAGAGAGAGAGGGAGGGAGGGAGAGAGAGAGAGAGGTCAAACTAGAGGGCGTTAGCCAGCGACAAAATTACAGCTCCATTCAACGAACAAAGTGCTCCATTTGATTGGTTCACTCCGACCTGATCAATGACTGATCAGGTTTCTCCACGGGAGGTTTTTGTTCTATTTGTTTTATTTATGAACCATTTAAATGTGTTTCATCAAAGACACATCAGATAAAATAACTGTCATCTTTTGTCAAAATGAAAATCCAAGTTTTTGGACAATTAATGAGGAAATATTCCTTTACATTTCACTAAAGATTTTTGGGCGTTGACGAATCACATAAAACTTTGAAAACAAAAAATGAAAAATGTAATAAGAGGGTTAATTACTGTTTTTAACGACCCACTCCGACTGCATACCGGTAATGACTGATCGTATATCAACTTAGCTGCTCAACCTGTTGCATTAATCCTTACCTTTAACCAACGTTTCTGCTTACGTAGCGTCTTTGAACGCAACAAGAGTTTCCAGGATAGTTTCCTGCTAGAAATCACTCATCAAATACGAATATTTATTAAACACAAAGGTCTCTCATTTCAAGAGGAAAAGAGAGAATATAAAAGCTTCATTTTAAAAATTAATTTGGTGAACGTAATAAAACAACCTGCCTTGTTGAATTTTTAAATCTAATTGATCATTTCTGTTTTGGCTACATTGCTCGTCTGATGCTGCTGTTCTCTGTTTGACACGCAGAAACAGAAATCCACTGCCACACCCCGAGGTCTGTGCAGATGTTATCGATACTAAGGAGGAGGAGGAGGAGGAGGAGGAGGAGCTGAAACAAGGGAGGCTGCCACAGGAGAAAAAGGCAGAGGATGAAAGGAGAGGAGAATATGGACGACAAGAAAGAGGACAAAGTTGAGAAAAAAGAGGGGAGCACAAAACTATAAAGACGAGGAGAGGAGGAGTGGAGGATGTGAGGTTGCTAGGATACGAGAGGAGAGGAGATAGGACAGTCAAGTGAAGGAGAGAAGAGGATGAAATATGAGAGGAGAGGGAGAACGGAGATGGAGGAGAGGAGAAGGAGCAGGAAAGAGAAAGGACAAGGACTTTCATCCAGGAGACAGATGTTAGTGTCCACTGTAAAAAAAAATTGTAATATAACAGAATTTTACTGTTTATTTTACATATTTATTCTGTATTTTTAAAATACCATTCAATTTACAAAAAGAGACTGTGATTTTACATGTCAAATGTAAAATAACATGAAATCATTGTAACTGTGAAAACACACAATATTTCTGTTATTTTACAAAAAAACACATTAGAAATACATATATTTATTGTTAAAATACGTTCACAAATGTATCGTAATTTCACAAATATGTGTCTGTTATTTAAGGGAATAAACTGTAAATTTCAAGTTTAAAACTCTAAAAAAAGGGGAAAAATCATTTAAAATGACTGAGAAATGAATAGTAAAATAACTATTTAATTTCTATTTTTACTATAATTTATTTGTTAATTGACTTATGTTTTCATTGAAAACAACTACAATTAAAACTGCGCAGTGATGAATGGGCCCTTGCATAGCCAACTCGGTTAGTGCTACGAACGCCTGCCAGTGCAGGGCAGCCTGGCCTGGCCACATGCCACGTCGCTGGTCATCTCTTGCCTGAATTTTCATGTCGATTACCATATCAGACGATTAAAGTCATCATGCTCGACTGGGGTGCAAAGTTCCACAACACTGGGACTGTAGCGACCCACTGGAAACGTCGCTCCCTCTTACATGGAGACATAACGGCGCGGTAACGGCATTCAAAGCGTCCTCCCAATCTTCGACAGGAAGCGTGAGCAACGTCTGGAGGCTCTTCCGGCCAAATTTGACACATGAGGAGGAGCGCATACGAGTGTAAAAACATGACATTTCATGTCGCCAATAGGTGGCGCTCTGATTGTGAGTCAATATTGCAGTGCAGACGTGTTCAGGGTGGGACTCTCATCAACTGTGTGAAGTTTGGAGCTGATCACACAATGTACACTGAAGTTACAATAAGGATCTAAAATCGTGGCATTGTCATGGCTTACTTAATTCACTGCATACATTTGTAAACTATGGCAACATAGTAATACGTATTGTTGTTTTAAATATGTCAGTGTAAGTCATGTTTGATTTTGCTTTCATATTTTATATAAATCCGATATAGAGCGCTTTTATTTTGTGGACTTCCTGTCGCCGCGTTTCTTTTTCCTGTTTCGTTATTTTTCGTGTCTGGACATGTCTGTGGCGTGTCGAATCTGTGACGTGCTCTCGTCCATCTTTAAGCGCTGTGATTGGCTAATAGTGAGACAGTATACACTACGTTGCGTCTTCAATCGGCCAGTCGTATATTCCAGATCTTTCCGAGCGGCATTTACGAATCTCACGAGAGGCTTTTGGATATTTGGCGTTGGACTTTGGACTGTCTTTTGACACTTTGGACCTTGGACAACGAGAGGAGACCACATTGGGACAGCTTTTGGTGCACGAACGAACGAACCGTGAGTTATTTGAACTATTAATGAATTTTAATCTGTATTTAGCATGCACATGTTAGCTTGGTAGGCTATGTCGTAGCTATGTCCGTTTGACATTATCAACACTGGTACATATTGTCTTTCTTAAAGTTAATAGTGGTTACTATGTTAAAAGAATTACGTGTTTTATTTATAACTTATCGTGTCCCTTGTGGTTGAGTTAAAGGCCGTTAGCTTAAGTCCGCTATTCAGGTAGCTAGCTAGCTAGCTGGCTGGCTGGCTGACTGGTGGCCTTGAGGTAAACAGCTTTTTCGAGCTCTGCCTTTTACCGTGAGTTTGTTTTACGGTCTTGAGCTAAGTAGTATTTGTCGTGTGCTTTGGTTTCCACCATGAGTTTGCATTTAAATTAATTTGTTAATTTCATATTTATTGCGGTAGTTACTCAGCGTTTTACACAGATATCCCACTGCAAGAAAAGACAAAATATCCATGGCGGTCTCTCATGCAGTTTCAAGTTCAATAGGGACAGGGGAGATATGATGGATATTTTTGCTAGTCATGCACTTTTTTCACAAGTCTTGAAGCGCAAGCGAAGTGGCTGTGTGTATGATATACAGCATGTTAATGTGTACACGTGCAGCCTCCTGCTATAATTAAATGGCTTATAAAGGTTTGAGTTTGTAATAGCTGGGGCAAGCCTGTGTAAGATAAATTCAAAAATTGTATATGTATAATATATATATATATTTTACACTTTGTTTCCACTGCTGACGTATGTTTAAGAACGTTTATATATTATGGAGATTAGATTCCAGCTCTGTATGATAAGTGGTCTGAGATTACATTTTAATGATATGATATATGACTTGATGTTATATGATTTATAACAATTATTTTATTTTTTTTTGCAGTGGAGAAAATCATCAGAGGGAGGAGACCAGTGGACACTTTGAGTACCAGAGGAATGGGTTTCTATTTGTTTGACTGCATTCAATACAAGTTTTCACTGTTATATTCCTGATAACGTTTTTGTCCAGTGTGCCTTTTTTTCATTTAGGATGCCTCACGGGTAAAACCACTGGCTGTCCGTTGCTGCCAAGCAGAGGATGGAGGATCGGTGTGACAGGCAGGAGCCTGTCATCTCTTTCTCCGGCAGACACTCTGGTTTGTACTCAAACGTTTTTTAATATCATTGAATATTTTACTTTAATTGTTAGGTGTTTTCTCACTATATTTGTACACCTGACCTAGTGGAAAGAGCTATGCTTATATAATTATTATAAATTATGAATGACATTTCTGACTGATTTTGTCTTTTTAACTAGCCCATGGAACTGGTCATCGCCATGCCGTGAGGAAGTGGCCAACTTCTGCTTGTACCGGCAGGAGCCACAAGTTGGTCATCCCACCAGATTCTCCAGACAAACAGGTAATGTTGTTTTGGAAGTCATTTGACAAATGATGTTTGATGTTGATCATAATCTTGTTTGCATGATAATAATTCTCCGTTGTGTTGTTCCAGTTTGTTCTTCTTGTTGGGGACTCCCACCTTCGCAGCATCGTGGATGGGTTTGTCACTATGCCGGAGGGATGCCTTTCCTTTGGTGCCATGGCGACGCCGGGGGCTTGCACCAGGGACCTGAGGATCGAGCTGGTGAGTGCTATTGTGCCACGTACACCAGACCTCGTCTGTGTTCTTGTCCCCAGCAACAACCTGACGGCCAGGAGGACGGTGGAGCAGGCAGGGGAGGACTTCCGTGCGCTCATCGCCAGTGCCTGCAGTCGGTGTCGAAGGTGTTCGTCCTGGACTTTGTTCCTCGCCTGTCGGTCGACGTGGATGTCCAGGATCACTTCAGGAAGGAGTTTCGCCGTGTTGCAGCAGTCATGGGTAAGTTTTAAAAGGATTTTTGTGAAGTACATTTACATGTATGGTGTGTAATATGTTCTATAGCAGACTTTTAAAGTCACTATGCCATCTTTGTGTATTTATATTGTGCTTTTCAAGGCACCCAAAGCACTGTTGTGTAACCTTTTTGCAAAGGTATACAAATATACAGTCCACAGTTACTAAAATTGTTTTCTTTTCATTAGACAGGTGCCTCTTCAAGAGAAATCGAGACAAGGGATCAAAAGTGGAGTGGAACACCACCAAAAACAATCTGCAGTCAGTCCAAAAGTTTTCACGCTGATGACCAAAATGTCAGACTACAAGTGGAGGGAATAAGAAGTGCTCAGTTATGGAGTTATGGATGCCTTGGATAGAAATAATACTGTAAATTGGTAACTCAACTTTTTTTTTTCATTTCCAATTCAGTTGATTTTTTTTGTTTGTTTCAGAGTCATTATAATGTAATTGATTTTTGAATATTGCTGTAATAATGGTTACCTGTTACAGTTGAATAAAAATACTGAGAATGGGAAATTGTAGCTGTTCTTGTTTCAATGTTAATTTACCATCTTTATGGGTAATTTCACTGTTTTAAAACCTAAAATGTTTGTAATTAAATGTTAAAAACAACATAAAATAACTAAATATACATTTGATGTGATCTAAAATTAACATTAAATTGTTGTAATTTTAAACCCAATATCTAGTTTTTCAACAGTTTTTTGACATGTTTTGAAAGATGAATCACATTATTTCATGTGTCATATACAGTTATATTACATCAAATATAAATTATTATACAACCTTTTTCTATAAAATAATGTTATAAAACCAACTAATAACAGCACATTTCTGTAAATTTAAGCATTATTATTTGTAATCCAACGTGTACTTACTATATTTCTAGGGAATTTAATTGTTTTAAAATGTGAAAATGGTTGTAATTAAACGTTAAAAGCAACCTGAAAATAAGGGAAATCTTGTTAAAATTACAACTACAAACTGTATTTTTATTATGGAAAATAACTGTATTTTTATGAGAAAGTAATTTTCTGTTATTTCACAGTATTTTTCTGGCGCCCCAGCTGCCAGAAAATTACCGTTTTTTTAGGATTTTTTTTTTTACAGTGTCCCGTGTAAAAAGGAAAGTTGACCTTTTTTGGTTTTGTTGCCTCAACCTAACTTCCCGTGAAGTTTATTTTAAAAAAACAAAATACATGCATGTAACGATCAGATGAGGAGCGTAGAGCATCACAGTTTAAAGCTTCGGAGCTCATTTGTAGTGAGAACATGTTGAATTAGTGAATGAATTCATGTTATGGCTAAAAAAGAAAAAAAGAAAAGTGGTTTGTGAGGTAACGGTGACCTTTGACCATCAAAATTGAAGCTTTCTCAAAACCAGGTGGATGTTTGTACCATCTGAAGAAATAAAGATATTGTATTCACGAGGACGGACCAGACAGATGGAGAACACGAAAACACCTCTGGAGACGGGGAGACATAACAAAGAGAGATCCTGGATGGAGGCCAGACCTCAGGTCCCCCTTCAGACTAGAACAGACCCCAGGTCCCCCTTCAGACTAGAACAGACCCCAGGTCCCCCTTCAGACTAGAACAGACCCGGCCCCATCATGGCCTGAACAAGTCAACAACAGTTCACGGACAACAAGGTGGACTAAGACCAAACAACGCTGTGTGAACAAATATAATCCCATAAATCACCTTGGCACTCTTATTACAAAACACGTTGGAAATATTAGATTTGATGGTTTCAGCAGAAAGATACATCATCTTCAAAGATCCAAGGATAAACGATGACGAGTCGACGTACAAGCCTGCTAAACTACTACGATTTATTTTATTATCTGCAGAGAAAATAGGACTCCTCCATTTATGTTCTTTCAAAAGTGAACCAGCAGTTAAATCACGTTATAATATACTTTTCCAAATAGCTGAAATCTAGTTTAATTTCCGGAAAATCACTTTGTGCTAATGGATAGAAAAGTATTTTATGAGTAAAACAAACTTATTACCATACGTTCATTTATTCTCACATGTTGATACCAAACGTTTCCAGCCGTGTAGAATTGAGCAAAGTGGATCACTTCTCGTTAAATCCACAGTTTGAGAGTGATCAGCTCTGTCCGAGACTGTCCACACCAGAGAGTCAAAGTGAATATGAATTATTTAGGTCTAAATGACTGTCTTCATATGCTGTCACCTGCTGCAGAGACGAGAGAACAGGCGAGATGAACACAAATTAATCCCCCATGTTCAAATGTAATAACTTCTTTATAACCCTGAACCTCATCATGTGCTCCTCATTCAACCTCACACACACACACACAGTTCATTTAAACATGGGGGGATGGTGGGTGACCCGAGTACTATTGTGTGATGGAGGAGGATGGAGGACCGGCTGGTCTCTCTTCACACAGAGAGTGAACATATAACATCAGTTGGATCTCTATGTGCAAAACAAATGCTGTGTTTGTGTTTAGTAAAGTGCAATAAAGAGCATCGCGTCCGTCACCCATAGTCAACAATGCTTCCCTTACATTATAGGCAACAAGATTCAAACATGTGAGACAATATGTCACCCGATTTTAAGTAAACACTGACGGATTGAATATCTCCCTCAATGAATTTAGAACATACAGGATTTAAAGGGCCAGTGTGTAGCATTTAGGAGGACGTATGAGCAGAAATGGGGCTTAAAATAAGTACGGAAACTAAGTAAAACATGAACAGCAGAAAGCAGAAAACACGTCACAAACATCACTAACGCAACTTCAACATTGCCCAACTTGGGAGATGAAATCCATCATTATATTACGTCATCACACAGCGTCTAGTAACGGCTATATTTATGTCTAGATGACCTTATTTGGAGTGTTGATGGAGCAGTGACGATGTTAGCGTAGCCTAGCACCCATCACACCAGACTCCATTCAGAAAACAAGCGTTTTAAAAGTAGTTATCTTGTGGTCTTGCAGACAGACCTAACAAAGCATGACTCCACACTTTTTACTGACCACCATCATGATGGAGTTATTTCAGCATCCTTTTCATGCTAATAATAATAATAATAATAATATTGACAGAAGAGGAAATGATGATTGTTGCGATTAAAAGCATCTTATATTGATTATTGCTGCCAGAGCTTTTAGATTCCATTATTCTACAGACTGAAGTACCGAGTCAGAGATTTATAATCAAGGAATCAACGCAGCAAATTACTTTTGGAGCATTTTAAGATTTGAAGCTTTTTGAGGCCAACAGATGTAGAAACAGGAGGCTGCACAGTAACCTGCAGCAGCATCACTATCCTCCCTCCTCCTCCTCACCGTTGTGTCCCTGCTGGGGAGGAAGGGCGTCGGCTCTGCAGCCCGGACCAGCATGCACTTCACCACATCAGCTGTTAAAGTGAAATGATTTCTGGTTGCAGCACTGCACGCACACCTGCCCACACCACGCTTCTTTTACAGCAAGTAGGAATAAAACAAAAAGAAAGAAAAGAGCAAAGAGACGTTTGACTGGCCATGAAATATATCTATCTGCTCTGCAAACACTGGCAAGCTATGAAAATGACCAAGCATCGCCATCCTGAAGTGCTTCCAGGTGTGTTTACTGAGTGCTTGAGAAATTAACTTGACCTTCAGTAAACACGAGAAGCCGCTGGTTAATTACAGAGGATCCCGTGGGAGGGTCTCGCTCATTAAGCGTGCCTCCAGTGTGAAGCTGCAGGCAGGAGAGTAGGGACTGGAGGTCACGCATCGAGGTCAGGGGCTAACAGCTGGCGGGATGCTAACGGCAAAGTAAGCAGGAAAGCAGCTTGAAAGTGAAAACAAATACCTCTAACCAGAGATAATTTTTAAATTGGCAAACATCATGGTCCAATTCAAACGGGGTAACAAGCGTTTTTGTCCTCTGAGGCGTCACTTTGCCTTTCTATACGTAAATACAAACTTTCAGACACTTTAAACGCACAAACAAAGAAGGATTTGTTCAAAGAGTGCAATGCAAGCAATGATCTATAAAAACGAAAGCTGCACAAGCCATTATGAATTCTGTGTTTCAGAGCACAGCGTCGTTTCCACGAAGCCACATGTGTACACATTCCTCCACGAGCCAGATATAATTAACAAATGAGTAAATCCAACGGTTTTCCTGCACTAGATACAAATCTGCGTAGAACCTACAGTCAACAAGGTGGCAGTGAGTTCCTGAGCAGGCAACAAACAAACCCGAAACAGGAAAATAAGAAGAAAAATAAAGATTTCGGCCAAGTAGAAACAGAAACAAGTGCAGCGGAAACCTACTAAGACCTTACAAACTACACATTCCCACAAACATACATGCTGAATAAATACATATAAATAATGTGTTAAACTAGACTGAAACAACCGAAACAAGTTGGGAGTTACCAAATCACATTTATAAATGAAAACGTCCTCAACACAGCAACGTGGATGAGTCCACGGGAAAGTCTTTACTCCGTTAAAAAGATGCGTTTATTTAACTTATAAAAACTTTCTGCTTCGTCTCAGCCAGGATTTACTCCCATGATGCACCTGGAAGGGGAGACGCTGCACCCACTTTAACCTTCCCCACCTTTCTTATGATGTCAACACCACCAGAGAGTCTAACCGCCCCAGAGATGGTTGCATCACATCTGTGGGGAGGAAGGTGGAGACGGGGAGCTGAGCTGCTGTTACTACTTCCTGTTCTTCCCCTACATCCTTCTCTCCTCTCCTTCCCTACATCCTTCACTCCTCTCCCTCCCCTACATCCTTCTCTCCTATCCTTCCACTCCATCCTTCTCTCCTCTCCTTCCCTACATCCTTCTTTCCTCTCCTTCCCCCTACATCCTTCTCTCCTCTCCTTCCACTCCATCCTTCTCTCCTCTCCTTCCCCCTACATCCTTCTCTCCTCTCCTTCCCCTACATCCTTCTCTCCTCTCCTTCCCTTACACCCATCTCTCCTCTCCTTCACCTACATCCTTCTCTCCTCTCCTTCCCCTACATCCTTCTCTCCTCTCCTTCCCTTACATCCTTCTCTCCTCTCCTTCCCCTACATCCTTCTCTCCTCTCCTTCCTTCACATCCTTCTCTCCTCTCCTTCCCCTACATCCTTCTCTCCTCTCCTTCCCCTCACATCCTTCTCTCCTCTCCTTCCCTACATCCTTCTCTCATCTCCTCCCTTCACATCCTTCTCTCCTCTCCTTCCCCTACATCCTTCTCTCCTCTCCTTCCCCTCACATCCTTCTCTCCTCTCCTTCCCATACATCCTTATCTCCTCTCCCTCCCTTACATCCTTCTCTCCTCTCCTTCCCCTCATCTTTCTCTCCTCCCTCCCCTACATCCTTCTCCTCTCCTCCTTCCATCCTTCTCTCCTCTCCTCCCCTCCTTCTCTCCTCTCCTTCCTCATCCTCTCCCTCCTTCCTTCACATCCTTCTCTCCTCTCCTCCCCTCTCCTTCCCTCCCTCCTTCCTCATCCTTCTCCTCCCTTCCCTTACTCCTCTCTCCTCCCCTCCCTCCTTCTCTCCTCTCCTCCCTCATCCTTCTCTCCTCTCCTTCCCCTACTCCTTCTCTCCTCTCCTTCCCCTAATCCTTCTCTCCTCTCCTTCCCTCACCCTCTCTCCTCCCTTCCCTACATCCTTCTCTCCCTCCTTCCCCTTATCCTTCTCCTCTCCCTCCCTTCATCCTTCTCTCCTCTCCTTCCCCTACATCCTTCCTCTCCTTCCTTCAACCTTCTCTCCTCTCCTTCCCCTACATCCTTCTCTCCTCTC
The DNA here is from genome assembly GCA_029853015.1 of Chelidonichthys spinosus. NCBI lineage: Eukaryota > Metazoa > Chordata > Actinopteri > Perciformes > Triglidae > Chelidonichthys > Chelidonichthys spinosus. The sequence goes on from CM056833.1 coordinate 4,713,336, forward strand.
CTTCCCCTACATCCTTCTCTCCTCTCTTCCCTACATCCTTTCTCCTCTCCTTCCTACATCCTTCTCTCCTCTCCTTCCCCTACATCCTTCTCTCCTCTCCTTCCCCTCACATCCTTCTCTCCTCTCCTTCCCATACATCCTTATCTCCTCTCCCTCCCTTACATCCTTCTCTCCTCTCCTTCCCCTCACTCTCTCTCTCTCCTCTCCTTCCTTCACATCCTTCTCTCCTCTCCTTCCCCTACATCCTTCTCTCCTCTCCTTCCCCTACATCCTTCTCTCCTCTCCTTCACCTACATCCTTCTCTCCTCTCCTTCCCCTACATCCTTCTCTCCTCTCCTTCCCCTCACATCCTTCTCTCCTCTCCTTCCCTACATCCTTCTCTCCTCTCCTCACATCCTTCTCTCCTCTCCTTCCCCTACATCCTTCTCTCCTCTCCTTCCTTCACATCCTTCTCTCCTCTCCTTCCCCTACATCCTTCTCTCCTCTCCTCCCTACATCCTTCTCTCCTCTCCTTCCCTCATCCTTTCTCCCCTCCTCATCCTTCCTCCTCTCCTTCCCTCTCCTCTCCTTCCTTCCCACATCCTTCTCTCCTCTCCTTCCCCTCATCCTTCTCTCCTCTCCTTCCCTACATCCTTCTCCCTCTCCTTCCCACATCCTTCTCTCCTCTCCTTCCCCTACATCCTTCCTCCTCTCCTTCCCTACATCCTTCTCCCTCTCCTTCCCTTACATCCTTCTCTCCTCTCCCTCCCCTACATCCTTCCTCCTCTCCTCCCTCATCCTTCTCTCCTCTCCTTCCCTACATCCTTCTCTCCTCTCCTCCCCTAATCCTTCTCTCCTCTCCTTCCCTTCACCTTCTCTCCTCTCCTTCCCTACATCCTTCTCTCCTCTCCTTCCCCTAATCCTTCTCTCCTCTCCTCCCCTACATCCTTCTCTCCTCTCCTTCCCCTACATCCTTCTCTCCTCTCCTTCCCTCACATCCTTCTCTCCTCTCCTTCCCCTACATCCTTCTCTCCTCTCCTTCCCCTACATCCTTCCTCTGCTCTGTCCTGTCCCTACATCCTTGTTAAACTGGAAGCAGAAGTTGGTGATTTCTGGTTTCAGGAAGTCCTTCTCTCCTCTGAGGAAACACAAGAGCAACGTAACAGGAAGTTTCTTCTGATTCCAGGATCATCCTAATGCCCCATCAGAGACATCACAACCTGCCTCCTCTCAGACTTTGATCAGCAACAATAGACGAGGCCGATGATCACGCATCTATTTCTGAGGAAAGGAAACGTCTCTTAGTTCTGAGTCTACTTGCAAGGGAACAAAACACTAAACAAGGACAATATACATCAGAGTAAAGCTACAACAGCCTCCTACAGCCTTCTCAAATACACACAATCCTATACATAAATCATCATCAAACGTTTGTCTGGCCGAAGGGAAACGTAGTCGCCAGGAGCGGCCTTACATCCTTCTCTCCTCTCCTTCCTTCATCCTTCTCTCCTCAAGAATACCTTCCCCTAACATCACTTCTCTCCTCTCCTTCCCCTCACATCCTTCTCTCCTCTCCTTCCCTACATCCTTCTCTCCTCTCCTCACATCCTTCTCTCCTCTCCTTCCCCTACATCCTTCTCTCCTCTCCTCACATCCTTCTCTCCTCTCCTTCCCCTACATCCTTCTCTCCTCTCCTTCCCCTCACATCCTTCTCTCCTCTCCTTCCCTACATCCTTCTCTCCCCTCCTCACATCCTTCTCTCCTCTCCTTCCCATACATCCTTATCTCCTCTCCCTCCCTTACATCCTTCTCTCCTCTCCTTCCCCTTCATCTTTCTCTCCTCTCCTTCCCCTACATCTTTCTCTCCTCTCCTTCCCCTACATCCTTCTCTCCTCTCCTTCCCCTACATCCTTCTCTCCTCTCCTTCCTTCACATCCGTCTCCCCTCTCCTTCCTTCACATCCTTCTCTCCTCTCCCTCCCCTACATCCTTCCCTCCTCTCCTTCCCTACATCCTTCTCTCCTCTCCTTCCCTTACATCCTTCTCTCCTCTCCCTCCCCTACATCCTTCTCTCCTCTCCTTCCCTTCATCCTTCTCTCCTCTCCTTCCCCTACATCCTTCTCTCCTCTCCTTCCCCTACATCCTTCTCTCCTCTCCCTCCCCTCACATCATTCTCTCCTCTCCTTCCCCTACATCCTTCTCTCCTCTCCCTCCCCTCACATCATTCTCTCCTCTCCTTCCCCTCACATCCTTCTCTCCTCTCCTTCCCTACATCCTTCCTTCCTGCTCTGTCCTGTCCTGCTTTGTTAAACTGGAAGCAGAAGTTGGTGATTTCTGGTTTCAGGAAGTTTTTGTCTGAGGAAACACAAGAGCAACGTAACAGGAAGTTTCTTTGATTCCAGGATCATCTAATGCCCCATCAGAGACACACAACCTGCCCCACCCAGACTTTGATCAGCAACAATAGACGAGGCCGATGATCACGCATGTATTTCTGAGGAAAGGAAACGTCTCTTAGTTTGAGTTACTTGCAAGGGAACAAAACACTAAACAAGGACAATATACATCAGAGTAAAGCTACAACAGCCTCCTACAGCCTTCCAAATACACACAATTATACATAAATCATCTCAAACGTTTGTCTGGCCGAAGGGAAACGTAGTCGCCAGGAGCGGCCATTATATTCTTTTCTTACGGTCAGTCACTTCCTTTCCTTGCTTCCTCAAAGGAAAGTAACCCTTAACGCCTAAAGGAAACTGTATCAGAAATATAATTCAAGGGTGAACTTAAACGTTTCCTCTAGAATATGGACTTTGAGAAGCAACAATAATCAGACAGTCCAACTTGTAAACAAATCAACTGCACAACACAAAGCTCTTAAACGTCACAGATCACCTTATTTTGAAGAGAAACTTCAGGAATTGAGAGCAATCACTGACAAGTGAGGTCACTGTGTCCACGATGTCACATGATGACTAAACAGGAAACTGGATGGATTCAGGGACGGGATGAGTAAGGATCTCAGCTCAGAAAGATCTCACAGATCCCGTCATGACCTCACTTTTCGGTAATTAATGAGATCAGGATGGCAACGGGGTTTTTTACAAGTTTTAGAAGTGTAGATGATCAGGTGGGGAAACACTAATGTTTCCACACAGAAGAAATCACCTGAGGAAAACTTTCATGTGCCTTCCACCTCCAAATAAAGTGTTTAAATCTGGATAAACTGTTTGTTTCCAACCTGTCTGATCGTCTGAATGTTTCCCCTGTCAGACTTCTTCTACACACCATTCTGACGCTGTAGCTGGGTGACAGTGTGACAACTTCCTGAAACCGACAAGCCAACAAGATTGCTGATCGCAGGGTCCCGGACATGTAAAATGTCTGCCGTGCAAAAGGCGTGTTGGTCAGGCGCGTGGGGCAGAAAGTCTCAACTTCTCTTTTTGTTCACGCAACTGCTTCCGACACTTTGGGTCCGTACAAACGCCACAAAGGCGTCGATCAAACTGTCCGAAGCGTGCGCCGTCATTGCATCTCGGCAGACCGTTCGCCTCGCCTTCAAGTGGAAACACGTAAACACTTTGACCAACAACTTGACCAACAACACATGGCACGTTGCTTCCAGCATACAATAAGTTAAAACATGAAAATCTGAACTTTACAAGCCGAGATCAGGTCTGAAACACTTGCTGGTAAAAACACATGCATGAGGGTTTTAACCCGGTGAGGGACACTTAACACCAGGGGATGGGAACCAGAGAGACAGCCCGGTATGAAGCAGGGCAGCAGATGGGAGCAGCGAGGAGAGCGAGGTGTTGGCCTCGTTCTGTATGCAGCAAGCAGAGCGAGCTCTTCTGCAGAGCAGGCCTCCACAACAAAAGCTCAGGGAGACACACACTGGGAGTCACCTCCCTCTGCTTCCGCCTCTCCCTCTTTCCACCGCATCACCGTGGCGGCGTTAGCATCACACAGCTCATTAGATCTGCATTCCATGAAGGATTAAGCTAAACACACACTTCCCTCATTCATACACAAAAAAACAGGAGGGAGGTGACACAGAGCAGCTTCGGCAGTACGTACCACATCTCTTCTTCTCCTTCTCCTTCTTTTTAGTCCATGTCGTTGCCTTCTTCTCTTCCTGAGTGTCAGACAGTGGAGGATGCAGAGAGGGAGGGAGGCAGGCAGGGAGGGGAGGGAGGGAGGTGCTTTTGATGTTGTGGCAATCCCACTGCAGAGAGAGAGAGAGAGAGAGCGAGAGAGAGCGAGAGCGAGAGAGCAAGAGAGAGAGAGAGAGAGAGAGAGAGATATGGTGCTTACAGAGAAGATGCTAAAGCTAAAGTAGCCACAAGCTCAGTTCGGGACGGTGGGATGGACGGAGGGAGGGATGATGATGATGCGGCACCTTTCTGTATGGAAACAGAGAGGGAGGCAGAGAGGGAGAGGGGTGCCCTGTTACCTTGGAAACTGAGATGATGTGATGGGGAAGGTGCAGCTGAGCTCCGATTGGCTGACAGGGTGTGGTGCTCCCTTCCTGAGGGAGGAGGAGGAGGAGGAGGAGGGGGATGACAGAGCAAAGGCTGCGATGTGCGAAGCAGCTGCTCTCTTTCTTTTTCTGTGCCTGAGGAGAAAACGCTGCACAAGGAGGACAGGAAGCCATCGACGCCCCCAACTGGTGAGGTCTGGAAGTGTAGAAGAAGAGATGTTCAGAAGACAAGCACTTCTTTGTTTTTCATCAAAACAAGACACTTTATTTTACCCTTTCCTAATCATTTCCTAAAAAAAAAATCAGAATGTACATTCCATTTAAAATGTTGCATTACAACATCCTAAAAGTGATGAATGAAACATCTGTTTAGTCCAGTATATTTTATTTATGTGAAATGCAAATTTTAAAAAATGGATTTCAAATGAGGATTTAGGAAACAAAGAATCTGCTTTAGCATCGTCAGTAATTAAGTATACAAACAAATACATGGATATATAAATAACATATGATATTTGATGTCAACATTTAGAAGGAGCAGAATAATAAATTAGTGAATACTTTTGTTTGGTTATATATATGAAATATTTTCTACATATGTAGCAATTACAGCAGAGAATGATGTATTCATTCTTTTCTCCCATAATGTAAAAATACTTCATTAGAAGTTAAAGTGCTGCACTGAAATGTTAGTGAAGGACTAAGAACTCAATGGAGAAAAATAAAAAGATTAATAAATTGAATGTGTTCACAGCTTCAACCGCTCAAAACCGATCCACAGCGCCATCTGCTGACAGACTCGACAAAAGCTTTAAAAACAGTTGACATTTGCCAAATTGTGAGTTTGATACCACACCCTGCCTAAATATTTCGTTACCAATACTTAAACTATACTATAGCAAAAAATAAAATGTATACATTAAGTTTGTACATGTTTGCAGTAATCTGAAGTCCCCTATACTTAACTTTATGTGATTTCTTTCTATTTAAAACCATATATCACTTTTTTGTAAAACAGCGCCCCCCGGCCCATCCGTAACAGTTCAGTTGGAGAGTGGTACTGCATTACGGTAAACGTAGAAAGGCTTCCAAAACAAAAACACACTAAATGATAATACATTCAGATGATGAGGGGAAAATCAGTAACACCACAGTTACTGTAGAAAGTTCTTTTTTGAGTTGAAATGTTTTAGAAGAGGGACGTTACTGTTTATCCCTTCTGTCCATTTTACTGGGAAACACGGTAAAAAATAACTCTTTAACTCGTGCGCTTTGGAGGATTATGCGTGTGCCGATTTACATGAGATGATTGGAAAGATTCAGAAAAGATGCAACAACTTCATCATAACATTTGGTCGGGAAATTAGAACCGCGTAGTTATTTTCCTTGTTTTTTTAATGGAGTTCTGCGGATACATACACCAACAAGCGGGACTGTACAACCGGTTTACTCAAGTACTTTTCTTACGATACGTATTAATACAAAACCAGTAAAAAATAAATGGTATATTTATTTCGCTAATGTATTAGTATTCTGTAGTAAATATAAACAATGAAAACATTATTTAATATCCTTATGTAGAGTAAATGGAAATTACCGGGATTTTGATCCGTTTTCATCGGGAAAGGAAAAAGTCAAAAATGGAAAGTAAGCTAGTTAGCATACTGACCGGTATGACAAACTAGTTGGCTCTCCATCGCCACTGTTGAGGAAAATATTCGATATTGGAATCAAGCCGTGAAGCTACGTAACGTCAAACTAGTTGTAAAGGGAACCGCCAAACTAGCCGTTAAACTAGCCTGAAGCTAACCGTCAAAGTAGCAGTTAAACTAGCCTCAAGCTAGCCGTTAAACTAGCCTCAAGTGAACCTTAAAACTAGCCGTTAAACTAGCCTCAAGCTAACCGTCGGAGTAGCCGTTAAACTAGCATCAGGCTAACCGTCAAACTAGCCGTTAAACTAGCCTGAAGCTAATCGTGAAGCTAATCGTCAAGCTAGCCGTTGAACTAGCCTCAAGCGAACCTTAATACTAGCCGTCAAACTAACCTTGTCGAAGTTGGCGCGTGACAGTCAACTTTTTCCTAAAATAACCGCTTTAAACGTGTCATTCTCTCTGCTGGCCACCAGGGGCGTCTCCTCTCTGGTTGTATAGAAGTCTATGAGAAAATGGTCCTACTTCTTTCTTGATGTATTATTTCAGTAAACATTGTAAACATGAGTTTATGGTCTCAATCTCTAGTTTCAAGTCTTCTTCAATCCAGCATGATGTTCATTTAGTACATTATGGTCCATTTAGAGTCCACCAGACCAGAAAGCAGGGGGTGCTTTAGGGGGCGGGGCTTACCTGCTGATTGGCAGGTCCATTTAGAGTCCAACAGACGTTAAGTAAATGTCCATCCATCCATTTTCATCCACTTAACTTAATATAAAAAATGATAATCCAATAATGACATACATTATTCGGTATTTTAAGTGTATCTCTACACTGTGGTACTTTTACTGAAGTAAATATGTGAGTACTTCTCCCATCACTGTCACAGAAAAGACAAGAAACAGCAACATCTACTCATTTTAATGCAGATTTAACTTACATATAATTACAGTTGCAGTTCGGACTTTGACCACGAGGTGGAGGACTTTACCTTCTCAACAACTGCCTGTGTGCAGGCTTTAGTTGTGCTATACTAAAATACATCGAAGGACGCCAAATACATATAACTAAATATAACGAGTTTTAATGGGGGGGATGTCTCTTTAGTTGGACTAAAACTCAATAAATATCTGACTAGACACGTTTTTTTTAATAAAAATATAACTATAGCTGCTGAATAAATAAAGTATAAGGTACCACAAAAAATGTATTTAAGTATATAGTTTATGTACTAGCTACCAGTTCAATGCAGGGTTATACTGCTTATTGAGTATTTTTTCTAGTGAAGTATTAGTACTTTTTGCTAGTAATATTAACATTTTAATGTCTAAAGTATTAATTCATTTCTTTGCTAAATTAATGAATACAAAGTATATATATCTACCTGCTTGTACTACTGCACACACTAAGACTCAAAGTTCAATATAAAATCTAATATAAGGTGTTTTTCTAAAAAATAAAATAAATAAAGAGACTTCCAGGAGTTTTTGGAAAAAAAGAAACTTTATTTGGAAACATTATGGAGAGGAAACGGAAAAACAAACAAACAGACTTGTTTTAGAGTTTTTCATTCCTGAAAATCATTTTTATTTACTATAATACACAGCGGATGACGTTAGAAGTCAGTTGGTTTGTACACCGGTGTGACTGGATGAGAGCAGATCTTATCAACAAAATGATTAAAAAAAAATGATTGATGAAAAAACTACAGACGAACAGCTTTAATTTTTTATTATCTAGCAGCTGCTGAACCCCCCCCCCTCCCCCCTCCCCCCAGGCCTGTAGACCAGGATGCTCTTGGCTCTGTTCCACTTTTTGCCAGTCGCTCCCTTCAATGTGCCCTTCGACGTCCCCTTCGACGTCCCCTTCAGTCCAACATCATAAAAAACCTTTAAAACGGGCTTTTGGCTACGTTCCATTCTGAATATTTATCCCCTTTACCACACGTTTGACCCTCTCGTTCACACCTCGTGATGCGTGGTGTGCCGACGGCGGCGGCGTCCCATCTCAGACACGTGTCCCCTTCAAAGTGCCCTTTAAGAGATCAATTAATGTGATTTGTGGCGATGCTCAGACCTTCCTGCTCCGACTCCAACATCAGTCTTAATATACTTCGTTCCTGCTCTACTCTGTACGGCTCCAGGAAGGAGGTCTACAACTTTATTTAGAGGTTAATACGTTGGTTATATTTTGGATTTAGCTAATTAAATACCTTGTTTTGTCCGACTAAACAATCCCCCCTCCTCCCCAACCCCGCGACACACTACATTTAAAAGTTAAAAAAACAAATACATGCCTTTTTTTTGCTTCATAAATAATTAAAGACAGTCTGCTGACTGATTCAACTAGTTTCAACAAACAGCGTGCAGAATTTGAAAAAAGAAACAGGAAATTGCCTCATGATGTCATCCGGGTACAAACATCAGCTGTCCAGGAAACAGCTGCTCGATGTGAGGACACTGTCTAAAAATGGGACGCTCCCCGCCTTCCCCCCTGCTCTCTCATTTTTGTATAATTGGACTCTTCCCTCGTCAATGAAACGCTTCAAGGTTTTGGGGAAACTAAATCTGCCAATAAAGCCGAATAAATCTTTCCTCGTCTGAGTGAAGACTCCCGACTCGCTCCGCTGAGCCGCTCGCGTTCCGATTAACACGACTCTCCGAGTGACGCCGCCAATTAACCGAAAAATAACTGATTAGAAAGGTTTTCTATAATTAGCACCAGAAGTACCAGCAAGGAGCATCAGACCGGTATGTGAAAAAGTACAATGGTTTTTTTCCCCCTTTTTGAAATTCAAGAAGTGCAGTACAACGACATGCTGGAAATACTCAAGCAAAGTACCTCAAAAAATGTGTACTTGAGTAAAAAAAAATAATTACTTTCCACCGCCGCAGCAAAGCTTCATGGGGTGACATGTGAGTTTTTTTTGTTTTTTTTTTATGAAATGAAATCTTTTGTTGGAGAGATGGAGTGAAGGTTTGAAAATCCTTCGACGGAAAACAGCCGGCTCAGCCGGACAAAAAGTTTAAGTCGGTGCTAAATTTAAACCTTATCCCGACTTCATTTTTTTCCCCTCGTTTTGCCTCCAAAGTGTCGTCGATGAAGAAAGCGATGAGGGATTTTCTCTTCTTCCAGACGAGCCGCAAATCTGTTATCAAACCCCGCCCCCTTCACACACACACACACACGCACACACACCCCGTCAGAATAAAACGATGGGTTTCAGTTTCACCATCAGAACCACAAAGAAATATGATTATAGCTTCTGACAGATTATAGTCCAGTACCCCGTGGTAGTTCACTACACCAGCAACCTCTGCTGCTGCTGAGAAATTTATATATATTTATATATATATATATACTTATATATACTTCTTTCCTCTATTTAGGGAAAACTATTCGACATATAACCAAAAATATGATATTAAGAAGTTTGATTTCTTGCATGACAGAAAAAAGTAACAAAAACAAAAAACTCGTCTTTAGAGTTTTTTCTGGAAATGTTCCCCTTTAACCAAACAGATAAAACAATGAACAAGAAGAGCTCCTTTAGAGTTTCAAAGAGTTTCATTTCTTTTTTTTTCTTTTTTAAACTTTAAACTTCTTTTTTTCTCTCTCTCTCTCACTAAGTGGCAAAAACAGACACATGCAAATCCTTAGTTTCCAACAAACCAACAGAATTGAAGTAGAAATGAAGACGTGGGCGAAGCTTCGTCAATCGAGGAAGATGCCTCCGGGACGCGTCGTCATGGCGACACAGTGGTTTTTCCCCCCCTGCCCCGTGTGCCGTCGCCATCGAGAGGAGGGGGAGGGGCATTAAGAGACTGAAGGTTTTGCAGTAAAGTCTGATTTTCTCGTAAGGTTTTCTAAATTCCCTCCTGAATCCCCCCCCCCCCCCTCCTCAGGGAAGGTACAAAACTGGCTGTAAGACAGACCACAGGTCAGTTCACATCATCATCACACACACACACACACACACACACACACACACAGACACACAAACTGGGTAGAAATCAGACATTACCAAAAAAATATATATAAAACAAACAAATAGTCCAAATGATAAAAAAAAAAAACACAAAAAGAAGAAAACTTGGCATGTGGGATCCTTGACACAAATCGTGCATGTGCTGTCCTTTAAGGGGGTCAAAGTTCACGTAGTGGGGGTTAGGAATCATTTCATCTTGCCTTTTAGTATTTAAAACCAGAGCTCCTCCCCCAAAGACTAAAAATAATCCTTTATTCCGCGAGAATCCAGCGTTCAGGATCCGATCCGCCGGGTGCTTTCGTGTTAGAGTTGCAGTCGTCGGGGGACTCTGAGGTTTAACTTCCCTTTTTGTGTCGTCTCTAAGCAGGAGAAATGGGGGCGGGGTATAAGGGGGTCTCTCTACGGACCCCAGTGTGCTATTTCATGAGGGTAAAGGTTTGGGGGAGGATCTTTATCTGCTCCATAGTCAGTCCCAGTCAGACCCTGCTTAACGATTAGTTCTCTATGTGCCAAATCCTCATCAACTCTTTTCTCTCTCCAGTCTCCGGATCATAAAAGGGGCGGTCAGATCCAAAAATTAGTCCCAAAAAGGTGACGTCCGATTGTAAATCTCTAATCCAGGATGAGCCGATCTCACAGATTAGGGTTTAATCCAACAAACCGATGTGTCTTTTAGCCCCGCCCCCCCCCCCCCGAAGCTCGTTCACCTCAAAGTCCATGACAAAGAGCAGCTGCATCGACCGACTGGGGTGGTGGTTAGATTTTCTTTTATTTTGGCGGGGGACCACCACCACCACCTGGAACCCTCCGGCCGGCCTCGGCGCAGCGTTCTGGCGACTTGGCGTGCGGTCAGATGAGCGGGTCGGGGTGCACGGCGTGCTGGATCTGCTGCGGCTGCAGGGGCGGGGGCAGCTGCAGCGGCAGCAGGGCCTCCACCATGTTGTGGCAGTGCGGCGGCGGCGTGCCCTCGCTGCCGGAGCTCTCGGCCACCTCGCCGCCGTGGAAGAAGTAGTCGCTCTGCACGATGAAGGACTCGATGACGGCCTGGTTCAGCTTGGTGGTGGACAGCGTGTCCTTGTTCTCGAAGTCGGGACGCATCAGCGTGGGCCAGAAGCAGATGGACAGGTTGTCGGCCGTCATCAGGGTGGTCTTGCTGTGCTGGCTCACCCTGCGGGCGACATGCGGGACACGAGTCAGGAAATGACAGCGACGGCCGGTCTTTTTTTTTTTTCTACTGTATTACTGACTGTCACGGTGAATGAAAGGTGGTTAAATATATATTTTATTATTATTATTATTATAAGAAAGTTCATCCAATGAAAAATGTCTAAATGTCTCATAATCACAACAACATAAGGACATTTTCTAATATCAGCATACAAAGTATTATGAACAATAAACTGTATTTCACCGTTTAAAAGGTGCTCAAAGTCTTAATGTGGAGAAGAAAAACTTCTATAATCTAAATCGATCCGTCTTCAAACCTGAATTATTACTCAAATAAAAGCGAGTCATTGGTCAGCCGTCACGAGGAGCGTAACCGACGGCAACAGGACGGGCCGATCAGCTGACTCGTGTTGTGAGTGAATCGAGGACTGATGGGGTGTGACATCATGAGATCACAGACGGGATGAAGAGAAGCATTCTGCCGGGACCCGACGGGACTCGGAACGCCGAGTCGTCACGCTCACAAGCTGCCCACTGTGATGCGTTCACTGTCATCACAGGTGTGTGTTTTACCTGTTCAGGTGCGTGATGATGTATTTGAAGACCTGGTAGTTGACCGGAGGAAACTTCTTCACGATCTCACGCAAGACCTGCAGACGCTCGATGTAGTCCACGATTTCTACACACGCACACACACACGCACACACGCACACGCACACACACGCACACGCACACGCACACAGGGAGAGAAGACAGAAGGCGTTTAACATTTTACACACATTCTCTCTTGGGAAACGGAAATTATACTCTCTGGAAAAACAAAAGGCTGAGACGCTGCCAAGAGCAACACACGCACACGCACACACACACACACACACACACACACACACACACACACACACACACACCACACACACACACACACACACACAGCCCTGTTGACACTCGGCTGCGTCTCGCTGGTTAAAAACAAAACAGTTTGTCGAGTAAGAAAATCTCCATATTTGTGTTCAGATTCAAGGAACAGCTGATGAAAGACTGAAACATCGTCACGAAGCTAAAATAAAACACGTCTACGGAATTTGACTTAACTTCGACTCGTCAAATCTGTTGCTGCTTTTTGATCCGTTATTTAACGTTTAGCCTTTTCAAATTCCTTATTTAGTCGGAAAAGATGTTTTTTTATTTATTTAGAGCCTGAATTTAAAGCAGCAGAGCCTCATATTTGAGTGTTTTTAATAAACAACAAATAATAAAATAAATAATAAAAAATATTGATTTGACAAGTAAAATATTAATTAAAAAATAAATAATCAAATAACAATAAACAGTTAATAATTAAATAAAATATTAATAAAAAATCAAATAATATATAATTAATATTTAAATAAAAAATAATTGATTTGACAAGTAAAATAATAAAAATTCTAATTGAAAAATTATAAAATATTTGAATGTTTTTAACACTAAATAAACAATTGATTTGACAAGTTAAATATAATTTCCTATCAATAATCTGCCAGATTAACTTTGTATTGAAGAGCTGATGAGTCGACTTGTCAGATTAAAACGGTCTCATTTAACATAAATGATGTGTGAAGAATGTTCAAAGTTATTGAAATTAAGTTTGTTAAATAAAACACGACGACTGATTAAAGTCACGTTTCATCAGCTGCTGGGAGGAAACAAAAATGCTGCAGCGGTTTCCTGAAGAGTCGGCGGAGTTCCTCCTCATCCTCTCCAGAGAACCCAGAGAACATTTCCCCCCCGGCTGAAAGAAAGCTCGTCGGAGCTGAAATCGCCGCGTTCACGTATCAAATATTTAAAGAGCAGATGTGAAATAAGAGCTTCCACCTTCGGATTGTCACAACAAAGCCTGTCTAACATTCCCAGGTTCTCTAGGTTTTCACCAACGTGAACAGATGTTTTCACGCTGCAGACCATCAATCATCTTAACGAGGAGCCTTCCAGCCTCTGAAGGCTGCGAGGGGTCAAAGGTGAACATGAACTACAGATATCACAGGAAGGAACGCTTTAACTCTCATCACATCATTTATCTAAACATATATATGAGTAATATTATGTTCATACCCACAATGCAACGGGTTCACCGAGGCAATAAAACAGGCATGTTTGGTTCCGGCGTTTTAGTTTCAATTTCATGAAACTTTAATGATCCCTGCGTCAGGAAACGAGGCTGCTGCTGTCGCCGCCGGTTTTGTTACAGGGTGGAAAATTAAATATTGATAAAAACAATCTCGACTGACAACGTGGATGAAAATGTGGCGAATGGAAACGCAGACACACCGGAGGAGCAGCTTCACTGATCTCCGGACGTTATCGTCGGTTTTACACTTCGATGGCGGCGAAGCTCGCTTCTTCAAGGTGGAAACGCATTTCACATCAGTTCTTATTGCTTGGAAAAGAACCGGCTTCGAACCTTTGACCTTTATGGTCTTTGGGATACAGAATAATAATAAAAGACTGATTTCCTGCCCAGGTTCAGGAGGTCAAAGGTCAACCAGTGACTGTTAGGAGAGAGAAGGGAGGAGACGAGGCAAACGGGGAGAAACTGAAAGGTAACGTTGTTTAAAAAAGACGAGGGAGGGCGAGAGGGAGGGAGGGAGGGAGGGAGGGAGAGGAGGAGGGAGGGAGGGAGGGAGGGAGAGAGAAGGGAGGAGACTAGGCAAACGGGGAAAAAAGTGAAAGGTAACGTTGTTTAAAAAAAAGACAAGAGAGGGAGGGATGGGGGAGGGAAGGAGAGAGAGAGAGGGAGGGAGAGGGAGGGAAGGAGAGAGAGAGGGAGGGAGGGAGAGAGAGAGAGAGAGAGAGAGGGCGCGAGGAGGGAGGGAGAGAGGGAGGGAAGGAGGAGAGAGAGAGGAGAGAGAGAGAGAGAGAGAGAGGAAGTGTTGTTGCTTTTCCAGAGAAGAAGAAGAAGCAGCAGCAGGATCTATTTTTGGCTCATTAATCTGCCGTCGTCAGCCTCTCAGTATCACTGATGTTCACCAGGAAGTGAGCTGGACGTCTGAAGTCTCAGCGTGACGGAGCTGAAGACGGCAGCTTAAAAGTACACAGAGCTGAAAACCCACACTTCAAACTTTACAAAACTACTTTTACCTCAATGTCTGTGTGTGGTGTGTGTGTGTGTGTGTGTGTGTGTGTGTGTGTGTGTGTGTTCTTACTTGCGGCCTCCACAAGCTCCGGGTGCAGACTGTAGGGGATCAGCGGGTCCGGCAGGTCGGCAAAGAAAGCCTTCAGAGCTCCAGCAGCAGCGTTCACCGCCACGTCCATCACCACAAAGTCAATACAGTGATCTGTACAATACAATCACAGTATCAACAATTAATAGTTGAGTCATAAAACCCAGAGGCGAATCAGCATTTTTTGGACTTCGGGTTTCCTCGTGTGTTTTTTGGTGCCTTTGATGCCTGATTTGTTCTAAGACATAAACTACGTCAGTAAATACACCTGAAGATTTTACGTGTCTTAAAAAAAGATCATCACGAGCGTCTTCGCGTTTCACTTTTGCCGATCGCATTCACGCTTCAAAAACGCTGAAAATGGCGTTATTCGACGGGAAAAGAAGAAAGACTCGTCAGCTGACAAGGAGACCCGGTTCCCTTGTGACGGGATCCTCGTGTCCTCAATGATGATGAAGATGATGATGGCCCCTCTCTGGGGGACGACATGTCAGAGTGGCTCACCTCAAACAGGCCTTGTTGTCACGACAACAGCGGGCCAACCAAAACAATCACTGAATATTTAACGATGACCTCCCAGACACGGCGAGTCAAGACCTGCACCAGAACCACATCAACCCATAATGCCGGCTCGTAACCACCAGAGGAAATGACATCACTTCCTGCTCCGACACTCTGGAGCGGCCAAATGACGACGGGAAGGAGGACAGAGCCCCAAGGTACGACGACATCTGTCACACTGAATCACTCTCACACACACACACACACACACACACACACACACACACACACACACACACACACACACACACACACACACACACACACAGAGATGGGAACGGAGCCAATGAGAGACATTAACAGCAGAGAGGTACTGAAGCAGAAACACGCACGACCTCTGAATCCCCAAAAGGCTTCCCATCATAACCGAGCCGCTCCCCCAAGCAAAACTCAGTTTAATCTGGTCATTATATCCAGATTATATCCAGATTATACGATGGAAGTAGCCGAGCAGCTAACCGGCTGTAACAACGCTTTTTCACACGCCGACGTGATGGAGATGCAGCGAGGAGGAGAATGAGGGGGAGAATGAGGCGGAGGAGGAGAATAAGGACCGGGGGAATTAAACGTCCTAACCAAATCTGGTTTATTTAAGACCCTGGAGGAAGAAGCTCCGCTCACGAGGACCGTTTCCTTGACAACGTGAATTAATTAATAACAGAATCAATAATCCAGGTGAGGCTGAAAAAACACATTTCTGGTGATTTCTGCCTCCATGTGGTTCTCCTTAGAGCGCTGCTGCTGCTCGGGTTTAGACTCTCAGCGGGCTGGATTTATTACACACACACACACACACACACACACACACACACACACACACACACACACACACACACACACACACACACACACACACACACACACACACACACACACACACACACACACACACACACACACACACACACACACAGAGAGAAGAACTCTGCGGTTTCTTAAAGACGTTCGTGGGAAAATTATTTAGAATCGAGGATCTGTGGAGAAAAAATAATGAGAACCACAAGCGCTTTGAAAACCTCCTCGTACACGTGTGCTGCTCTTTGTTCACAGGTAGCTGGAGATGTATTTACGAGGTCCTGCATGTGTGTGTGTGTGTGTGTGTGTGTATTACCTTGATCAAACTGTTTCTGGATGTTGTCCTGGTCCGTCTTGTTCCCACTGACCCGGTACAGACCTTCTGTCGTCAGACCTGCAGGCACAAACACCAGAACCGCTCAGACTTCATTCATGTACATTTATATTTATATGCCTTTTAAAATGTTTTAAAAAGACAGGATTATACGTTTCATCTTGTGTGGGTTTCTGTCGCCACATGTTTGGGATTAAAACTTTTTAACGCCATAAAAAATCTGAAAAACTTCTCAGAACGTTCTCTTTCTGGGTTTTAACAGCCTGTGAAATTCTTTATAATTTCATGAAAAACAATGCTTGTGGGACACCAGCTGATCCACACATGGCCGGGGTCAATACTATAGGAGTGAAGATAAACGCAGGCTTCCTACACCTTCTCCAAAAGTCAAATTCAAGCACTTTTCAAGCATTTCAAGGTGCATTTCCATGCTTTTCCAGCACCTTCCAGCTGTGGTAAACTCCATCTTTGTATCAATCCAATGGTCAGTATTCAGTCTACTTATTCTGTCACTTGTTCATCACATTAAATGAGATGTTATTGTCCTCTAAACAACCAACATGATGTTTGGAGACAGCTTTTTACAGAAGGACCACAAATGAAAGGAAAACTAATTCCACTAACAGATCCACACAAATATAATCACCAACTATTTTCATCATCTGTTCATCATCAAAAGTCATTTTTCATAAAGAAATGTCAGAAAATGCTGTTTTCAGTCCCTCAGATATGGAGATCTTCTTTGCTCTGTTATATCATATATGTCATCACATACAACACACATTTCAAGCACTTTAGTCTAAATCCAAGCACTTTTCAAACCTGGAAAACACCACACTAAAAGTGTTTTCAAGGATTTCCAGCACCCGTACAACCCTGTGAATGATACCGTTTCCTGTTCTCTAAGTCTTGCATCGACATCACAATAGATAATAACAGATAATAACGTGGTAATGATCCGGGGGAGTCGGAGATGGAGGAGGCAAAGCGGCTGCTTATTGTCATTCAAATGTCTTTCCCATCTTATTGATCGCTTCAAATCATTTCAAGCCTTTTATTACTCATGTATTTGATCAAATTTGCAGAGAATCTCCAATTTTTTATTCTTCTGTTTTAATTTTTTATAGATATAAAAATATATATCTTTTTTTTTTATTTCTTTCACAACTTCTTTCACCCATTTGATGGAATCTGAACTTGGATGGGTCTGTAATGATTAATATTAATATGTATCGCTTGGTGTAACGTGTCTGGACTCATAAACGTGGTATTGTGAGGCAGCTGGGCGTCTTCATCTCTCTAAGCTCCAGCCTACACATTATAAGCTCATTATAATCATTTATATATTTATTTTTTACATTTACTAATTATACTGTGTCTGTTTCAGGCACATTTCTGTTTTCAGCTTTGAATTCGTGAATTAAATATCAATTTAATAGAATATGTTCCCAAATAAGTCGACACAGAAAAACAGAACATAGCATCGGTTCGCCTCGACAAAACATTCCAGTGTCTAGATTTATTCCGTATTCAACATCATAAAGATGTGAGAAGATAGAAGCCATCGTTAATAATCAGCTGATCGCACGGCGACGGCGACAACAACCACAACAAACAAACCGTCTCGTTGTTTTTGGTCTCCGACCATCAGAATCACTGCCAGCTGGCAAACCGACAGCTGATCTCAGACCAGCACGTATGGAGACAGAGTGTCTCAATTAGAGCTATAATGTGGCTGCAAAACACACACACACACACACACACACACACACACACACACACAGGTTGTCGTTCTGCTCTGCTGCAAG
Organism: Chelidonichthys spinosus; assembly: GCA_029853015.1. NCBI lineage: Eukaryota > Metazoa > Chordata > Actinopteri > Perciformes > Triglidae > Chelidonichthys > Chelidonichthys spinosus. The sequence continues at coordinate 4,731,299 of CM056833.1, forward strand.
GTCACCCACACTGCAGCATGCCCGCCTGTGTGTGTGTGTGTGTGTGTGTGTGTGTCTGCAGAGGCAGTTAAGCAGAGACAGTATTATGGAAATTCAGCTTTAATGGATTCAAGTAAATCGTGTCAAGTGTGGGAGTGTGTGTGTGTGTGTGTGTGTGTGTGTGTTAACTCAGTTGTGTGTGAAAGAACATTCTAGCGGAGTTCTTCAGTGAAGAGGAATCGGAGGAAAGCAGCGTTTCAGTTAAATGACCTCCGTCTGATCATCGATTTACTTGATCCTGTGTGTGTGTGTGTGTGTGTGTGTGTGTGTGTCTCACTGAAAGTGCCGTCGTTGTACATTCAGTGTGTGAGGAGTGACCTTTGACCCAAAGCTTCACCCTTCAGCCCCACTGATATCAGATAAATCACAATAATTCTGGGTCAAACATCCGAGACTTTTCTGCAGAATCCTTGTTCCTGATCCGGTTCCAGGACCGTTTTTTTTTGTTTTTTTCCTGTTGTACTTACTAAAGTTAGAACACAGCGTTCTATAAATAAAACGGATATTTGAAGTCCCTGATGATGATTGGCTGAGTCGCGTCTTAAAAATAAACACACCGCTGTGACCTCATTACACCAGATAAATGTTAATAATCACCCGGATCTCTGAAGTCGAGCTGAAACGGCGTTTCAGGATTATCTAGTCTCCGTTTCGCAGCGTCTTTCCGAGTGAAACAGGAAGTCGTCCTGCTGAATGTCGCTGAAGAACTACTTTGTCTGGCGGAAGAACAAAAACAACTGCTGCTGTCATACTGGGCTTGTGTGTTTTTTGTGGCTCCTGTGATCAAACGTAATGTGATAATTAGGATGTAATCTCGTGCATCCTCTAGGAAAACATCGAATTCACGGGGTAATGTTTGTTTCTAATTGTCTAACAAATCAAATTCCCGATGTTTAAAGCTTAACATCGCGACGCGTTTCAACAGGAAACGCATCACAATAAAGACGTGATCTTCTTTATAATGTAAAAAAAGATCACCTGATCTGCTGTTGTGTGTACATCCAATCATTTCTCACTTTGCACCAATTTGTTTCCCATTTCCTGTGTTGTTCACTAACAGCGACTTCACACAGAGGAGTTCATTTGTACCACACTTCCGTGTGCTCCTGAACGCAGCATCACTCATTCACCCCTGACCTGAAACTGACCCGTCCAACGCCCCTCTGACAAAATGTCACCGCCCTGTACATCTCTCTGTCCTTGTGACGTTCAACAGGATGTACACACACAAAGTACACACAGAGTACACGCAAAGTACACACAAAGTACACGCAAAGTACACACACACTCACGGACCTGAGGGGCAGGAAGCTAGCAGAGGAGCTCGTGTTTGCATGTTGCGATCTGATAAGACTCGTCCTGCTGTGATACAATCTAATACCCTGATGGCTGTGCACACACACACACACACACACACACACACACACACACAAAATGTAATGTATCACAGTTCCTCTCATCATTCTATATTACGTATCTCCCGTCTCTCCATCTACCTCTACCTGTCTATCTCTCTCTCTTCCCCTTGGCACGCTGACTCCGTTACCCCGTTACCGTGACAACCGTGTGCCGTGGGAGGGACCGGAAGCCAATTCAACGAGCGAAAATCATCCATTTTAAACGCGTTTATCTCTTTCATCCCCGGTTTGAATGACTCATCATTTAGAGAAGTTTCATTTCAAGCCGTTTTAATCTCAACACGGCGATTAACCTGTCTTGTAGTCAGGCCCGCCGGCGGGCCGTTTTGCAGTAGTTTCGCATTCATTCCGTTTACTCGCATATTATTTTTGTGTGTCTGAGTCATATTACACATCATTTGAAAGCTACGAGTCTCGCGAATCCAAAAAGTATGCCGTTTTATGCTCACGGAAAACACATCAAAAGCAAACACAGCATGTGTGCAAGGAGTGCACAGAAAAATAACAACAACATGACAGGAGTTCCCTACCTTTCGAGCTGTCTGAAAGTCCAAAAACGACATGAAGCTTGCTAATCCTTATATCCAGAGAAAGGTAAGAGTCCAACGAACAAAAGTAGCCACTTCGTTTAGTCCCACGAGCCCGCGATCTCCGGTAATCATCCATAACACGCCATGTGTTTACTTTGCAAGTCTCTGTACAAGATATTGTTTTTGTTTGTTTACCGCTTTGTACCGCTTTACGACGGAGCGGCATCTATCGATGTTGTATATTTCCGTGTTCGTTAGACGCTTCCGGACAAAACAAGCCCTCTCCCGTGATTCTACGATCCGAATTGGCTGATCAATCTGTCCATCAAGCCACCCAGTGCTTCACTGGCTCTCGGCAAGTGAATCTGACCAACCGTGCGTCATCGTCATCTACAACGAGCCAGTGGCGGAGGAGTAAATTTCTGACTGACAGGTCTTATAGCCAATGAGCTTACGATTCCAACGATGTATTACAAGGGAGGCGGCGGCTTGAGGGTGGGACTCACGGCGACTGCGTAACAGAAACTTTCATTTGTGGACTTTGCCAGTTACGCACGGAGTCTCACGCGCGCATCACAGAACGCTGCTTTTTACTATTGTTTTTGATTGTTTTGAGCATTTTACAATGCCTAAAGCAAAAGGAAAGACTCGGTTTTCATTGGAAGACGCCTTACAGTTTGTCACCCGGGAGAGTGACACGGAGTTATCAGAAGATGAATCTGCTGGGAGCGTCTGCAGCATTGATTCAGCAGAGGAGGACATGTTTGACCAGGGACTAGATGCTTTGCTAGATCGGTGAGTATCTAAAAACGTTTTCAAAATGTTATATATATATTATATATTATATATATTAGTATGGCAGGTGGCAGGGGCAGGAGTATACAGTACATGTACAGTATATGTGATGAATACAAAGGTGATGTTATTCAATTATCATAGCTTGGTACTTACTTTCATGATGTGGATTTATAAAATTCAGTAATATGATTTATATATTACTATAAACTATCGATTTGCCAATATATACCTCAATCAGAGGGTCAGTAATATAATAATAATAATAATAATAATAATAATATAGCTAATGATTGTTTCCTATGATCTTTTACATGTGCCGTGGATCAGCCCTTCATCAGATGAGGACTGGGAGCCAGAGACCACCACACCACTGAGGAAGCGTAGCCGTTCTTCAAGGGCCACCACCTCCCCCGCTGAAGAGCCCTCCACCTCCACAACACCTCAAACCCCCGCTGCTGCTGCTGTTTCAAAGGCCTCCTCAACTGCTGCCAGAGGTGTGAAGGGAAGATCTGCTGCCAGAGGTGTGAAGGGAAGATCACAGAGAGGAAGGGGGTGCAGGGGAAGAGGGAGCAGACAACACACTGCTTCCACCAGCGGCTCTGAGGACAGATGGCATGATGCCAGTGAGGAGGATATTGAGCCACCACAGCCAGTCTTCAGGCCTGCCAGAGCACCAGGACCACAGGTGTCTTCCACTGCATCCTACAGTGCTATGCAGTTGTTTCAGCTCTTCATGTCCTCCACAATACTGAAAACAATTGTGACCCACTCCAATGCCTATGGTTCAAAGAAACAGGAGGGGAAAGCAAGGGCATGGCATTGGATCACAATACAAGACATGTACTCCTTTCTGGCACTGGTGATTTATATGGGTATTACCACATGTCACTCGTTTACAGACTACTGGAGGAGGTCCAAGCTGTACAGCCTGCCATTTCCCACCAATGTCATGTCGTGCAGGAGATTCATAGCCATCACTTACGCTCTCCATCTCAGTGATCCAAAGGTGGATGCTGAGAATGACAAGAAGAGAGGAACAGCAGCCTTTGACCGGTTAGGTAAAATCAAGCCAATGTATGACAGCATTAGGGAAGCCTGCTTGGCTAATTTTTTTATTATATTATATATATTGAAATGTGTTACTTGTTCACCTGTGCTCTTTATGACCAAATACAGCATTTCAAAGAAGTTATTTGGTTTGACTGTTCTTCTACCTAAATGGTTATGTTTGGTATGTTTTTCAGTCACATAACATTCATTTGGATAATGATAAGCACATTCGGCCACTTTTGGAGAGGTTTTGAGTCACCTGAGAAATCCCCAAAAAAAAAAAAAAAAAAAAATGTTATTTTTATTAGTAGTTGTGATAGTATTGGTGAAATAAACAAAAAAAGTACAATTATATACCCAAAAATACCCATAATTTCATATGGCACAATTTGGCACAATTTGGCACACTTTGTGCCAATGCAACTCCGCCTGGACATTGCCCTACAAAAACCACTGCCAAACACTCATTTTTGGGTGTCTTTTTATCTACTTTCTAGCAGTTTTTGGTCAGGCTTGTGTCTGTGGCTTCATTCAACTTTTAGGCCTCAATATAAGAGCCACAGCTCACTTGTTTCATTCAAAAAGAGAAAAAAATTTAGGCGAGGCAAAAAATTGCAATTGTGTGTGTGTGTGTGTGTGTCTCACTGAAAGTGCCGTCGTTGTACATTCAGTGTGTGAGGAGTGACCTTTGACCCAAAGCTTCACCCTTCAGCCCCACTGATATCAGATAAATCACAATAATTCTGGGTCAAACATCCGAGACTTTTCTGCAGAATCCTTGTTCCTGATCCGGTTCCAGGACCGTTTTTTTTTTGTTTTTTTCCTGTTGTACTTACTAAAGTTAGAACACAGCGTTCTATAAATAAAACGGATATTTGAAGTCCCTGATGATGATTGGCTGAGTCGCGTCTTAAAAATAAACACACCGCTGTGACCTCATTACACCAGATAAATGTTAATAATCACCCGGATCTCTGAAGTCGAGCTGAAACGGCGTTTCAGGATTATCTAGTCTCCGTTTCGCAGCGTCTTTCCGAGTGAAACAGGAAGTCGTCCTGCTGAATGTCGCTGAAGAACTACTTTGTCTGGCGGAAGAACAAAAACAACTGCTGCTGTCATACTGGGCTTGTGTGTTTTTGTGGCTCCTGTGATCAAACGTAATGTGATAATTAGGATGTAATCTCGTGCATCCTCTAGGAAAACATCGAATTCACGGGGTAATGTTTGTTTCTAATTGTCTAACAAATCAAATTCCCAATGTTTAAAGCTTAACATCGCGACGCGTTTCAACAGGAAACGCATCACAATAAAGACGTGATCTTCTTTATAATGTAAAAAAAGATCACCTGATCTGCTGTTGTGTGTACATCCAATCATTTCTCACTTTGCACCAATTTGTTTCCCATTTCCTGTGTTGTTCACTAACAGCGACTTCACACAGAGGAGTTCATTTGTACCACACTTCCGTGTGCTCCTGAACGCAGCATCACTCATTCACCCCTGACCTGAAACTGACCCGTCCAACGCCCCTCTGACAAAATGTCACCGCCCTGTACACACAGAGTACACGCAAAGTACACGCAAAGTACACACACACTCACGGACCTGAGGGGCAGGAAGCTAGCAGAGGAGCTCGTGTTTGCATGTTGCGATCTGATAAGACTCGTCCTGCTGTGATACAATCTAATACCCTGATGGCTGTGCACACACACACACACACACACACACACACACACACACACACACACACACACACACACACACACACACACACACACACACACAAAATGTAATGTATCACAGTTCCTCTCATCATTCTATATTACGTATCTCCCGTCTCTCCATCTACCTCTACCTGTCTATCTCTCTCTCTTCCCCTTGGCACGCTGACTCCGTTACCCCGTTACCGTGACAACCGTGTGCCGTGGGAGGGACCGGAAGCCAATTCAACGAGCGAAAATCATCCATTTTAAACGCGTTTATCTCTTTCATCCCCGGTTTGAATGACTCATCATTTAGAGAAGTTTCATTTCAAGCTGTTTTAATCTCAACACGGCGATTAAGATTTAGACTATTCCGACAAACATCGTGATCGGGCGTTAATCACGTTTATTTTCCTGCATCACAAAGCCAAAAAAAAAAAAGAATATTTTCCCTCTGCAGCGAAACCCAGATTAAATGTGACAAAAACAAATCTGATGTGATCAACAATGGAGTAAAGAGAAAATAAATCACGCTGACGTTCAACACAAACAAAACCCGACCGTTGTGATAATTTGCCGAGGAAAAAGACGCAAATACACACACCCGGTAAAACATTTTAACTATCCCTGCATTTAACTAACCGACAAGCAAAAAACCGCCAAAATCTTTGGTGACCTTTGACCCGAGCAGTTATATAATGACTAATCAGAGGCTTTAAATGGGCAAACTGGGCACGAACCGTTAAACACGTTATTCCCATTAAGGTAATGAGTTTCAGGTGTCGACGGGACTGAGGTAATCAGATTTACAGATAAAACGGCTGAACACGTGAACACACCGCTCAGACCGTCGAACAGACCGCCGGCCTCCACAGAGGAACAGGAAACCGTTTACAACCGGATCCAAGGACGTTTCATTCCCTGCATCGCGTTGACCCGCCCAGGGTTCCTACACCTTCTCCAAAGTCAAATTCAAGCACTTTTCAAGCATTTCAAGGTGCATTTCCATGCTTTTCCAGCCCCTTCCAGCTGTGGTAAACTCCATATTTGTATCAATCCAATGGTCAGTATTCAGTCTACTTATTATGTCACTTGTTCATCACATTAAATGAGATGTTATTGTCCTCTAAACAACCAACATGATGTTTGGAGACAGCTTTTTACAGAAGGACCACAAATGAAAGGAAAACTAATTCCACTAACAGATCCACAGAAATATAATCACCAACTATTTTCATCATCTGTTCATCATCAAAAGTCATTTTTCATAAAGAAATGTCAGAAAATGTTGTTTTCAGTCCCTCAAATATGGAGATCTTCTTTTCTCTGTCCTATCATAGATGTCATCACATACAACACACATTTCAAGACCTTTATTCTGAATCCAAGCGCTTTTCAAACCTTGAAAACACCACATTAGATTCAAGTGTTTTCAAGGATTTCCAGCACCGTACCAACCCTGCCCACCATTGTATTTACTCCTCGTTCTCTTCCTTTGTTCCTCTCTTTGATGTTTTCTCGCTTTCTATTGTGACATTTTGGGTTTAAAAAAAAAGATAATTCTTGAACTACAGATAAATCCCTCGAAAAACACCCAAACCAACAATGAATGTTTCCCACTATTACAAAGCCACATTGTTGTCATACAAAAATGTCCCTTTATTACCAACGAACACAAACACAAGCCCACACGCACCGTCCTGCTGCCACAGATTACTCACCGGGGCACCGAGTGTGGATTAACCCACACTGGAAATAGTCCTGAATGCACCACAGCACCGAGAGACAGACTAACACTTGGTTTTGTTTTTTTAAAGCCTCATTATCGTACAGAAAAAAAGGTATAAAGACAAAAAGTCAGTAGCACCAATTGCTCTATGAATTGCAAATATAATATTTGTCAATTTCAGCTGAACTACATCTCCTGTGTCACCACCGGCCGTTAGCTTGTCTCGTTAGCTAACTAGATAACTTAGCTACGTTCCATCACTAATGTAACGTCTTTCTAGTATTTTCACAGTCCGATGCTACTAGTTCTACTACAAACAAAATGCAACTTTATCACATACAAATCTATCTTTTAAATTGATAAACATCGTGTGCAATTCTAACGGTCTCTCGCCGTTGACTAGCGTAAATAGTTTTTCCGAAATAAATGTTTAAAAAAAAAAAACAGGGAAAAGCGTGCTTTTTATATTGAGACCAAAACTCGAACATTGAGCGCTTTAAAGCTGAACGCAGATGAAGCCATCCTGGTCTTAAAAAGGTATGATATAATAGATAATTATAATTTTATTTGTATTATTATTATTTATTTTATTCTCATTTTTATTTTAAAGAAAAAGAAAATGATCTTTATATGTTGTACTGTATAATGTACTTTCGTGTCTGAATTATTTCAGATTTGAATGAAAAAAAAGTGAAGCCAACACTAAAGTGCCTTAAATCTGCACTCTTTCTCACAGCCATCAGGGGTCGCCTCCTCTGAAAACCACTTCTTATATCGTCGTATATAGTCTTATTATTATTATATATTCTCTGTAAATGATGCAGACGGACTAGAAAAAAGGACTTGGATGGAGACGGCAAACGGATCCAAACGGATCCAAACGGATCCAAACAGATCCCAGCAGATCCCAGCAGCCCGCATGCTCCAGTTTTCGTATTTCCAGCACATCAAGGTCTCAGCTCGTGCTCATTATAAAAAGCGAGTCTGACATGCTAACATGCGGCGACTCCCCAGGGGAAGATGAATGTGCAGGTAAACGTGTTTCTTTTCCCCCAGACGAGACCAAGAGCACAAGTTTTCCCACAATCCTCGAGGCTGAGAAACGAGCTGAGCTTTCTGGTCTGGAAGTCATTCTGCTGCCGACACTCTCCTCCAGAGAGTGAGTGAGTGTGTGTGTGTGTGTGTGTGTGTGTGTACATAAGCCCAGTTGTGGTCTGGTGGAGTCATCAGTTTCCCCGTTGGTGTGTTAATTTAATGACCAGCCCTCCACACAACCATGGGTCAATATAAATCAATACAAAGGCTGCAAGGAGAGTGTGTGATTTAATATATGGGCACCTTGGTAATAGGATACACACACACACACACACGCAGACACACACACACACACACACACACACACCTAATGCAACAGAAGCAGATGGGCCAACATTATAAATAGAGCCGTGAGGCGGCAGCCACCTAGCTGCTGCTCTATTTACTCACACTAAGTTGTTCACGTTGTGTTTTTTCTCCTATTTTTAATTCCAGTATTTAATCCCCTGATTATTTCACATGCAGCGGCAGAACGGGACGATAATGAGATAATGAGGCCAACTGGGTTATATTTTAAGACAAACATCATGACCTCTGCCTATCATGTCTGATGATCCAATCACAGCTAAGCCTGGGGAGGGCCAAGTACAGAGACGCCCTTGAGCAAGGCACTGAACCCCCCCAAAAAGTGTATAGCTAACACTAGGAAGAGTTACATGCAGAGGCTAATATCACCGTGTGGACACCTGTGACAAAACAGCAAATGACACCAGACAGACATCTGTGTCGTGATTTAAAGAGTCGGCAAGAAAGCAGGAAATTAGTCCTACATAACGATCGGTGGCCAACCAATCAATCAGAGGACCCTGAATGAGTGATCTGTGACGAGATCTGTAAGTGATCATTGTGGATAAGAAAACAGGAGCATGGTGCGGGTTTAGATTTTTGATATTACAGCAAAGAAACATTACTAAAAAAAGATGAGACGTTTATTTGTATAGAAAGTAGAAAAAGCAGAAACGTCTACAACAACCGTGGGTGGAGACGCTGCAACAAAGACAGCATCACAGACACACACAGACACACACACAGCATGTTATTTTTGGTAAGGCTAAGTGACGACACGAGGGAGACGAGGATGGAGAGAGGCGATAATGATGAGAGGAAGAGGACGGAGGGAGAGTCCAGAGAGCAGAGGGGTGAGGAGAGCTTAACACTGGAATGGTTCGAGGATGAAGAGGAGGGAGAGGATGAAGAGGATAAAGAGAGGAAGATGAAAAGGAAGGAGACAAAGAGGAGGGGAGGGAGTCAGCACCTCGTGTTGTACAACATGGCTGACAAAACGCCCTCCAGAGACCTTCATCAAAGCCTCTGCATCATCAGAAACAGTGTCTGCGTGTGCGTGTGTGTGTGTGTGTGTGTGTTAAGCCTGCAGCAAGGTGCTCGTGGAGGTCAGTGGCTCGCAGAAGGACTTGTGTTTAACAGCAGGACTTCCACCCGTTTCCATTAAAGACGACTGTTCAGCTGCTTTTAAAGGACCATTCCACTTTTCTTGTTCAGTTTCTTTCCTACATTCGGAGCTCCCTTTAAGTGAGACTCCGGACTTTTTAACCCAGCATTGTGCTCTCGGCCTCGTGCCTAGAACGAAGTCAAACATTGTCCCCCCCCAAAAAAACGCTGACAATCACATTTCTTGAATTCAAACCAATTCTCTAAGTTTCTGCGGTCGTTATAAGGCTCCAAAAAATCAGAGCCCCCCCCCCCCCCCCTGATTAAAAAAAGGATGCCAGCTGCAGCCGCAAAACTGTACGCAGTGTTTATCTCAGCATGGGGAACAAAAAACACATGTATCCCGACGTGTCAGAAGCCAGAAACTCTCACCAGGAAATAAAAATGTGGAAATGAGCAGAAACATCCAGAAACAAAAAAGAGGTTTAGTATAAAAGACGTGTTCACTCGACAGAATCCAAATTTAGAAGCAAAAACTTCCAACGTGACGCTGATCGGAGAGAACTGCAGTCGCAGCAGGAAACCAGGTGACACGTCACTCCTGATTGGCTGAGACAACGACAACGGCGGTGAGCCGGGACTGCAGTCTTGTTAGCAGCGACAGACGGAGGAAGCGTGGAGTCGAAGGCTGTCAGAGATTATTTAATATTTCAGTTTCACGTAGCTGAGTGTCGAAAAAAAAGAGGATCAATTTGATTCTCGAACTGTCCAAAAACTGCTTCCCGGAAGGTTCTCCATACTGCGTACAGTGGATATTTTAATCTTGAAGCTTTAAGCATGAATATTAATATTAATTTGTATCACCCATGTAAACAGTACGCTTGAAATAAGGAATGTTTTTAGGAATAAGGTTAAAATAAATTCTGAATATGTGGTGCTCGTAGAAGGTTAAATGAAACAACTCTTCTGTTAGAGTCTCGATAAAAGTTGCAATTTAAAATGAAGCGATAGGAAAATGCTCGTCACCGATTGGCTGGGAGGTGTCATAGTCCTCAAACAGGAAGTTCAAGCTGTCGTATCTCTGTGGTTTATACATTGCAGACGATGATTGCAGAGAATCTATTTGTCTAATGAGAATATTTGAGATTCTCTCGGCCGAGACGATCGGTTTCTAATGTTTTTTTTGTTTTTTTGCTGTCTGGCGGACGGCCAACGATGTAATCCAAGGTGCCCTGAATGAAAAAGCTGGTCGGAAGGAGAAGGACACTGTGATTTATCTCACGCTCCACTTCACGTATTATCTCCTCGATGCTCACATTGATGTCCAAACGTGCTCGCTTCTTCTTCATGTTCACTTTGCTTTCACGTGTTCGCCGGCGGCGGGAAACAGAGAGAGAGAAGGGCAACATAAGGGCTTTTCAAGGCAAACTAATGGACGACCGGACTGCTCAAATACAGCCACAGGACACACACTCTCTCTCTCCCACATACACACATCCAAACACACACACATTTACACACAAGCCCCATTAGACCAGATGACTGCCTCGGAGCCAGGTGGCATCACACTCGCCTCTATCTCACCCTTTTTATTTTTTCCACTCTCTCTCTCGTCCCCCTAAGACACACACACACACACGATGCATCCCCAGCCTGATGTCGCCGCCGGCCCGGCTCAAACCGGCCTCGTCTGTCCCCAATAATACTCTGCTGCACAAACACCCGCTAGGGGCCAGAACCAATCGCCCTGATCTAATCCTCGCACGGCCCCCTCACTTTAAGCAACATAAAGAGAGAGAGAGAGTGTGTCTGTAATATATCAGCTCAAGTTGCTTTCATAACGGCAACTCTCATCTTCTTCCCCCTCGTTCAAACCACGGAAGAAAACGTTCATCAGAGCCGTCGATGAGCGATTAATACGGTGAAAATGTCAAGATGGGATTTTAATGTACAATAGAGGAATATGAAAATAGAAGAAACAGCTGTTTTAAGGTGGAAGGGATGTACAGGTTTTTAAGGTGGAAGGGATGTACGGGTTTTTAAAGGTGGAAGGGATGTACGGGTTTTTACGGTGGAAGGGATGTACGGGTTTTTAAGGTAGAAGGGATGTACGGGTTTTAAAGGTGGAAGGGATGTACGGGTTTTAAAGGTGGAAGGGAAGTACGGGTTTTTAAGGTGGAAGGGATGTACGGGTTTTAAAGGTGGAAGGGATTTACTGGTTTTTAAGGTGGAAGGGATTTACTGGTTTTTAAGGTGGAAGGGATGTACGGGTTTTTAAGGTGGAAGGGATTTACAGGTTTTTAAGGTGGAAGGGATTTACAGATTTTTAAGGTGGAAGGGATGTACGGGTTTTTAAAGGTGGAAGGGATGTACGGGTTTTTAAGGTGGAAGGGATGTACGGGTTTTTAAGGTGGAAGGGACGTACGGGTTTTTAAGGTGGAAGGGACGTACGGGTTTTTAAGGTGGAAGGGACGTACGGGTTTTTAAGGTGGAAGGGACGTACGGGTTTTTAAGGTGGAAGGGACGTACGGGTTTTTAAGGTGGAAGGGATGTACGGGTTTTTAAGGTGGAAGGGATGTACAGGTTTTTAAGGTGGAAGGGATGTACGGGTTAATAGACGATTCAACGCTGATAATCATCGCAAAGAGTAAGAAATAACCAAAACATTTAGGATCTATTAACAGAACGTTTCCATCTGTAGATTATCTTCCATGGATTGACTTCTCTATGATTTTGTAGTTATTATAGCAGATTTTTCTGTTTCCATTCAGACAACTTAACGAGCATAAAACAAAGAAGGCCATTCGTACCTGTAGAACTTTGATCATAGTACTGTTGTACTTAAGGTGTCCTTGCTGAACAGCTGCTACTTTACTCAGATGAGACCTGTTTCTACTTTTTCACTCTGCTTTCTTTCTTTTGACAAATGTACTAAAAAGCATCTGCTAAATGCCCGAAATGTAAATGTGACGATAAACTCGATCAAGTCCACCTTTTATGATCACAATCTCCCGGCGGTTGACGAGTCTTGGAAAAAAAAAACCGCTTTCCAAAGCAAAACAGCAGCTCAGAATGGAGAGAAAGAAAAATATATATAATATTCTACATTTAACCAGACTATTGTGAAAGTTAAGGGAAGACACGAGAAGAATAAACACAACCTAAAGAAGTAGAGAGAGAGTATAGAGAGGGTGAGCGAGGGAGGCAGAGAGAGCAGTGCCCAGAAGGAGAGAGAGAGAGAGAGAGAGAGAGAGATGAAAGAGGTTAGAAACCCTGCTTCACCTATTCACCAGGAGAGGGGGGGGGGGGGTAATGGAGGGGTGGCTGCTCAAATATTCAGCCACAGGCAACACACACACACTCTCTCTCTCTCTCTCTCTCTCTCTCTCTCTCACACACACACACACACACACACACACTTTCCAATCTTGGTGTCTCGGAGTCGGTGACCAGGAAATCCACAGGGAAGAGATTAAGACCGCAGGCCAGGCAGCAGGATGTAGTGTGTGTGTGTGTGTGTGTGTGTGTTTAAAATGAAAAGAAATGTGAATTAAAAACTGCGTATGAGGTTCTATTTCAAAAGGAAAAGCTGAAACCAAAAACGTTGAGAGGATAAAGTAAGGTTGTTACGGTGCAACACACACACACACACACACACACACACACACACACACACACACACACACACACACACACACACACACACACACACACACACACACACACACACACACACCTCAGCTGCTGGTTTATTACGTGCGGTGTAAAACCCAGCCGAGCGCGAGCCTCCCGTTGGTGATTCATCGCTACCTGGAAGTGTGAGAAACGTGTCTGCGGCCGGCCGTGATTCAGCTTCACTTCACTTAATCGCTGCCGTAAAACACAAACAATAAACGAGGTCAAAGGCTCGCCAAAGTGGGTTCATCAGAAGAGTTTTATTTCCCCACAGAGCAGCGGGGAGTTAACCCGTTAATCACCGCAAACAAAACACCTGCCGACGCCGAAGGAGAAACGCCGGTGACTCAGAGGTGGAGATGTGTGACTCAGCGACTTCCTGGTTGAGTGGAGGAACGCTTTCTGTGTGAAAGTCAGGACAAAATCAAGACTTTTCCCCATCAAGAAGGCGTTTAGCAGCGTTCCCTGCTCTTCTTTAAATTAAGAAATACTCGGATACAGTTCTGACATCTCCCAGACATTTCCATGCTTTTATAGCACCTTCCAGCTGTGGTAAACTCCATATTTGTAACGATCCAATCCTCATTATTCAGTGTACTTATTATTGCACTTGTTCATCACATTAAATGAGATGTTTTTGTCCTCTAAACAACCAACATGATTTGGTTTGGAGACTATTCTACAACGAGGTACAAATCCGTGGAATCATCAATACTTTCTGAGCGGAATTTTGTTTTTACTCCGAAAAACGATTTCATCAAAAGTGCCTCAAAACATCCGTAAACACAAACACAAGCAACCTCTTTGTTGCATGTTAAAACTAATTAATGTGGGAAAAAAAGGCTTTAATAAACAATAAAACAACGTAATTGGCCCAAATATAATATAATATTATTAAATAACTATGACGTTGATGCCCTTTCATCCTCAAACGTTGTCAAAATCAAAATATTCCACGTATAAAAACAGTTCAAATGTAACCGTTTTCGTTTTTATTGCTTTTATTGACTTTATTGATCGGTTACTCCCACCAATATCTAGCAACACACAGCTGTGCAATTCAGCCCTCCATCATAGAGCTCTCGGAAAAACTAATTTCCTTTTAGAATTTAGAATTATTCCTCGTAAAGTACGAACATATCAGCGAACGAGGTCCCGATAGTTCGCAGCGTTTCTACCCAGAAGGCCTCAGACAGCCAGACCAGTCCAATCAGACACTCTGACCATCAAACAGGAAGTTTCCATTGGACATGACGTCAGTGTGGCTGCCAGCAGAAAAACAACACACACACACATCACAACACACACAGCCTGGAGAGAGTGTAGGGAGGATGGGGGAGGCAGCAGCCAATCAATTCTCAACTTGAACTCTCACTTGGGTGTGATCTCTCCTCCCGCCGGCTGCAGGCGGAGATGTGATTGACAGGAGGAGAACATCCAGATTATGTCGTGTTTTTAATCGCCCTTATATCATTTACCAAACGCTCTCGGCCCAACCTCAACCACTACATCCCCCAACTACACATCTATGAATAATTTCTTTATTAAATCTAGTTCACTTCGGTGGAAATCCGCCCTGTTCCACTGCGGAGTCGGCGTTGGGGATCTGGACTTCAAAGCGGGATGAAAATAGGAAATAATCAGCTTTGTGTGAAGGCTGGTTGACACGGCTGCTGAATTATTCTCCGGCGGAGGGAAAGAACGTTAAAAAAGCAGTCTGCTGGGGGTTTCCCTGCCGGCCCGCCAGGGGCAGCGTTAGAGCACGGCGAGCAAAACAACGGCACTAATGATGAGTTAGAGATTCAGGCTGGTATGATGATTACTGACTCGGTGATCCACAATATTGTCCTCATAAATCGTCAAAAATAGGCTTAAAAATCTTCTTTTTTTTTTAAGTCAGCAAAATTTACTGGAATACCTTTCAAGACACTTATTTAAATCAAATAAAGCACAACATTTTTTAGTAAAGATCATCTGGGACAAATTTTTAAAAAAAGTATGAATACAATTTAAATTTGCTTTTTCAATTCCCTCTGGTGACAATATTCAAGATTATATTTACATATTATATATCGCCCGTAATCATCAAGTAAAACTACACTGTTTAATTAGATTATCAGGGGTGTTTGATGAAGAATTGATAAGACAAATCTGGAACAAGCAGGGTATTAAAAGTAAAACGATACACTGACATAGTTAGGTTGAAAATGAAACTTTGCTTCAGGTTTGTTTTATTCAGTCAAACAGCCGATGGAGGCTGCTCTCCCCCCTCCCCCCCCCTCCCTCCCCCCTCCTCACATTAGACTAAGTGCTGGGAGAGATAACAACCAATGGGACTTCCAAATGCATCAACATCAAAAAGCCATTTAATCATTGCTCTTCCTCTCTCTCCTCTTTCTCCGGTCTTCATGCCAAAAACCATCCCACGTCTCCGGGGAGGAGGAAACATTTAATAAAACTTCTCTAATTGAGTTCAGCAGCAGGAAAGCCACGTGGCCTCGCCGCCTCCGCGCTGTCGAAGCAGCAGGGACACCTCTCGGAGACCCGGGTCCTCGAAAGACGTAACAAAGACCTGATCCTGGTACTCCAGTGTTTGTAGTTTAAGTCTGTAAGACTCGATAATGCGTTTTCCATCGATTACGGATACAAATAAGAGGAAAATAGTGTAAACCGGCTGCAGATCCGGGGCTAATCTGAGGGCTAAGCCAAACCTTCAGTTGGCGTGCCAGAAGGGGTGTGAGGATTACCTTCTTTGACTTTTTGAATGCAGCTCGAGCTCAAAGTGAGGGAGGTGGATCAACTCGATCCCCTTCTGGATCAGGGACTACGGAACGGGGAAATGTGTTTCTGAGACGGTGGGACCTAATTAAGGCCTTCAGTGACTGGACCACCTCCGAGAACAATATGGCGGTGGTCTGCAGGTCTAAACCCCCTGGATCAAAGGCTGGACTGGTCTACTGTTTGGATCAGAGCCGCCTCGGGGTCTTCGTGAAATGTGTTCAATCAGTCGTTGGTGGTGAGCATGTTCAAGCTTCACATTGGCACTTACAGTCTGGACACATGGTGGTGGAAACGGGGGGCACACGGGCTTCAGGTCCAGGCCTCAACAATGTCAGTACCACCTCCTGCAGCAGGGAGGCTGATCTGGTTCCAGGAAGTCCTCCATCCCCACAGCCATCAGGGTCTAGAGCCCCTCTTCTAATGGTAGAAACTCCATCGAGCTGGTGCAATAGTGCTTTTATATTGCCTGCCTTTTTATCTATCGTTCCTTTAAGAGTTTCAGGGACGGCCGGGGGTTTAAAACAGAGTCACATTTTACCGATATTATATTCACTTAGAGTCGCAACAAAAAGAATGTGAAGTTTCACCGATGCTAGATTAAAATATATGCAGCACTGAACTGGTGCAGACTGGAGCTGGGGGGCGTGTGTGTGTGTGTGTGTGTGTGTGTGCTTTAGCCATTTTAAAATACCACAATGTCAGCATTTTTCGGGGTGAACAAAGAGCAGTTTGGAGGAAAACAAGCCTTGCATTTACCGCTTTCACCTATTTTATGAAGCGTTTTACCATCGAGACGAACAGAGCAGGAGAATTGTTGTTTTCCATCTGAAGCACAGACGCCGTTTTATTTGGTTTTTGAAATCATTTTTTTTTCTTCTTAAAAAGCTGGTGTGTTCATTGATGCAGTGACTCGACACCGCTCACTAAAAAGGCAACATGGCTGGCATATAAAATGTGAAGAATTCGCATCAGCGAGCACTCAAATTTAATTATACACTCCTGTGCTGTATATTAATTAAAGGCTTTTCAGAAGGTTTAAACGGTGAAATTACGATTTTAGCACTAAAAAGCAAAAACATAATTGTTTTTTTCTCCGCGTCTCCTTCCAAGATCGTTGGACGGTCTGGCTTCGTGTTAACGGGGAAGACGCCGCCGCGTTCACCTCGTTAAAGCTTTCATCTTTCAAAAAGCTACAACTGTGAGAGTTCAGTCTTCATACGGAGGAAGGTTGGCGAGTGCGTGGGCAGGAAACTTTGGAGAAGTACCTCGTGTCACCTTCGCTACGCTTACTATTCAGTCTCATCTTTTTTTTTATTATTATTTCATCTTCCATTCCTCTGCAGCACTTCCCTCTCGGGAGTTTTATCAGGTCTCTGAACCCTTCGTCTCCCTCACACTGGATGCAAGTAGAAATTGAAGGTTTTTTTCCTGCCGTTGAGCTCACGGATAACAGCGAGAGCTTAATGCTGAAAATGTAGAGAGTAGAGATTTGTGCTCCCGACCTTGTACAGTTGGGTAAAAACACCGTGGCCGTCTAAAAGCCTGATCCCCCCCCCAGCAGAAATGTACGGTCATGACCTTATCGCTGCACTGTAAAGGCCACACACACACACTCGGATCACTAAAAGAGAGATATCAAGGGCTGAGGCTCCTTTAGGGAGAATCACTTTGACTGGCTCACATTCACGTTTCTCTAAGAGATGTGCGTATGAGGGAGGATAGAGCTGGAAATATTTATATATAAACGCTGGAATCTCCTTCAACAAATTCAAGGACGTTGTTTCCACATTGTTTCTGAGGAGAGACAATAACACATTATGAATGTGTATCCTGGTTCATACCTCCCCATCCCGCTCAGACACACAGCCAAACCGTGTTGACAAATCCGGATGCTCCGTTTTAATATTATGAAACCGTTATTTATTTGGTAGAAAAACCACAAACCTTCAAGGGGGTTTTGCAAGGCCCCCTGGGAAGCCTACTAGCTGTTTTATAACTAGAATGACTAGAGCGCACTAACAACGCCAACAAACATCATCCTTATTTACCGGCGGCATTTTATCTCAAGTTACACTTCCGCTTCTTTGATGCTGCACGATTAAAACAAAACTCCACACACACAGTCACACACACAGTCTCACACACACACACACACACACACATGTTCTGGTCTGGAACCACAGACACCACAAACAGCCATCATCACCTCTCTGCCTGCGCTCCTCTCGCCTGGCAGCTTATTAAATGTGGTGAAACCAAACCGACGGCAGTCTGGCCTCCCGGAGATCCTCGCCGCTCGCTGCCACCAGAAACACACACACACACACACACACACACACACACAAAACGGAGACTGTACGAAGCTCGTGGATACATATGTTGAATATTTCTACCAACAAATCAGTCTTCTATGATGGTAATTCCAAGTTTGGCTCTTGCAAAAGAACAAGTGAGGTGCATTTCCCACCAAACCCCACCAATTCATCAAGAAGTAATCGGCATATTCATTAACAATGAAAATAATTGAATCCAAATGATTTTCTGATTCATCTATGAATTGTTAAGTCTATAAAATGTCCAGAACTGTCAGCCTCCCGAGCACAAATCCTAAATATATTAAATTGAAAATGAAATAAAATGGAACAAAGTGATTAATCGCCTCAAACAAAAATGCTGGGTTTCATTCAGACAGTAGAGTGCTTTTATTTAAATATAGATGCTGACTGAGGAGCCTTTTTAATAACTTACTTTAAGATGTTTTCTACACTTTTTTTTCATGCAACAAAAGAAAACAAACCTCTCAAACTCAAAGCAGATCATTATTTTCCTTTAACTAATTATAAACTTTGAGTTTCTGTACGTGACACCATGAAACAAATCATTTTCTGGGAGTATTTTCCCAAAAAAGGGAAGAAGCACAGTTAAACCAGGCCACCATCGAGGGGAGGAGGGCGTTGGACTTTCACCTCCAATTAAAGTGACAAGTGCCTGATGTCACAGACGGAGAATTAAAAAAAAAAACCAACAATAACACAATGTAATAGTGATGTTTTAATGGTTCCCATCGGGACCGAGTGTGTCCTCCCACCCTGCTCAGAGGTCAGAGGTCAGGTGGAGCAGCAGCGGCTCTTAGATTTGGCAGACGTTCAGGCTCACATATAAGCGGATATTAGCAGGGTGGATCTCCGCAGGGCTGAAGGGGTTTCTTTCAAACCGCCGAGCGATCGACGCCAACACCCACAATCAGTTACGACTCAGGGTGACCCCGCCCTCCGAGCTAGAAACCAGGACCGGATCCAAACCCCTCCCTAGACCGTGTGCGTCTCCATGTCTGATCTTAAACTGTCTGCATATAAAAACACCTAAAACAACAGTGAATTAATAAAAAAATATTAAAAAAGCACAAAGATGTTCTTGCTGTGACCGGTGAGAAATGATATTCCAGAAAAAGACAAGGGGGGTAGGGGGGTAAAAGCTGTTAATTCCACCCAACAGACCGTCTGGACTTAGAGAGTTTCACAGCACTGGCCATGAAATCTCAAACACACTACCGTCAGCTGGCAGGCGTCCACACACACACACAGCCACACACAGCTACACAACCACACACACACACAGCGCTGGGATTAATCCTAAATTTGGTTGGCAGCCACCGACGGGCTCATGTAGATCCAGCTGAATATCAAAACATATTCGGGGGGGATTTTCAGGACAGGAATTAACAGCCCCAGAACGCCGAGAGCTCAGACACAAACACTAGCTTATAAAACAGACCGGTACGAGGACAGGAAATACCTCCTTTTAATGTACGTGCTATACATTGGCTGCACACGTGGAGGAGGGAGGAGGAGAGAAAGGGGAGGACGGGGATGAGACATGTGTTTTCAGTCTCGTGTTGAAGGGATTTTCATGTCGACAGCTGAGGGGTTCCTGCATTTATTCAGCCGCACTGCGTACGAATACAAAAAAAAAAAACTAGGGCTGTGATACTGGAACAAAATCAGGTTTATCCTGCAATGTAGATGGCAACTTTTCAGCCTGAATGTTTTTTTTAAGGATGAATGCATCACTCTGAGAGCAAAGTTAGGATCCGTAAACAAGTCTAAACTCATTGGATGTGTAGAAATGAATGCAAAATAAAGTCACTGATCCCGAATTGAGCAAACAATAGAGAGAAAAAGTGCTGTAGCCAACTTGCCCCCCCAAAAAACACACAAACACAGCAGCAACAAAACCTCAACAGGAAGCATGAGGTCATCGGATATTTTAGGGAATCTGACCGAGGGAAAAGTTACTTTCAGCAAGAGATTTTGCTCCTCATAGCTCATTCATAAGGCACTAAAACATGGAAAGGAGCAGTGGACCATGTGTAAATACATTATGCAACAAACCAATACAATTTTAATTATGTGTAAAATATTCATTTTGGTGGTCAGAGGAGAAAAAAAGTAACAGTTCGGGTCGTAAAACGGCCGAGGGGGAAGTTTCTGCCTTGATGAGTGGAGCACAAGAGGCTAAAATGATCATCAGGATTACTTTAATCAATATTGAGATCACGATTATTATTTTTTTGAAGAATAACGCATTTTTTTGCATTGCTTTCACTTCCATATTTTGTTACATTCTCCCTAATGTGCAAATCAAAAGACCTATCCTCATTCACAGTCAATCTACAAGTAAAATATATATATTTTTTACATTTTGGTCAACTAAAATATGTTAGTGGATCGTATTAATTTCATTATGGGGAGGCAGAAACGTGTGCAGCCCTGCCACACGATGTGTAAATATGTTATCAGACTGATCCGTGATGACTTCACTGAGGAATCTCTCAAACATTTGGGAACAGCTGCATACCCAGCATGCACTGCATCACCAGTTGGAGCTGCACATGTCCAAACAGGCCGCACGTCTGGTTTTAAAAGCTTTATTTACCCAGAATGCTTTCTGATACACTCGCTGACTTCTACAGTCGGCCAATGGAGCAGTTTCAAGGGAGCGCAAAGCATAGTGAATATGATGCACTTCAGGTTTTCCAACTTAGATTTCAACATTTGGGAGAGACCGAGGTTGCATTATTGATGAATCCGTCAAATACAGTCACAAAGTGACATATTCAAATTGCTCATATTGTGGAATTTATAAGCCAAAACCACAACATATACGATTCACTCTGATATAGAACTACACAGATTTAAGGAACCAGATTTCGCATTTTTCTTACGGGAATCTCATGTTCTCTTCTGACTCCTTGCATTGAATAATTGACGGCATGTTCTTGTGAAATCTCTCCCCTCCCATTCCTATCAGTTGTTGTTATTTTTTTTTTATCTTGCTAATCTTTTAACGTCTTATTTCGCAATTATTGGGAGGCTGTGCTTTGGCAAACGCATCAAATGCCGCGCCAATAAGGAATTTAAAGAAGAGCTGACTTGCATTGACTGGCAGCCGAGGCAGGCTGGATGACAGACCAGACAAAACATGTTTTAGTGACTGATATCAGATCCCGGGGGAAGTGAATCCTCTTAGAATTAAGGTTTGTGTGCTTCCTCAAATCGTCTCCTCCTCCTCCTTTCACGTTTTCCTTATTTGGAAAGACATCAGAGGCATTTTTCATACAGCAAATAACCACAAAGCTTTTGCATATGAGAACAGAGCAGCTGTACCTGGCAGTGAGTTACAAAATACCAGAGAGAGGCTAGCTGCACCTGAACGCCCAGGTAGAAGAAAGAGAGGAAGATAAAAGGGACACAAACACAACGGGAGATGAAGACGAGTGGGACCTGAGAGAGAGGAAGAGGGAGAAACCGCGTGACTCACCTGTGCGCTCGATGTAGTCGACGCATTTGTCGATGAAGAGTGGGATGGGTCGGTCCGGGGTCACCAGGTTCTGCAGGGGAACGCCGAAATAGTTGCTTTCCCAGGTTCTCCGGGTGGGGGGGTACAGAGGCTTGGGGGGCTTGGAAGATTTCGGCTGTGAAGTTGGGAGGGAGAGAATATCAAAAAGGGATGAGATGATAAAAATCAAGGTAGTCGGGGAGGGAAAGAAAGAAAGCAGCGAGGATGGAGGGTGAAAGAAGACATAAAGGAAGGATGGGAGGAGGAAGAGGGATGGAAATGAGTCATAAAGAAAAGGGAAGTAGGGAGGGGTAAAATGAGGAAATTGGTTTGGTAAAACAGGAGAAAAGGGAAGTTAAAAATAAATGAAGAAAACAGAACATTTTCAAGTTTGAAGAAGAGAGAGATCAGGGACAGAAAAAGAGGAAATAATATAAATTTGATGAAGGAAAGAAGAGAGAAATGAGAATAAAAAGACATGAGGGAGAGGAGAGAAGAAGAAGAAGAAGGCAGTTGGGGAATAGATGAGACAGAAAGTTAGTGGGATGAAGGAAGAGGGAGGGAGACAGCAGAGGGAGTTTCATGTGGAGGAAGACGAGAAGAAAAAAAAGAGACAACAGACAAAACAGTTATTCAAGAGCGAAGCCGGGACAAGTAACGAGGTGCCGAGGTGGCTTTGATTTCCCACAGTCCTCTGCTCTTCAAAGTGTTGTCATGCCTACAGCAGAACTCTAATTGGCCGAGGCGGCAAACTAAACACCTTCCATTTTGTACCTTGTGGTTCTCCTTCTTTTTGCCCGCCGCTCCGATTATCAAAGACAGTTTGAATGTTTCCAACAATGGCCCTCATTCATGACGCCCATGTAGCGCCGCCGGCTGTTTCTATACTGATTTGCACACTGTTATCTGATTCGTGCCGGCGTGTGCACGGACTCGTCTGCATGCGAGGAGCGCCGTGTTGCCCAGCGAGTCCAATCGGTTGCAGAGGCTATGAGGTGGGGGGGGAGACGACAAATTGTGCATGTTGCGATTGTTTTGCTTTACACTACTTTTGCTAAAACATGCACACTGCCAAGTGGCTACAAACGCGTTTTAATCGAAATGAGATGTTTGAATTCATTGCAGGTTTATTTCAACAAACTCATTTTTGGATCCGTTTAAATCAGAGGTCTTCAATGTTTTCGTACCAAGGACCCCCAAGGCTTACAAGAGACCCGGTGGAGGGACCCCCTAATACATATTCTCATATAAATGTGTTCCTTATAAAACGCGCCAATAATAATGTTTAGTGCAGCCTATAGTGCCGTGTATAACAGTACTTTGTAACAGTGTATGTACACAATGCTAAGCCATTAAAATAATTGTTGACGGATTCATATTTTTGGAATATCTACATCACGATTTCTCAACAGGCCCTGTGATAGACTGGCGTCCTGTCCAGGGTGTACCCTGCCTTCGCCCAATGACAGCTGGGATCGGCTCCAGCCCCTCCGCGACCCTGAATACTGGATAAGCGGTAGAAAATGGATGGATGGATGGATTTCTCAACATAATATTAAAAATAAGATTGAGATCAAATAATTTCGGGGGACGCCCTGCAGTAACTCCCGGACCCCCTGTTGAAGCTCTATGAAGCTCTAATGTAAATGTATCAGTATTGGCACAGGTGCAGGTGGGTGTACTGAAAGTTAATGTGCACTTTTCACCGCATGTTAAATAGCTTCCCTCGTTTCTACGTGTTTTTCTACACAATAGGCAGCTTAATTGCCGCGTGTATGCACACAATACTTGTCTTGATGGCGGCGGCTATATTAAATGCTCTTGTTCATACATTCGTACGTGGGTGTGCTCGACAGTCGCAGGCGAGCCTTTAGAGAGATATTGTAAAGGATAAGCAGGCGTCTCATCACAGATGAAGCCTCCGCTCTGAGATTACTGCAGACAGAGCCCCGCTGTCTTTAACACTGTGTCTTTTATCTGGCTTGTTTTTAATATATTGCTCGTCTAGGGCCTGTAAGGTGGGGAGGCTCATAAACCTTTTCAGCATCAGGTCACATCAATCAATTATTAACTTATTTTATATTCTCGCTATGAGTCCCAGCCCATTTAAAAACAGAAATCTGCTCCTATCTCACACCCACACACTACTATATATCTGCTCTCATTCAAACTCTTTCATTCTCCGTCTCATATTCAATGCACTGAAGCTCTCTTTCAGTCACTCTCCAAAACAACAAGAAAGCTTTCCCTCTGTGTCTTGGAGGCTTTAACATCTTTGCTGTCTTGCTTTTTTCTGTCTTTTGTTGCTCTATACAAAAATAATTTGAAACTACCCTGTTTGTTAAAGCAGTTGATAAAGCAGACATTAAAACTTTGCAAGAGACGGACAAAACTCCTCACCTTCTTCGGTTCCTTTGGCGTCTTCTTCTTCTTCTTCATCTTCTTGTCCTCCTGCTCGGGGTCCGAGGTGATGGCCGGGTTATCTATCCCACCCTTCCAGGGGTCGGCAGGGGAGAGCAGAGGGTCCTCCTCGCTGCCCCGGTGGGCTCTTCCCTTTTTCTTTTTCTGTGTGGCGGGGCCCGACTCCTCCCCGTCGCTGTCGGATTGGAATCGTCTTTGGTAGGCCTTCGTCTTGCTGAACAGGATTTTAGAACGATGTTTGTATTTTGACGGCCGCCGTCCCGCCTGACCCTTCCTGTCGAATCCGTTCTCTTCCTCCCCTCCTCCGTGGAGGCTGTGCAAACCGCCGAAGGAGTTTCTTATTTTGACCAGACGACTGTGTGTGTCATCGGGCACGGCATATATGTCATCGTTGTGGAAGCCCCTGGACCTTAGCAAGGTGTCCACGGGGTCTGCATAGTTGTCCGACGCCTCCACGTCCTCGCTGTGCGTCATTGGGCCACGCGGCAGCCTGCGGTTGCTTCGCATGCCAGCCTCAATGGTTTTGAGCAGGTTGGGATCCAGCTTCTTGACGTTAGGTTTAGGGAGCAGTGGTTTGGGTCGGACAGGTGGAGGCACTTTGTGGTTGCGTTCATGGTCTCCTACAGGCGTGCTGTGAACCGGGTACTCGTTGCCTTCGAGGTCGATGCGGTACTTGGCCCTCTCGCTGGGCGTGGGGAGGAGCTGAACATCATCACCTATCGGACTGTAAGGTGGGGGGGCCTCGTTGTCGTCATCAGATTCTGGGTAATAGGTGTTGTAGGCCGGGGAGTGGCTATGGGGCGAGGTGGGGAAGACGTCCTCGCTGGCACCTGTGGTGCACTCCCGTGACGAGCTGTCGAACAGGAAGGAGCTCTCGATGTTCGGCTTTTTCTCCAACACTTCGTTGAAAAAGGGCGTGAAGACCTCAGTCTGCCGATGATACTGTGAAAGTGAGTAGAGAGCCGTAAACTTGGCAGCAATCTCTGTGGCAATGTGCTCCCCCTCCGTCATCAACTCCTTGATGGCATCATTTTCAAAGAAGTCCGCCTGACTGTCAGTAATCGCCACCATCTGGACGGGGATCACATCCTGGACCTCAGCCAAGAACGCACGCAGGGTCGCCATGGAAGCCTTGCGTTTGGCAGAGTAGACCAAAATGTAGCCATGGACAAGTTCATCCTTGCGGACGCCGATCGCCGTGTGGTAGGAGAGCACGGTGACCTGGATCCTCCTCCTGCTGTCCCCGATGATCTTGTCCAGGATCAGCGTGTTGCTCTGGCCTGGCTGCCCGGCGCTACAACAATGTGAATCTAGGAACGGCGAGAGGATGAGGTCGACGCTGAAAGGATCCCAGCACATGGCACACATGACTATCCTAAGGTCCGTCTCGGACATGTCTTTGATAGAGGGCAGCGGGGCCAAGACGTCAAAGTTATGCTTCAGCCCCTCCAGCGCTGCTCGGAGACCCTGTTTAATTTGGAACTCTGTGAATTTACGTGGAAAGGCCCCGGCGGGGATGTCGACAAACGTGCACTGCAGCTTGTTGGCCAGCTGTTGACCCTGGTGCCTCAGGATCGGTATGTTTTTGCAAACGCTGTCCCTCTGATTAGCCAGAATTAGAATAAAGGGTAGTGGCTGAGCAAACCTATCTCTCCTACTCTGTGCTATCTCTGCTCGGATCCTGCCTATGCAATCTCCGATACAGTTGAGGGACTCTATGGAGTTGAATACACAAAAACAGCCATGCGGCTTGAAGGTGGTAACCCACGTGTGGCTGAAGAGCAGCGTGGAATTAACGTCTACGGGAAGGAGCTCCAGTTCGTAGATTTTACCGTCCAGCGTGTACTCGTCGTCTGTGGACTGAGCTCGGATCTCATTGGCTAGTTCCTGTGACAGACCCTCCCTTCCCAGGAGGCATAGGTTGATCTTATCGATGTTGGCGCTGTTGTAGTAGAGATTGGAGCGCCCGTGGTCGAGCTGCACCAGCCTGTTTGCCAAAACCTGCTCCACTTTCAGATCCACACAGTTCTGCCCACTCAGGCACGTCTCTTTAGTGGGATGGTAAACAAAGCCAATGTGTTTGAGGAGGAGCGACTCTCTATCTGGGGCAAGTTTCTGCAGCGCTCTGTATCTGGGCTCCTCATTCAGCACGCTGTGAATTTCGCTCATCTTGTCACAGCTGGGGGTGGCGTTCAGATCCAAGTCGTAGAATAGCTCCGCATGTTCAAAAAGCATTTCCTGAAAATCCTCCTTGGCCCTTTCAACTATTTCCTGCTGGTGTCTACAGTAAACATCCCTCCTATCTGATTCTGTGATGTACTTGTAGGCCTCGTCCTCCATGACGAAGCACATGACTTCCTCCCAAGGCTGCCCCGCGCTGATAAAATGAACCCTGTCCAGCGTCTTCTTGAACCTCTCTTTCATCTCCACCCTCCTCTTCTCGGACAGCAAGTGCTGGACGTGGTTGTGGTAAATCCTCTCGCCTTCGTGCGTGTCCAGGAGGTCGAAGGGTATCCTGCGGTCGCTGATGTCGATGTGGTCTGTCTCGTCCCACGGCGTATGTTCCAGAACCACAAACCAGTACTGGAAATCAGGCCGGTTTCGGATCACAGTTTGCGCCTCGGGCCACGAGAGGTGTTCAACCTCCTCCAGGTTATTGAGGAGGTTGTTAAGGGTTTTCGGTAGCGTCGTCAGATACTCCTCCCTCCTCCTCTTGATGTGCTCCTGCTTCAGTTGTGCAATGTGCTTTGTGAACGTGTTGCGTGCTTTCCTGGAGCCCTCCATGGTGATGTACTCGTCATACTCCAGTTGGCCCTTCAGATTATTGACCACCGTTTTCCACGTGGTGTGGTAGTCTCTCACCGTGTGCACTATCAATTTCTCAAATTTATCGGTTACTGAGGCCACGAGTTGCCGCTGGATTTTATACGCCTCCAGGTATGGCACAGTCTTTGGCTTCCCCCTTGTTTTATCCAGCTGCTGGATGAGGGCGTTGAAGCAGAGCTCTGCGTTGACGTTGCAGCGCGCCGACGTCTCAATAAGCAGCAGGTTCTTCTTGCTGGCCACGAAGGCCTGCAGGTCCCTCAGGTGCTGGTCCACACACTCATCACATTTCGTGGCGGCGACGACAATGGGCTTCTTGGACTTGACGATTTGGGAGTAGAGGCTGTTGACGAATTTCATTTGGTCATCAAACCTGCGATTGCAGCCCTTGCTGACGTCGATGCAGAGCAAAAAGCCATCGATGTTCAGCTTTCCATCAGGCATCTGCTTCTGGTCAAAGTCCTGCTCCAAGCCCAGCTGGTCCGTGCAGATGTACATGAGCTTCTCTGCCGACTGAAGCTTGGTCGCCGCTGCCCGTTTGGTGTACGGCTGCAGGTTCGTACTCCGATGCGGAAGAAACGTCTGGTCATCGATGAACTCCGTTTGCTCGATGACTTGTATTTTACAGTCCAACCCGTCGTCCCCTCGATGGGACACCTCCCCCCAATACAGGAAGTGGTCATTGTTCACCACGCGCCCCCCAAAGTCTATTGTGCTCAGCACCGAGGTGTGCTCCACGTAGTAGCCATCCGCATTGGGGCGAATGTATCGGTTGCATAGGCAGGACTTGCCGACGCCGCAATTTCCTTTCTCTTTCTCCGTCCCCGAGAGGCCAACCACGCTGACGGTGAATGACGGGGGGCGCGCATCCCTGTTCTTGGCCATTATATCCCCCCACTCATCGCTAACTTGGACACTTCCAGGGGAAAAAAGGGCAAAGATATCATTCCAATTCAGTTCATCAGTGGTACAGAGGCACATTCATCCTGATGTTTCTTGGTTGTGGTGAATCCCACCCCCACCCCCCACCCCCCCTCGAACTCAACGTTTATATCCTGGGTCTTCTTTAAGCTGGAGCAGAACAGCCGGCTTCTCCTTTTATCACCTGCCTGCAAGACATGGAATTCACAATTAGGAAAAGATAAAAGCAAAAACAAACAAAAAAGCATATTGGCACTGATTTGTCCTCAGAGCACTTCGGTCTCTTTATCACAAATAATATAATTAGCCTTTTTTTTGTTCCTCAGCATTTCCCCCTGGGACATACATGTGCATGTGTGCACGCTGTGGTGATTTTAAACAACAAGTCAGACATGTTAATGAGGCATTACAGAGTTATCAGGAAATAAGACAACGGTGCACATTATCACACTTGTGCAGGACGAATTAATCCCTCCTAAATGGTAAAAGCTGAATAAAAGGTTTTTGATCTGCCTTTCGTGCATTTGTAATAATAGGTGTATATTATAAAAATGTGATGAAAAGCCGGGGGGGAATTTATATTGAAAAGAGGACACAAAAAGTCCGACTAAAAAGCAAAATGTAGCAGTGCAACTTATATAAGATAAAAGGGAGAGTAATTCAATCATGGGCTCTGCCAGCAATGTCACTTTTCCCCTCGCAGAGAAAAAAGAAGTGCTTTCAACCAATTTGTGCCGAGGCAGGATAAAAATGGCATGCGACTCCAGCCCTTTGACTGCCACTGACCTAGAAATGATTTGCTTCGCTGTGAGAATGAAACAGAGAAAATAAATCAGTTCACAGATTTGTTATCATCATCGGCACAACCTAAGGCTACATGATTAGGGCTGTTATAATCCTGAGTATTTGGTCTTCCTCATATTACATTTTGCCTAACATTCATCTATTATTATTATTATTATTATTAATCCTAATTGGAAGTCTTGATGATTTCTGCTTGCATCTACTCAACATTAAGGTGAAATTAAAAAAAAATAGCATCTGATGGCCTTGTGCAGCCTTTCTGTCAGTATTATCAACAGTCAAAGATTGCAACAGTCAAATAGGCCTGAACCCTTCCATGATAACCGATAACTGCATAGAGAATTGCAGTCATTGTTGTGTTTTACAGAACGATTGGCAATCTGCCAGCCAATTTGCCTGTGTGAGCTGGAAACGCTAGCTGCAGCACGACAGCATGCTGAGCCTGAGAAACTGCACCAGAGCAAGAATTCGCTCCGCCGACACTTGAGCAATGAAGTTTCCCCGGACTGTTTATAGAGGCCGAGGTGATGATGTCACCTGTGTAGGGGGTAGGGGGGGACTTATGTGAGTTCAGCAGATCTGCAGCAACCTTCAGGGACACATGGAAGTTGATACAGATGTCCAAAACAACGAGGATATGTGGATGTTACTCCCCCAAATTCAATTATCTATTTAAAAAAAAAAGGAGGTCAAACAACCCATTTGTGAGACTACACAGATGTGCATACCCGGGAGGGGGAAATTACCTGCAGGAAATGTGCCCTTATGTTAAGTCAGCTGATCTACGAATGTTGCTCCTTTTGCCCTCAAACACACCCACGACATTTAGATGATGTCAGAAAGCAAACGGACCAGCAGGTCTGTCGGGTTTACAGCTCTCACCACTCGCCCCGGCGATTGCTGCCGTCCTGCTGCTGCATGTGCCACACCTGACTGCAGCAGGCGGCGAGGGGAAGGTGCACCTGAGCTCGTGAAAACAGGTGAAGAAGCGCTGCACATGTGCACTTACGCTTAGCAAGCGAGGCATTTCTATAACCGACAGATGGCACATTGACAAAAAAAAACTGCCGATCACAAAGTCCAAGTGTTGTCTGCAAATTGCTTATTTAATCCAAATAACAGCCAGAATAATCTTAAATATGAAAAGAAAAAGAGCACAAAGAGCCACTGTTCTGGGGAAACATTTTTGAAATATAACTTCAAAACAGACTAAGCCCGTTAATAACAACAGATCTATTTATTTCTCCTCGATCGACGAAGTCGGCTGCCCTGCCCCCTCCCCCCGATTCCCCCTCCAAACCACAGTGTTTAAGCAAATCAGTCACAAGAATGCAAACATCTGTTTTGCATTTTATGTCAGTTCTGTCAACACACAGGGTCGATATTAACACTCACAATAAATGTTGTCATGCACGGAGAGGTAAACTGTATGCCCTAAACACCTGGATGAGTCTTCTCGATGCAAAGCGCTGGAAACCACACTGCATTTGTGCTGCACAAACAGCTAAAAGTAGCCTCGTGCATCATGATTAGTGTATTCACCGTGAGGCTGCAGGGGTGGGGGGGGGGGGGGATTAAGGTATCACTTAGCAAGCTGGTTTTAGATGATGACTAAATACTGTTAAACCTGAAACACACTGTAGACCCTTAAAAAGCAGCAAACCCTGACTGGATTTCTTTTAAAAATAAACGTATATGTCTCTGCGGCCTCATCACGAAGCAGGACTCCAGCAGAGGAGCTCAGCTCCACCTGTTCAGACTTCGACATTCAGACACCTCGACTCTGTAAAGCATGACTCACTCCCCCCCCCAAAAAATAAGAAAATAATGCACTTCTATGTTCTTACCTAAAGCACTTTCATCATAGCACTGTTGTACTTAAGGTGTCCTTGCTGAACAGCTACTACTTTACTCAGATGAGAACACTTGTTTCTATTTTTTCACTCTTACTTTATCGGCGATGATATGTTGTGGTTTCTTTCTTTCGACAAATACATGTAAATGTAGAAAAGGATCCCACCGGCTTTAAATAAGTCGCCACTAACTCATTCTGTTTCCCTCAGAAGAAATTCTGATTGTGTGTACAGACGACTCTCCTCCAACGGGAAAAGATTCATCAAAACTTAGCAGGAGGGGAAAAAAACAAGCTGGCTCGTATTAAGCAAAGAGTGAGAAGAGGAAAATGGAGCCATTATCTCTCCCACTCCCCTCTTGGTATAAATCATGACATGGCTAACACAGGATTTCTGGGTAGTCACTTTCAAAAAAAATGTTCTTACATTACTCGTCACTGCTATTGTCCGGCTGCTGGAGCACAAGAGTGGCGTAATGCGGTTTTAAATGTCAGCTACGTGAGAGGTTCCCAACCTTTTAGTAACTTAACACCCACCTCTGACTGTTAGAAAGTTCCCGAAGACCACCAGCCCAAATAAAAGACATAACAATACAAAAAGAAAGTATAAGCTGAGCTCCGCACAAAATAAATATTCTCCTTCCCCTTGACTTCCCTGTCATTATGAATCTAAATGTTATGTATTGGGGGTCTTGTCACAGGAATATTAGCTAGACAAAAACAGTGAACTTGTTTCTACCTCACGCCGTGGTTGCCGTGGTGATAATTCAAAACGTAACTGGTTGTTGAATTTATGCTGTTTGAATTACTATTTTGTTATTTACGGGAATTATTGAGCACTTTTTCCATATCAACCAGTTTTGTAAATTACAAAAGCATTTGGCTGCACCCAGTAGATGGCGCTCTGATGCTCATTAGTGGTCGAGAGCAGCTGACCTACCTCATCATCAGAAACTTTCTGAAAGGTCAAAACCTATCCAGAAGCTCCGGTCTGTCTGCTGCCAGTGTGTAACTAACTATATGTGGATTAAGAGTTGTTGGTGACTTTTTTCATCAATCCCTCACTGTTCTTTTTTTAATTTCACCGTGCAATTTCATCACACCGATGGCTTTAATTCAAACCTATTGTGAAAGGCGTCTGGGCTTGTGTGTTCTTGGGAAAATGATTTCCTTTCCGAACAACCTCGAAGTTTCCCCACCTCCCTTCCTCCTCCTCCAGATTCAGGTCCAGACCTGAACGGAGCATCCTCCTCGCCAAGGTATCGATGATGTAAGAACAACAGTTTATATGTCGACTGACACCCATCAACCCCACCGTCACTCCGACGCTGGTGCTAATTCCCTCGTGTGGTCGGCTGAAGCCGATGCTCACATCGACCGTTTCCCCACCGTATTAGCATAAGCCAATATGCTTTTCTGTTGTTTTTTTTTTTTGTCCTTAAAGCAGACGCGGGATGAAAAGCTTTTCAGATGTAATTGTCCGTTACAATCAATGCTCATACAGCCGATAACAACTAACAGGGTTCCTATACCTTCTCCCAAGTCAAATTCAAGCACTTTCCAAGCATTTCCAGGTGCATTGTCATGCTTTTCCACCTTCCAGCTGTGGTAAACGTACTTGTATCAATCCAATCCTCAGTATTTAGTCTACTTACTACTGCACTTCTTCATCACATTAAATGAGATGTTATTGTCCTCTAAACAACCAACATGATGTTTGGAGACAGCTTTTTACAGAAGGACCACAAATGAAAGGAAATGCTGTTTCAGTCCCTTATTTTCTCTGTTTTATCATAGATGTCATCACATAGAACACACATTTGAAGCACTTCATTCCAAATCCAAGCACTTTTAAAACCTTGAAAACACCACACACTAAAAAAAATCAAGTGTTTTCAAGGATTTCCAGCTCTCGTACGAACCCTGATATCTCTGCTTGTCAAGACAGATGAAAAGAAAAATCTCTTACACATTATCTGGATACTATAGAGCGATTGTGCAACAGAACGTCCGACTCAATATTATTGACATCTTTGCTCCGAAAGGCATTGAAGAGAAAAAGGGCTGACTGTGAGGACTCCTAAAGCAAGATGATAAGGGGAACATCAAACGAACTGAATGATATTTATTGAGGCCAACACTAATAATTAATTACTTTTAACAATCTGTGCAACTGAGGAATGTGGGTTTTTCTTTTTTCGCCTCTTTCTTTTTTTAATATGTGGAGTGCACTGAGAGGTTTGCTTAGTGCCCACCTGAATGGCTTGTTAGATTTAAAAAAAACCAGACTATCCCTTTAAAGTGTTTTGGGTAAATGGCACGAGGAGCTGCAGCAGCAGCGTCCGGAGTCGATGCAAATGACATGCAGAGCTGCAGCAGGACAAACCCACCGACTACTGCTGCTGCAAACACACAAACACGACAAAAAGGTGCTCACGACTTCTCATTGAATGCTGAGACGTTTAAAAAAATAAATGTCGGAAAATTAATTAGGTGACCCCCCCCCCCCCCCCTT
This sequence comes from Chelidonichthys spinosus, assembly GCA_029853015.1. Taxonomy (NCBI): domain Eukaryota; kingdom Metazoa; phylum Chordata; class Actinopteri; order Perciformes; family Triglidae; genus Chelidonichthys; species Chelidonichthys spinosus. The sequence goes on from CM056833.1 coordinate 4,764,680, forward strand.
GCATCCATCCAGGCTAACGTTAGCGATTTAACAGGGCAGTTAACGTTCAAATCTGGCAACCCAGCAACTTCTAAACCAACTCAGAATACGTGAAAACACTGTCTGACAAAATATATATATATCCGTAAAACAAAAAGAGCTTGAAGACTGTGATCTCTCGTTCGTACAGTGAATATTAATCTTAATTTCGCCCCGTTTTAACACGTTACGTCAAAATGAAACCTATTGAAAAGGGTGGATACGTAAAAAAAACCATCAACTCCTATAGAAGAATTACGGTAGTTGTCTTAACGGTTAATGGCTGAGATATTAGCTTTAGATTAAACAAAAAAAACTCAACGGACTTTTATTTTAATGCGTCAACGCACCGAAGCTAACATTCACGCAAACCGCAGGATTTGATACGGCAGTTATTACTTCCTCCGGGGGGGCGGGGGGGGGACGAAACTCGGCCTGGCTTGGCCCTGATACTCCTGGAGGGAGGAGGAAGAAGAAAAAAAACCCACCTTTCCCCAAATCCCGATTAGCTAACATTAGCTACGTTAGCCTCGCATGCCAAAGGGTTAGTTAGCTAGCGAGCTAGCTAGCGTTAGCGACGCCGAACCAAGAAATCACAAATCTTGGGGGTTTAATTATTTTTTTTAAACAGCACACTCACATTATCATCCCGGTTTTCTTTCAACCCGGAATTGTATTAGCGGACAGGTTTCGCCCACATAGAAAAAAGAGAGAAAAGCTAACGAAGTCCCAAATCCCAGTTCAAATAAATTCCCCTACCCACCTAGTAACATGGTCGCTCCCAGATCCACATACCACGGAAAAAGAGGAGAAAGCATTCCCACATTACGAGGCAGAGGGGTGGCGGTGGCGGTGGTGGTGTTGGTGGTGGGGGGGAGAAAAAATAAAAACTCCACAAATCCACAATCCGCGGTCGCTCGTAGTCCTCCCGACAGGATCCGCGAAGTTGGGTCCGGGTCTCGGTGTAGTCCCGGGTCGCTCCAGACGGGTTCTTTTTGGCTGTATTTGCGTGTTGTTAGTGTGGTATGCGCTGTAAGCCGAAACCTGCTCCGCTCGGCTCCCTCCCCTCTCAGCAGCACTGCTAGGCAGTAATGGCGACTCCCTCCCTCCCTCTCCCTCTCCCTCTCCCTCCCTCTCTCTCTCCTCCACTCCCAACACTGCGTCTATGTCGCTCTACCTCCCCGTTCAGCCCCCCTTCTCTCTATCTCTCTACTTATTAACACCTGTCTATATTTTATTTATATTATTTATTGCATACTATGTACTATACTATATCCTTGTATATACTTTATAACACTTTTTATCCTTCACAATTCATGCTCTTAATTGTAATGTTATTATATCTCTATTTTATTTAATTCTATTTAAATAATTTATTGTATATTATATATTATACTATATCATAGTCCTGTGCTTGTTTATATACTTCATTTATAACACTTTTTATCCTTTACAATGTATGCTCTTGATTGTAATTGTAATTCTATTTTTATTTCATTTTATTTTACATTATTTTATTTTATTTGTGCAGCCATTGTAACATAAAGATAGAAATAAAATGTAATTATTTATTGTATATTATATACTATACTTTATTATACTATATCATAGTCCTGTGCTTGTGTATATACTTACTGTATAACATGTTTTTATCCTTTACAATTTATGCTCTTAATTGTAATTTTTATTTCATTTAATTTTACAGTATTTTATTTATGACTCCTGTGCTAACTCAGCGGCCGTTAAAAGTACAGGAGTCACAAATAAAATCAAGTAAAGTAAAAATGAAATAATGTAAAGATAAGATATAAATAAAACATTACAATTAAGAGGATAAATTGTAAAGGACAACAATTATTAAAAATACTTTTGAGTATCTGCCGATAACGTAAATGTTCGTAAATGTGTGACTCGTGGCTCCACTAGAGGGCACGATTCCCGATCTGTTTAGTGCCGCCATTTTTCACATAGTGCGAAAGTTGTGCTTTTTCCCATGATGCACCCGTCACATATATAGGTGTTTAGATATTTATTTCCCCCCCAATTTAATTCTGTACACAACAATAAAGACAGTAAAGCACATGAAAAGTGTGGAAACCATAATTTCCATTTGTTTTATGCTAATCTGACGTGTTATACCAACTAAAATTAAGCTTATATATTGAGTTACAGTGTATCCATGCGATCTCGTATTTGCCCTGAAGGCCTCGTGGTTTATTCTGTAGTTCATTAATTTTGCATTGAGCAATTTGTTGACATGAATTATGTGTGCTTGAACTCATGGAGGATATTTGTTGTTGTTGTTGTTTGTTTGTGTGTGTGTGTGTGTGTGTGTGTGTGTGTGTGTGTGTGGACATTTTATAGATGAAATAGCGAGCAGAAATGTAGCTTTCAGAGCTATCAAAGGTAGCTTCTCCATCAAACATCTAACAACTTATCGAGTAACTGTTTCTGCAAAATAGGCGATAAAGCAGCAAAACGTAGACGCTGCACTTAAAATCTGCTTATGATTAAAGATCTGATGAACCTGCAGTGTTTATATGACCTACATGCAAGTCGCCCCAAAACGCTGTAATAGAGCATACGCCGTTATTTATCTCATCCTGTTAATATAAATATATAAATGTGTCTCTTTTCTTTCATTTCAATGAGCTTCTTTATTCATCATGAATGTGAGATGAACCATGCTGCCAAAGCATCTAAATTAAAATGAAAACGTCTCTCTCTCACACACACACACACACACACACACACACTCCGTCTGTGATGTAATTATGATTTTGTTTTTCCCCGTGAAAATGGTTTAATTATGTATAATGTGCCTGTAAATGGAAAACTTGCTCAACGGGGGAGGCAGGTTCAGTGTGTGTGATCATCATCAGAGTTTTGTGATGCGAGGAGCTAAAACAGTTAATCAATGTGTTGATCAGAGAAATAATCCAATCGTCTGTAATCAGAACTAATAGAAAGAACTTCCTTTAATAAGTAACGCTGCAGTCATTGACAGAGATGAAGTGGAACACTGTTAGCTAATGGCAAAAAAATCCTTCATTTATATTTCAGTTTCTATGGGTTCACGGGATCAATAAAGCTGGTTCCAGTGGAAATCCCCCAGAGTGCAACGCTGCGTTAATGAGCCTCAGAGCTCCGACCGACTCACCCAGATGAGAGTGAGCAGACTCTGCAGGGATCGGTCAGCTAAAATTAAACCCTGTAGAAAAAACTTCAAGCTGTTTTTTTTTTTTTTTCGGTTAAAAAGCTGCTCTTCAAATAAATAAATAATCAAACTGCAACAAGATGCTCTCCTTTAGTTTTGGTGCATCGTACGTCACGTCTAAATATATCCACCTCTAATTAAAAAAATTAGAAAGAAATGCAAAATGATGATAAACATTCAGGGCCCTTTTTCTTGGTCCCAGAAGATGACTCCATCAGGGACGAGGAAACCAATCTGAAGACCAGCAGCAGTGGAACAGACACCGGAGTCCAGCTGTCCCGATACAATAATGTATTTATGCGACTTTCATTAAAAAAAAAAGCACTCTTTTTTCATAATCAATGTGTCATATTATTTGAAGGAATACTTTGGTGGCGATCTTGATAATAAGATCAATACCACAATCTTACATGTCTGTCCAATCAATACACAGCCAGCAGCCGGTTAGCTTAGCTTAGCATGAAGGCAAGGCGATTTCATTTGTATAGCAACGACAAGGCTATTCAAAGTGCTATACATAAAACATTAAAAGCATTGGGAAGAAACACATTTAACATAATTATAAAACAAACTAGAATTAAAACAAGCAAATGAAATAAACACCTGCGGATCATTTACATTCACACCTGCATGAAGATACAACAATAACTTATTTAGCATCTGTGTGCATGTGTGTATTTTGGGACATGTAGTTAACGAGGTGTGTGTGTGTGTGTGTGTGTGTTGTTTGGTGCAGTAAAGCTGCCACAGGCGACCCCCCCCCTGCTGCAGGCGCCGCACCATCAGCACCTCCACCTCCACAGGAATCTGCGGATATTTCACTTTTCAGTTTGTGCTTTCATGTTTCACACCTTTCTGGTTTGTAAAATCCTGACAGGACGGCTTCTTTGTTTTTTGTTTTCTTTCTGTTTTCTCAGCGTGGATCCAGATCCTTCAGTTCTCTCTCTCCGGGAGAATGAAGTTCGCTCTGTTCAACCCTCTGCTGATGAGGTTCCTCTGAGCAAGGCAGTGTGTTGAGGCAGGTTAAAGTTAAAGTTGCATTTGTTAATCATTAATTAGAGCGAGCATGAAAGGAATTACATTTACAACAAGCTGACATTCAACACGTGATTAAGGGCAATAAATAAGTGCTCAAAAGTAAGACAATATGTGAATTTGCTGTAATAAAGTAATATAAAATGTGATTAAATCGTTAGTACCTCGGTGCTGGATTTCCAAATAATGAATACATTTTTTTTAATATCTGTTATATTTAATCCCTCTTTTATCCCGATTATCTTTCTTAATCTGTGTGATTTTCTTCTAATGAGCTTTGTTGGAGCGAGCCTGAAACCTTTCATCACTGCTTCTCTCCAACTGTTGTGAGGATAATTTAATAAGTTGATTAAATATTTTTTAAAAAGGGCTGTTTTCAACAATAAGAGGACGTTTTTGAGGAAGATGGATGATTGACAGCTTTCTACAATATAGATTTATTATCAAATATTCATGTACATTTTATTGATCTTTTATTATGTAAGCTGAGGTGCTAATATTTCTCAGATAAGAAACATCTCACAGGGTTTCCTGTACGTGTAGTAGTAGTTAAAGTACTTGTAGTAGTAACAGAAGTAGTTGTACTAAAGTAACGTTCTCAGCAGAACAACTCGCAGAAACTGTAGTAGTAGTAGCTTCACCAGCAGTAGCAGTAGTAGTAGTTGTAGATGTAGTACTAGTAGTAGTTGTAGATATAGTACTAGTAGTAGTTGTAGATATAGTAGTAGTAGTAGTTGTAGATATAGTAGTAGTAGTAGTTGTAGATATAGTAGTAGTAGTAGTTGTAGATATAGTAGTAGCAGTAGTAGTAGTTGTAGATATAGTAGTAGTAGTAGTTGTAGATATAGTAGTAGCAGTAGTAGTAGTTGTAGATGTAGTACTAGTAGTAGTTGTAGATACAGTAGTAGTAGTAGTAGTAGTAGTAGTAGTAGAAGTAGAAGTACACATCTTCACATTTTCAGGGAGATTTGCAGAAACAACAGATTATTCTTCCCTCAGGACTTCATGAACCCGGGTCATTCTAAAACCCCATCCTGGTGCTCTGAATGAAACCCTGATCCTCCATGAAGGAGACCCGTTTGGGCCAATCCTCTATTAAGGAGGACCTGTGTGAGCTGATCCTCCACGGAGGCCCCCCTCAGTCCGGGCCCCTCCATTGTGTCGGCCTGTGTGCTCAGCTGGGACGGCTGTAACGCTGGACCCCAGCAGGGCGAAGCAGGAAGCTGTCTGAGTATTTATATCTGCCTCCTCGGCAACAATACAGAGCCCTGAAGGAGCCAAGTCCAGCAGGATCTCACGCTGACTCACCTAGACCACCAGGAACCACCACAAACCACCACAAACCACCACAAACCACGTTACGTTAACAATCAGGGTTTAAACGCTCCATCTGAACACCAGAAGCCAGAAATCATTATTTTCTCCTCCTTGATATCCTCCTGTTATTGACGGGGTCACAGAGGTCAGAGGTCACACACTGTCACACAGTGAAGCGTAAAAACACCCGTCACTAAAGCGCCCAGCCGACGGAACATAAACCTGCTGATCCTGGTTCAGGTTCTGATCATTAACCGCATGAGTTTATAGTCCCCGAGTTTAATTCCTTAAAGTGACAGTCCGTAACATTTTCATCTATTTAATGGTCTTTTAAGTTCCTCTCTATGAAAGAGTGAGTTAAAACAATGGTGGTTGATCATGTGACCCACTAATGAAACAGGATCTCCGTGTCTGTGGACACAATCCCGCCAGGAATTCAAAAAGAGTGAGGCTTTTTCCGTCAGTCAGCAGCGGTTGGTCTGCAGGTGGAGCTACTCATGGAAGTATGCTGCGTTTAATTGTAATCGGAAATCGGTAACTTCCAACTGCTGAGTCAGCCTCCCACTAGTCTAAAGTGTTTGGGACGTTTCATTACTGCTGACTCATGATGGAGGATCAACAGGCAGAGAAAGAAGACCGTTTTAAATACGCCGTGGTATTTTTCAAGATATTTCAAAATGCAGCCGTTTGGTCCGTCGGCGTCGTGATGAAGACGCTCCATACGAAGCTGCAGCTGCTGCATGACGCCCCCTCTCCGTCTCTCCCCTCGTTTCCTGTCGGCTCCCCGTCGTCTCTTTACTGATGAAGAAATCACTCAATCCCTCAATGCACAGCCTGTACACATGACCACACGAGTGCTGGAGGTCAAAGGTGAAGCAGGAAGTGGACTCTTGGCTTGTTGTTGTCTTCCATTAGTTTACTGTCTACTTCCTGTCGTGATATATATATTTATATATATATATATACTAACATTATAGAGCACAACATAATGAAGTAATAATAATATCAAAATAATAATAATAATATCAAAATAAAATAAAAATAATAATAATAATTATATATAACTACCAATATATATATACATACATGCATATACATATATACACACACACACACACACACACACACACACACGTACATGTGTGTGTGTGTCGGTGGTACAGTAGAACCTCTCTCAGGCCTCGGGAGTGTTTCATCAGACGAAGGCACGCCGCCCGCCATCGCCTCTCTCATCACTTCCTCTCCCTTTGAACCCCGAGAACCCTGCAGTCATATGCAAAGCAGGCTGGGAAGGAAGACGCCGCCCTGCTGGGAGCTTCACGCGCCTGCAGAGCAAAGAGTGGAGTACAGACGGCGTTTCATTTTCAGGGGTTAAAGTCTGCCGGAGCTGTGAATCACAACAACCCGTCTCGGGAGGAGACGCTCCGACGGCGGCGTGGAGGAGATCCTTCATGCAGCGAGCTGATCATCGCCTCGTAATGAGAGAACCGTCCTGTCCTTTAAATCATCTTCCTTCTCCTCTTCTTCTTCATGTCTCTGTAAATATGCAGGAGGAACCTCCTCTTATAGACATATTCATCTT